>KK113795.1:53818-169369 GCA_000611955.2 Stegodyphus mimosarum
TTTTTTTTTTTTTTTTTTTTTTTAAGTTGGTTATGAAACATTCCATATTGCCTTCTATCCTCTGAATTCTTACATCTTTTACCTAGCTGGTATCCTACTGTGCCCTCATATACTCTTCCATTGTTTTGTGCATTAATATTGGCCAACCCCCTCGACCTTTTTCACATCGAAGAACCAGAAAAATCTTGCATGATTCATGGCTCACTTGCTTAAAGATACAAAGGTTTCAGGAATTTTGCCCGAGTCTAAAAGTATAGGATATGAGTACCAACATTCATATCACCACCTTCCTTTTTCTAGTTGTGAACAAGACATTCAATTTTGCTGTCCATCCTCCACATACTGATGTTTCCTTTTTAGCTAGTTTACAGGCAAGACATTCAACTTACAGAACATTTCACAACATTCCACAACACTTCCATCTTAAGCCATAATAATTTTACCTTGCTTACCGCTTGGCCTTTTCCATCACAATATTATATTCATACAATTCTTGTAGGTTCCATGGCTGATCTGCAGAAGGACATAAATGTTCCAGTACTGAAGATTAATTTCTGATACTTAACAAGTGTTAATATGCAGCTAGGCAAGGTGTGAAAATTCATATCACAGCTATTCCTCCTTTTTTAAGCTGGCGGGTGAGACATTTAATATCACTCTATTTCCCTGCACTTTAATGTTACCTCCTTACTGACTACGTATCTCTTTGTCATTTCAATTATTTTTCGTACACTTTCATATAACTATGCTGCTAAATCCTCCATAAATCCTAAATCTATCACTCTCCGATTATTTCTTGCTTTGAAATATAAACAGTGGCTAAAAGGATAGTATCATGCAAATATTCCAGCCACTTAAGTAGATGGACAAAGCAAATTTCAGACATATCAGCATGTTTTAAATAACTTATAAGGTATTTTCTACCTCCTTTCTGCATGCCTTCATGGTGTAAAGGCAGCCCACTCGGCACGCATTCGAGAGGTCTAGGTTCGAGTCCTGGTGGGGGCACTGCTCATTTTTCATGACTCTTGTTTTAAAATCCTAATGACATAAGTCATTAGGATTTTGAATGTCATGTTGTTTAAAAAATGTTGTTTAAAAAAAACTTCAGAAATGCTCTATGTAAATTCCAAAAGCAGTTGCTTTAAAAAGAAGCAAGAACTAAACACAATTTATTTTTTAGTTTTTCCAGAACAGTCCTGGAATTATTTCTTTTTTGGATATATGCTGCAATTAGTTGTACAATGTATATATTTCATCATTTCAAATGCATTAATTAAATTGTTGCATTGCTTGTGTTATTTAATGTTGTTATTAACATCTATATTCAAGTGTTCATATGTTTATTGAAAATGCTCAGATCACATATAAAAAATGAAATCATGCAAATGCAAGTCACATTGAAAATCTCGAAAACAGCATCTGGAGACAACAACATTTCATAGATTGGTAAACAAAACCGTTTTGAAAGGATTAATGGAAAAGTTCTAATATTATTGTTAATAAAAATGTTTACAAAAGTGAAACAAAAAGTTAACTTACATGTAATAGGTGGTTTAGGAACCATTTTTGATACATCCTGTGACCATTGAGATGGTATGGAACCTCTCATCTGCACAAAAGATGTAAAGCGGCCAACATTCAAAGAGGATATGGTAGAATCAAACACTACCTGTTCAGTTTCCACTTCATTCGCAACATCACCCTAAAATCAATTACAGATAAAATTTTGATACTCTCTTTTGAATAATTTTCATGAATATTTGTTTAAAGCACCAAGTGAGGGAAATTAATCTATTACAACCAGCTGAACAAAAATTATTTACAATAAAGATAACACAAATTAAAATCTCACATTCCACCTTTGATTCTCAAATGAAATTTTTTAAACATTTTTAATAGTATTCTATGCATTGCAATCATATCCACTTCTCATCACTGTATATGCTAGTATTTCTCAATCCTTTAAAACTTTTGAAAAAATTGCTATATTTCAGGCAAACCCTACCTAAAACTCTGGCAGTTTTTTATTAATCAGATGCAACATTATTTCATGATAAGGAATGCAATATATTGCACAATGGCAAGAAAAATTAAAGGAAAATTTGAAAAAAAGATGCTTTATGTTAATATTATGAAGTCTGATGAAAGGTAGTTGATTAGTAGCTCAAAGTCATCACTATCAAGCAGATTCACTCATGCTACACAGAAATATTCAATTTTTTGCACCCATTCTTTCAGCCCATGGGCAAACAAATATAAAGAGCTTCAAATTTTAATTTCCAGGATCGCATGAATAAGTGAATAAAATTTTCACTTGTGAAGGGTGAAACATGTTATTACAAAAGCATTTGAAAAATTGTGAGAAATGGGGTGCACTGGAAGAACAGAAGTAGAGCAGATGTACCGAAGGAATTTCAAAATTTCTTAAACACATTGGTGAGGTATGCAAACAACCAAATCAAGGTCAAAAACATGCCTCAACTGACTCCTGAAACTACTATTTACCAATAATTGATAAAATAAATAGAAACTAGTAACATTAATCCTAGGATTACTAACATTAGTCCAGATTACAAAAAGAGTTCACTACACCTGCAAGAACTCAACTACTCAGATACACCATGACTACCTAAAAAAGATATACCATGATTACCTAAAAAAGGGGACATATGCAAGATTGTGCCCTAAAATTTGATAACTAACTAACCCCATGATTTGTGCCCTAAAACTCAGGTCATGAAATGCACTTGGTTGATCATTGTGATCATTACAAAGATCATTATGATTAGTGTATCATGAACTGAAGCCAAAGTCTCAAGCTTCACTTATGTTTAGAGAGTTATTTGGTTACAATCTGAAGACAACAAAACACATGCAATAAATTCATGAAAGGCCTTGCTGTGGAGGCTGTGGAATTACATTATGGCAGGCATCATTTTGAATGGTGGCATTGACCTGCACATTTTAACTAGTTCAACTATGAATGCTAAACATACAGAGATCAGATTCTTGATCCTTATACCAAATTCTTTAGAGGTGTACTTGATAATAATGTCCTCCTAACAGACAATTATGTTCCTCCCCATTAAGCTGATACTACCAGCCAATTAACCTAACAGCAAAGGAATCTAGAGGATGGAGCAACTCGTATATTTTCTGCCTTTAAATCCAATACAACATGTGTGGATCATACTAGAATGCCCACTTGCATCACTGAAGCTTCCATCTCACTACCCACGAGCTTCAAAGCACTATTTCATTATTAATAAACTTTGCTTTTACACCAATCCCTGCATATTCTTCAATGGCATTTCACTAACACTTAGCTGTTTATCTCTATTTATAGTTTCTGGCTCTATCAGCAGCAAATTTTGTAAGCTACACTTACTTGTCACTGTTAACTCTATACTTAGTTGCTAAAATGACAAAGAGAAATGAGCAAAATTGATGTACTGAAAGATCAACCATTAAAAATGTAAAAGCCTACTGCAGCCCAGAATCTCTCTTTTTACGCCCACAAACATACAATAAAACAAAATAAAAAAAAAAATTGGAAGAAAAATTAAGTAAGGGTTACAGAAATGTCCCCAGAAATATTTCGTTGCCAAAATTATGTGAGTCAGGACAACCAGTAAGTACCCAGAAAAGTATTTATGCCAAAACGACATGGCTTCTTATTGATTTAATTTTTTAGCCTACTCATTACACATATGGTTAAAGGACTTATATTTCAAAATGTTCCAAGATTTTTTTAAAACACTACAATACATATATGGGTGCATTTACAGTATGCAAGTCCTTACTTTATCATTAGCTCCTCTTTTAAGAAACCTGGTACCCGCAAATTTTTGAGAACGTCGAGCAATAAGAGTTAAATACACAGAGTGCCCATAAATACAAAGATCTGACATATGTTAAGGTTTCAGTACTGTACAAACATTTAAAATGATTTTACAATAAATAGTGGAAGATTATTATTATTAAAGAGAATGCCAGATGTCTTCACTCAAAGTTTTTGTCTTAGCATCTACCATATAAAGTAATAGCCAAGCTGTATCAGCTTTTTGACAGTACTTCTATAAAAAGTATTATTGAAAAGAAAGTTTTCAAGAGTGTTTAACAATATAAATAAAAATTAGTTAGACATATGCAATATATAGGGTGAATCTGCAATATTCCTCACATAAAATCTGGGCGGAATGCAAACGGTGAGCTGCTAGGTTCATTGGTATAAAAAGGGTCGGTCCTTGCATCCAACAGTATTTTCTACCATAGATTGCCAAGATGATGGCTGATTATACGTATCATAAAATTTCCAAGGTGTAAATCCTGCATTACAGCTGGTGGAAGGGCCTTTGAGCAATTTATTTGAGCATGTACATCAATTGCATGCCTGTTAATAAAATGCTTTCTTGAGTATCTTCTCTTGTTTGTGTATTAATTCTTTAAATGTTCCAGTGAAAAACTACCTTTTAACTTCTCAATGTTTACATTCCAACCATACATTGTATGATGAATATTGCTCATATAGCTGCATTCTATCATACCATAACATTTTGCCCTCTTGTTCACCCTGTATGATTGTATTGAGATTCACTCTGTATATATAGAGAGAAAGAGGTAAGAAAATTTTAAAATATAATTTAAATTAGAAATAGACTCTTAGTGATTAATTTAAATTTGGTATTCCCCTCTCTATTCTAAAAATTGTAATCTTTCTCTGTACTGCATCATTTCAAGACTAATTCACATTACATGACACTTACATAAGGCTGGTGATGAAAATGGAATTAAAACTCAAACAATTAATAATAATTTTACAACAGTATTAATAATTATCCAAACAAATGCATTGAGAACTGAAACTAACTTATTCTGAATGAAGATTTCATCATCAACACAAGTCAGTTGCTTTCTAGGCTAGTTGGACTGCTGCTTGCTTCTCCCTTCTTACTGCAAAGGTATTATAATGTAAATGCTTTAAAATAGGAATGAGTAGTTGCCAAGTAGTCTGTGGCCACAACATGTTTTCTTTTTTTTTTTTAATATAAAAATAAATATTTAATCTGCATCGGCTGCTCAGGTTGCTCTTCATCAGGGACATACATCTATGAAATGCAGCATCTCTACATTTATGCTGTCAATGATTCCACATCATTACAACTAAGTTTGCTTATATAATGGGTGATTCAAAAACTAGAGGAAAAACTTCTAAAATAAGACGACTCGGAATCCCATATCAATGCAGGGGCAGAAATGCAATCCTTATGAGATTGGAGAGATATCAGGGGCTTCCTCAGGAAAACTGTTGAAAGTCACCCGCAGAGGTTTTAGTATAGAAAATTTGAATACATTGTGATAGTAAATTTACATTTAAAGACCACAAACTTTTAATAAGTCATTAACTTCCTGATTATGAAGTTGTCTGAAGTTTTCTAGCAACGTGGAGAGGCTGAAAGTGGATATCAGCCGCGCAAGAAGATTGAAAGTTCAAAATTTAAGATGTCCCACTTGGCAAGAATTCTGCGAGAAAAGAATGGAGGATTATAGAAACCAAAAAGATAAGTGAAAATTTCCTTGTTTCCTATTTTGTATTGACAGTTTGATTTATGTCATGTTGTTTAAAGCTGCTAAATACTGTTTAAAGCAAGAAATTGAATTCACAAGTTGCGAGAATGTAGTTGTAACTGTCTTTTAAACCAAAATGATTTTTTAATTTGCAAGTTGGCGAGAATTTATTTTGTAAACACCTTTTTTGACAATTCTCAAGTTGCAAGAAACTAATTTGTGAATATTTTTAGTCAAAAGACTTCAATCTAAAATGTGTTAACTTAAAGAATGATTGTAGCAAAAGTTTGTAAATTTTGTATAGCAACTACAACGAATGATGTAAAATGAATTTTAAAATATTTCCCGTTGAAATATTCTATTGAATGTAGAAATGCTAATCTCAGCTTTAAAAATATTGTAAAAGTTAAACTTGTACAAATGTAAGTTTTGGTCAAGCATGACTGTAAAATACTTTGTATAATAGATGAACTGAAAGAAAGTACAGATTGAATGTGTTTAAAGTTAGGCTCTCCAGGCTTAAGAATTTAAATAAAGTTCTATTTTAGTACATTAGAACTAGCTTTGTGTTTAAGAAGCCCACTAAGGTCTTGAGTGTCAAGTTTTAACATATAAGTAGTTGTTGTGTAGGTGGTAGTGTAGTGCGCTGATACACAACATTAACACACTCAGTTCACTCAGAACAATTTCTGGAAAGCATGGGGGGGAAGAAGATTAAATTTGGTGTGAATGAAAGTGTTTGAGGGCCAAAAATAATTTCAATAAAGACTGTTGGTAACGAAAGTGGAAATTGTGAAAGAATATCACTAACATTCTTTCTTTCCAGATAATTTGTGGAAGAACCAAGACTGAGTAAACCTGTCCAACGAAGAAGCAGATGTTTGTTCCCAGTCAATTTGTAAAATGTGAATGTAAAATTCTTAGTTTTAGTATAGCTTTAGATATTGTGTAAAGTTGTCCCTAAACAGGAAAAGTTTTAATTTTGATGTTAATTTAATTTTGATGAATTTACACTCTTAAACTAAGTCGTTCTGAGACCTTATTCTTCAAGTAGTTAAATTCTGATAGGGAAAAATGTAAGGTTTATCCTAATTTTATTAACAGTTATTTTAAGTTATGCACCTATCCTATCTTTCCAGTTTCAGCTTAAAATTTCCTACCAGAATGCAATTTCAGAAACGCAGTGAATGCAAATGAGTAAGAGTACAGTTTAACTCAATGTTTCAATGACTTCGAGAGAAAGAGTCTGATTTTCTGACTACCGCGTGTTTTGCCCTTTGGCTACGTCTCTCTTAGATACTACGCTTGGGCATTCTTTAAGCTCTTGCTTGGCTTTGCCAAGCAAGAGCTTATATTTAGGGGCCAACTACTCAGATTCCTGATAGCTTTGGTTATATCTTATAGTTAGCTTTAGTTAAGCTTAATTAATTTAATTTCATAATTATTTAAGTCCAAGCCCAAGTGGAGGCTTTGTGTATGCTCCGAGTTAAGAGTTGATTGTATTTATTCTGAGAAATAAAGGGTAGTTAACCCTTCTTAAGTCTTACGTGCTTGTTCACACACTTAAGCGATTATTCGCTTACTAGTGTTTTATGGGGTTCAAGGTTTTGAAGACTGAATTAAATAGTGAAACCCCACAGTACATTACGTTCATATCCTTTGCAATGGGTCCAGTCATTGCAGCCTGAGATTTAGCTTTGATGCAAGAAATTCCTACACTAGTATATGGACAAATGCAATCAGATCCCGGCATTTTCATCCAGCATTCTTTTCATAGATGAAGTCATTTTCTGTCATGAAGGAATTTTCAGTCGACCCAATGTTCATGAATGGAGCTATGACAATTTATGAAGTATGCACCTACATGTTGCCCAATGGTGGTATTCTATGAATGTATGATTGGGTATTATTGGTGATTATTTCATCGGGTTAAATTGCATTTTTCTAGAGGAGGTACTGCCGCAATTACTTAATAATGTTCCTATGTCTGTTATGCATAAAATGTGGTATCAGCATGATGGGACTACAGCTCATTTTGTCTGTGTGGTATGGGATTATTGGAACAATATATTTGTGCAGCAGCGGATTGGCTGTGGAGGACCCATCTCATGGCACTTTGATCACCCAATTTATCCAGCCTGGGTTTCTTCTTGCGAAGGACCCTGAATGCTATGATCTATGAGACATCTATTGACTGACATACTGACCTCGTTCAGCCTGGCAACTGCAAATGTCCATGACATGCTAGGCATTTTTGAAAGGGTTCAAATGTCTATGTGTCACATTGTGAAGCCTGAAGAGTCAAAACTTTGAGTACTTGTTGTGAAACTGAAGCGTACACTGCATTGTAAATTATAACTAAATAGAGTTTTACCACCCATTATTGGCTTATCATTTCTGCATCTTTGTTTATCTTCCAGCTGATCAGAGGCAGTACAGGAAAAAAACTTGTTGGAGTTCATCATTTAAAGACCATAAAAATAAGTTCTGGCTTTCCTGATGATAGAAGTCCCTAATATTTTGTGACATGGCATAGAATCTCAAACATTTAGAAATACAAATAGCACTCTGAAATGGTGCATATTCATGGCTACTGTGAATGTCTGGCAGATGCCCAGCACATTTTAAAATGTCTAAGATTCCATATGTTGCCCACATTATGAAATTTCAGGCAGCTTCATTGTCCTCATTGTCATGCTATATTTTAAGCTCATCACTTTAAAATGTCAGTTTTCAGTCATGATGTCTTAATACCTTTACAGGTAGTTGTTGATGGTTTTCCTGTGACAAATACTTATCACACTAAGAATGCTATGGGGTTCCTCATCATCTAGGTTACCCTAACCCTTCTAGACATTTATTCCTCAAGTTTTGGATCCCCCTGTATATGTTGATATACATTAGGTTAGCATATGTATGTAAAGATTATGCAATGCTGTATAAAGCAATGTAATACATGGCATTAAAAATGAATTTTGTTAATAACAATAATGCTGCAAATATTCATACCAGATATTGTAGCCAACAAAGGCAACTATCTGCAAATGCCTTGACAGAGAAGTAATCAGTGTAAAAGACTTCAGATATTACATAGCTAAGAACTGGGTCCTTTAGCACAGTGCTCCAGCAAACCATTCAATTCTTGCTCTAATGTGTTTTGCTAAAGTATGCTCAGTACTCTCTGTCTGCATTCTTCATTTACATCACACCATCTTGCAATTTTTACTTTTTCCAGAGATAAAAACACTCTTTTTATAGAAAAAAAATGTACATGGATGAGAGGTTTTTGGTTTAAAATTCATAAAAGAAATAGGATGTTCACCATTTGCAGAAGCGATTGATTTTGAATAGTAGCATCAAGTTCTCATCAACTAAATCAAAGAGGTCAACAGAAATTTATTTATACTGAGAATGGATACAAGGAGAAAGACTGTGTGATGAAGATGCTGAGAAAGTAGCTTTGATGGATGCTGTGAAATAGACCATTCAGAAAATGTGCAAAATTGCTTAGTAGAGTTATAAAAGCACAGCCACAACTATATACTGCAGAAGAACAGATTTTCAATTTGGGTGTTTTTAACATAATATCAGATCAGCAAACATAAACGTCTTCCTTCCTAAAAAGGGAATACAAAAACTTTAACAGTACAGCCAAATGTATTGAATTTCTAATACTTTAATAATTTAACTGATAATTAATATTTTAGAATTTTAACTTTAAATGAACAGAAAATATCTGATTTATCTGTTGGCAACATAACTCTCTCATGTTTACATATAAAATTTGTGCAGAAAATTATAAGGCTCATGATTGGCCTGCTGGCATTCCAAATTAATTATTACACAATAAAAGGATACTAGCTTGACCAACAAAACCATGTGTTATATATAATAGCCAATCAGGATGTAAATCGACCTGTTCCAGCAGATAGGAATTCCATACAAACCTCCAATGAGGTTTCACTTTGACACCATAAATAACTTGACCTACAGAAATAAAAGGAAGCATGCAAAATTAATCTGCAGTAGAAATTAAAAATTATTCAGTACTTCTTTGTTAAAGTGGCCACTGAATATGCCTTTGGCAAAATTTGAAGTTTGCATTATGGTTTCAGCAATTAAGTTTGCCAATTTTGACAAGTGGATGCTGCTTTAATAAGGATGTAAATTGTTCTACAAAATGTTCTATTCAGGGCTGACTGAAAAGCTTAAAGACTACCTCTATTTTTAATCTTTAATATAAGAGGAGGCAACTCTATATTAGGTCTTGTTAAGGTTATCATTGATATACTAAAGTGCTTTTTGGTACTTGGTTATAGCAAGTAAAAACAATTAGTATATTTTGTCATGGTAGATAAGGAAGATATCTCTGTGAAGGTACAGGAGAGATATATTTGAATTTTGCATTCACCTTGGCTAGGGAAGCAATGAAACACTTGAAATACACTCCAGGGTTACTACTTAAATATGAGAATGAAATTCCCTGACTTTTCCAAGTGTGTTTCAAGAAAATTCCAGGCTATCTGCATAGTACACGCTGGCTGTGCTGAGGGTAAATTAATTATGATACCACTTGAAAACGCAAAAATTTGCTAAGTACATATACATGAAACATAGAATCATCTGATTCTGAATAATATATATATATATTAGTTTTAAAACTTTTCAATGAGCTTACATACATTCTATAATTTTTTAAAATACATTCTGTAATTTTAAAACTATATAATCAACACTTGATAAGATAATCGGAGTTGACCCCTGAATAACAGAGATTTCCTCTGCAGGCCTACAAGAAAAGGACAAAATACTATTGATATTAGAATATTCCTATATCTACTATATTATTATGTTTCTACATTTACTTAAAACATATAAATTTACACCAAAAACACTTCTTTATGTAACTGTCTATTACAATTATTCCAATGAACATATAAATTCCCTCCCCCATCAACAGTGATTATAACTGTCAAATTCTGAAACGTGCATAATGCTCTCAAAAATTACTCAGACTGATCACTAAGCAATCTGTTCCCATAAAATAATGCACGTCTGCTTATAGTCCACTGCAGAACTAGCTCTTTATAGGAATTCACCTGAAGTTACTGGCCCTTTACATTCTGGACATTGCTTCATGCCATTTTCACTTGTCTGCCTCCTTAAAGCTGTAAAAGCTTCTATGGTAATGAGGATGTGAAGCAAGCACTCCAATTATCATACCAGTTTACTGAGAAATCATTCTATACACCAAAGATCAAGCAGTATACAGAATATTGCTAGAATAAATGCATTAATGCAGATATGGCTCATCCTAAGAAACAAAAATTATTTTCATTTGTGGGGACTTATTACGATTTACAGAGAAAGGAAGCAGAAAGAATTTGAATCACTTAAAGGGTGACTGAGGAAAGGCATAAGATCCAATTTAAAAAAATTCAAATGGTGATAAGTTATTGTCCACCATATTTTAATTTATGTGGTATTGTAGATACTTTTAAGTCTTTTAGAGTCATAAAGCAAGAGAATCAGTTGCCCTTGCCAGTATTCAAATAATAGATCTTCCAAATGCTAGCAGGATATTTTATACAGGGACTCCTGGCAATAACGGTACTAATACCAGCAAAGCACACACAACGAGTGCTGTAATTCATCATACACTTACCTATATATATGTGATGATTTCAATGAGCATAGAAGGAGGAATTAGCTTGCAGTCGTCATAGCTGAGCTTGAAGGCTTAGAGATGAAGATAAAAAAACATGAAGAGTTTCTAGTCTTTATTTTCACACATATAAAATCATCTCCATAGATGTTTATCCAATCATAGTGAAATACATTTCTATGACTCAATCATAATGAAAGAATGCTACACTGCTATTTACATTGACTTTTAAAATTAAGACGCAGGCACTTTAGACAGTGAAGCAATGAATTAAGGGGGAGATCACCAAATTTAGAATGTTAATTTTGAGATCGCCAATTGGTTTTTAAAGCAACTATCATATTTTCTTATATCTTACATATATATGTTCTATTTTTCTAAGAAGTGTAGAGTCACAGTGTATAAATTTTTCAGAATCTCATCTAATATATTACATATAGATTTGTAATAATGTCTATATTACAACTAATAAATAATAATCTTAATTTTGCTATCCTATCTAAATTATCTTAATTTTACTATTCCATCTAATAATCTTAATTTTGCAAACTTTGAAATTAAACATAACAATTCTATAATAGAGTAAATATAGAATAATGTAACAATATATATTCAATAATATAGTAAATATAGGAATATTCTAATAGTATTTTATGCATTTATAACACACTCAGATGTTTTTCCTCTTCCAAGCCTAGGCCTACAGGCATAGGCATAGAATTAACATAACATAATCAAACTTTTTAATGTCTGGATAGGCTGTGATCCATTGCTTCAAAATGCTTGAAGCTCTGTACCTTTGTTCTTCTCCCAAACTAAAATTTATTCCATTCTTATTATAAAACCTTTTAGTACTTTCAGTTCTACCTGATTTCCTGTTTAAGCATCTCAGTAACAGAAGACTTCTAAGTATGGCCAGAGTTGTGTATTTTCCACATCATAACATTATAGAATGGGTTACATGAGATGTAGCCCAGTAGGCTAATAATTGATTTAATTCTAAGTAGGCTGATAATTTGATTATCCATAAAGAGTGCAATACTAGTAGCAACTGCAAAAGGCCTTGAAACAAATTCCCATAACCTTTTCAAGTTATGCTGCTAGCACCAGTGATGACAGCGTATATTTTGTTTGGCTTTGCAATTTGACTTTTGTACTATTTCATCACTATATATACTACAAATATTTTTTCCCCACAATTATGAGTGATTATGCAAATCTGTCTAAGAAAGACCATGCAGCAATGATTAAACAGTAATGACATGAAATCTGATTTTAGTACTTCTATTGGTGATAATTTTTATTATAACAGAATAAGCCTATGTCTTAAAAATTAAAATCATTCTAGTTCATAATCTAGTGCTAACAAACAGTTACCAGCACATACAATTCTAGAAATCAATCCTTAGCAAAAGGTTGATTACACCAATGCAATTAATGAGCCCTAGATGATTGAAACACATTCCATTTTCAGTACAACAAAAACTGCATAACTTGCTAATGTCAATGGCCCTTTCGGACATTTTTGTCTACAAATGTATGATTTTTGAAAGCTTCATTAAATGAAGCCAATGTGCTGCCGATCTTTCATTATAGCCAATTTTAAAATCTGGATTAAGAAAAAATTTTGGGAAAAGTTTGAAAGCTCTATCAGACTTAGTAACACCACAGATATTCCATAAAATTTTCAGTAAATGTATTCCTTGAAAAATTAATTTGAAAGGTACATTCCCATGTACAATACTTTTAGTCACAGACCCAAATTGTTGTTCTAATTGTTACGTTATGTCTGTTATGTTATGTTAGTTCCAAAAATCACAGCTAAGAAGATACACTATTCTTAGAAAACAGTATGAATGATAAGAAGACTTTGATACTTCCCTTTTAAAGTGGCTATTGAAATTCATTGTCAAATTAGCAAACTTAGTCACAAATTTGTAACATGAAACTTATTTGATCTCCGACTCATTCTATTACTATTCATTGGATATCATCATAAGAAGGATTTCGACTTGGCGATGAATCAAGACTAAACTACAAGACATAATGCCTTGAATGATACTGGAGGTAAGGAAGAATTTCATAAAATATAAATACATAATATTAATTGTACAAAAAATTGAAACATTGTACCATAAAGAGATGATCGATTTCCTCTCGGCCATCAGTATGAAGCCATAGCTTTGTAATATGTGAGGAAAAAATTTATTTTGGGAATAAACTTATCTATGAAGCTTTTCTGTATAATATTATACAAAAGAACACTATATATGTTCCTTCAAGGCTCAAAACAAATTTTTCTACACCCTGATATAGCTCTCTGTTTAAAACCTTTATTAAATATTTATGTGCTAATAAATAACAAAATTCATTCATGATACCCACTACCCAAACTGTAAAATATTCAAACTACAATTTCAAAAACTATATGCATTTTAAGTAACTAATACTCACTATATCAGATAACTAAAAATCACTCAATGAGTATTAATTACTACATTACAGACCAGTATAATATATTTAGAACATACCTGATTCCTTTGGCAATGATGATAAGTCTTCATTTGATCTCAGTTCTGACCAAACAGCATTATCGCTTTCAGAAGAGTTATCAAATTGTGAGGAGCCAGTGCTGGATTGAGTTTTAGTAGGAGTCTCATTGTCCACAGAATTCTGAAAAAATTATTTTCCAAAGGGAAAATATTCACCTCATAAATGATATCCTTCCATATGAATAAAAAATAATGAGGTTAGAAGCAGTAAGGAAACTTAGTTAGGTGCAGTTAATTAATTATGGCAATGTACACGGTGGGCAAAAAATCCATAAAAATTTTAAAAATTCATAAAACCCGAAAAAATAACCAAAATAAAAAATAGTTTAGCATTGATGGGTCATAGAATTTTTTTTTTTTTTAAGATAGGACTGTTGGTGAAGCTGTTTCACACGAACCAGGAATAAGTGACGGCTGTGCTGCTTAAATTCCCACTTCAGAAAAATGTGAAGAATGGAAAATGGCCTTTACTAGTGGCAGGCTCCATAAAGCTTGTTCAGTAATTTGATGGAACTGGATTGCTGGAGGATAGTGTACAGTCCGGATGACCAAATCTAAGGCAGACACATTCAGTACACATTGCAGCTGAAATGGAAACATTAGCGTCAGAATCCAGTGCAGAGACTAGCAGTGCATGGGAAGCTAGAAGACACTTAGGCTTACCACCATCCTCGATATATAATATTCTTCATGGAGTTTTTAAACAATCTCCATACAAATTACAGTCCTGCTATGAACTTTTACATCAGATCTCATAGACAGAAAAGCATTTGCAAGGTGGGTTCTCTCCTAAATTGAACAAGATCCATCCTGGATCTTTTCTGTTTCTGTTTTTTAGAATTTTTTTTTTATCATTTCTTAATTTTATTTAATTTTTTGGGTTTTATAAATTTTTAAAGTTTTTATAGACTTTTTGCCCACCTTGTACTTAAATGCTAAATGCTAGTGTCAGAAGATTCAAAAAACACTTTCAAGACATTCTTGTATTAATGAAAAATTTAGTAAAATAGCATAAATCAAAAATATCCTATGCAACCAACCTGTTCAGTCCAAGGAAACCAAAATAATAATAATAATAATAATAATCAAAATAATTATAGCATTTTTTTCTTACAGCTATACAAATAATAAGCCTAATCAGTCTTCACTTTCATTACTGAAACATACTATTTCTGGTATTAACATAGCATGGTTACATTTAGAACAGGCTAATCGACAACCTTGAATTCGATATAAATTTTGTAAACGTCGAATACAAGGTTGTCGATTTGCCTGTTCTACTTTCCACATCGGCGTGATTCTCTTGCATCTTGATGTTACATTTCTAGCTTCTAAGACTTTTCCATTCAAAAAAAATTAATTTCATTTTATTTAATTGATTATATGATACATTTCATACACAGAATGCAACTATAATTTTCAAGAAGAGAACTTTAAATAAAGGCAACAATCCTATTTCAAAATTGTGACAAATTTAGGTAGAGACAATTAAAATTACTTATTTAAACACATTTTACCCTCAGACTCTGAAGAAAATCATCAGCTACTTCTTCTTCAGCTCCTTCAATGGTCTTCAATTGAGGGGTCCAGAATGGAGTAGATTTTGACTGATCAACATCTGATGACATGTTGAAGTATGACAGCTCTTTCAGCACAGCCATATTATACTGAAGAGTGTGTGTTAAATCATAACTGTAACTGTGGAGAAATTAAAAAACTAATAATAATAAACTTGAATACCTATACATCATAGAATATCGCAAAGAAAAGATAAAAATGAACACTCCCATATTTACTCCCCTTACTAACTCCCATATTTCTCCCCTTCAATATTCCCACTAGCTCTTTTTTTTCCCCCCAGCACATGATTTAGAAATTTCTGATTTATGGTAACAATATTAAATGCATGCATAAATAGGAAAGTATTTTATGTAAGAAAAAAGAATATTTCTGAAATTGATCTTTTGAAACACTAAATATAATAATTTCAGACTATCTTTATGCATGCTTCTTAGTGTGCTATATTTATCATTAAAGCTATCTAGAAATTTAACACACTAGATTTTCCTCCTGGTTTTCAAACAGTAAAATTAGTAGGAAAAGAGGCGAAAATACGTGAGTAAATACAATATATAAAAATTATATATTAAAATAACACAATCAACATATGTTAAATATATTTATTAAAGTAACATAAACAATATAGAAAAATTAAAAAATAAAGCATTTGCAATGTTTTCATGTAGTTTAAACATTAATGTTTTACAATACATGTCTGATTCTCAGATACATTATAAAGTGCACTTAAAAGAAGATAAGCCCATCAATGCCTAAATGATTAAAGACCAGTGAATGCTGAGCATTTACCCAAATTTAATCTCAAGTGAATTGGCTGGTTGGTCTTCATGGCTTTTCTCATGTATAATGTGAATCTAATACAATTTTCTTTAGAAAGTTCTCGACAAAGGTGTCAATGCCTGGAGACAGGTGAAGGTTTTGCACCACCTCCTGTTTACCAAGAATGGAAAACCTTTCATTCAAAAATTTCACAACATCAATTTGCTGCTCCCTTGATACTGTATCCAGAAACAGTTGTCCCCCTTGCTTATGCCACTGCAATTAACAATGCATCAAAGCCATCTTTTCCACAGTAGTTTAGAATCAAGATCACCAAAATCATTCAGCAACAACTGCTGTCAATTAGTTGAAAACTGATTTACATAAGTTAGAAAATATAATATTCACATAGAATGTAATAAATATGAGCTACATTGCAATGAAACTTTAAAGCTTTCAGACTGAATTGTTTGAATTATAGGCAAGCTCACAAGAGCTATCTGCCTAGAATACAGAATATTTAGAAGCTATTTACAATATGCACACTAACAGTTCAGGCTTTGTATATATTTCGTACAATAATATTTAAATTAACAAAGACTTACCTAAAATAGAAATCACTTGACAGATCCATACTTTGGAACAGCTTAACATATCTAAAATAGGATAAAATAAAATTAATTATGATGTTTTAATGATAAGATTTTTATTAATCTGATTACATTTATATGAAAATATAATCAAATAAAAAATCATGAGTACAGCGCAGAACTTCGAAAATGATCCAACATAGAAAAATGATTTCTAAAATTTGAATATATTTAGCAAATTCCAGAACTATTAGTCTCTGAGCAAGGCCTGCTACACAAAATTTTGATTTAAATCTAAAAAATAGCAGAGTAAAAGCCCAACTATATAGCATTCAACTAACTGGAAAATTTAAGTAACCAGAATATTTTAGAATTTTAGAAATCCCCTCCCAAAACAATTTAATAATGAAAGATTTATAATGCCAATATAGAGCTCCCAATGCTATTAATATGTATACAGTGTCACCAAATAGTGTGATTTAGCAGCAGTCGTAGATAGGTCTGACATCACAACACAATCATAAGAAATTGATTTTGATTTAATATAAGCTCAATTAATTCTTGATAAGCTGGTTTAATTTTTGACAAGAAGGATATAAGTTCTATTTTTTTTTCACTATTTGGACAAATGATTAATATTTGGGACAGCATGAAGAGGTGTATTTTCAAAGTTACAAAATCTGAGCATCAAAATAAGCTACAATAATCCAACACTGAGAATATATAAGCAATGGCAATGTAACATGAAAAATTACGACAAGCAATTTAAATTTTTATACGCCATATACATCATTTGTATTCCTCTGTTATCCATTTAAATAAAGAATGATCTGTTTGTTTAAACTTCTGCTTGGATGACTGACTACATCTCTGCCAACTTTCATGTTTGATGGAATTTCAGAATTGGATCAGATATTTTACTTCTGATCATTTTCTCACATGTGTCAGCTTTTATGTCTGAAATACTACTTAGAACTTATATAACTTTAAATGTAGGCTTTTGATATCCAAGTTCGTAACAAATATGATTATTGTTTTTGTATATTTTAGAGCAAAAAATTTTGCCATTGATTTAGCTTATCTAATGTTAATTCCATTTTTATATGCTCAACTAGCCCCATTAGTGGTTAAGCGGTAAAATCGCTGACTACTGGTAGTTCCCACCTTGGTTTGATTCCAGATGAACGGCCTGCTGCATTCTGTTATGTTTTTGCAGTGTGGGTTCAGATAAGTGCAGGATGCAATGAGAATGGACTAGTTTAACAACACTAACATTTATTTCTAACTACTAAGACAGATATAGCAATGCGCCATTTACGCAGTTTTTACATTACACCTTAGTCTCGTATCCAGACGTTGTCTGGATATAAGAGTACTGATACTCTTGAAGTCAAATGCTTCATCCCTCCCCACTTATTTAAGAGATTCAATCTCCAAGGAGCTTTGTGGATGCGCGAAAATCGTCTAAGTTCTGGCTGGGGGCTGCTGCAAGTCTTTATCACGATTTATTGGAAAAACTGGTTCAGTTTTCCTCGGAACTGATGATGTTTTAAGTCCGGCTGAAGTTTGCACAGCTTCACTTCTTTGTTTGATGTCCTTGTCCAGAGCCCATGACTTCCCATTGACATCTGAAGTAGTAACCACACGAGGTTCATAGATTACCGGTGCAGACGGAACCTCTGTGCCAATTTTCAATCGAAAATTTGCCGATCTATAATCCCGAATGGCAACTTTTTCTCCGATCTCAAAAGTTCTGTCTTTGAAATCATAAGTATCCCTTCGGATGTGTTCTTCCACTCTTCGTCTAAGATTTGAAACAACTAAATCAATCCGAGTTCTAATTTCTCTTTTTAAGAATAACATTGCAGGACTTAACAAGGTTGTCATATTCGGTGCCTTCCTATAATTCATGAGGAATATGGCAAGTTTTCGCTTAATATTTCCTGGATAACCTTGCATTGCATGTAACGCTTGTTTAACGGCATAAACATACCGCTCTGCTTGGCCGTTACTTGCCGGTTTAAACGCCGCACACGTTTTGTGTTTAATTCCATTATTTCTCATAAAAGTTTCAAATTCGCCTGATGTGAACTGAGAACCATTGTCACTCACTACTACAAAATGGCAGTCTGTATCTTGAAAAACAGTCTCTCAAACATTCAACTGTCTGAAAAGAATTTGTTGACTTTAAAGGATACACTTCTAGCCATTTAGAATGTGCATCAACGATAATCAAGAACATTCGTTCAAAAATAGAGCCTGCAAAATTTATGTGAATACGTTCCCAAGGCGCACTTGGATATTCCCAGTGATGGACCTTTGCCCTTACTGGATCTGATTAAAACTTAATATCTTAAAATTCATTATCAACATAAAGACCATTCTACCAGTAGCACTTATGCTGTGCCATAACTTATTTTGCCTATGTTCTCAATTAAATGCATTTATATTTATACCACTTTTTTATTATTAAAAAATAAAACAAAAATTCAAATTAATAAAAATGCATTCATTACTCTTGGTACAAGTTACAAATCAATTAAATATGAACGATATATTATAGATATCAAGTGGTACTTTTCTTTGATCTGCTTGCAATATTGTAAAATGATTAAGAACAATTAATATGATATAATAACACATAATAATTAATAATTAAAAATAAGACAATGAGAAAAATAATTTTAATTACAAAAAGGGTAGAAGGGGCATTGCTCATGTTAATTAGTGTTTATTTCAGGTGGAAGCTCTTTGCCTATTACCTCAATAGTGATATTAAAATAATTCTCCCCACTTGCTTCTTTCTCCAAATAAATTCTGACTGATATAACGTATATTATAAGATGCAGCAAGTATATTATAAGATATCCAGTATATTTTAAGATATAGCCAAAACATAATGAGATACTATTGCCAGATTTGCCGGCAAATAAAGGAAAAATATTTATTATGCAACACTCAGAGCTCAGCATTTATTATGCAACACACACACACATATTTATTATGCCTGAACATGAATAAATTAATGACCTTACATTTTTTCACAGTGATAATACTCGTACATATCAAAACAGACTTCATGAAGGTTCACTTCCAACAACAAAAATTAATTTAAAATCTCTTTCTTATAATCATTATTGTAAATTCATATTATACTTTATCACAACTTAAAAATTAATAAGCAAATTTTGGTACTTCCTTATTATCATAGCCCACAAGATTGAATTGCTAATCCAGAGATATCTCGCAGAGATCTCACCACAAACTCTTCTACCTCACTACATGTTATATCTCAGTTGATTGATGATTAAATTTTGGAGGCTGCTATAATAAGGAAGTACCTATATTTCTATACTTAATATATGCATTCAAAAAAATTAAGTGACATAAAACACCAAGAATGAAGAGATTAATGTAAACTAAAATTAAAAGGAAAAAAAGTAATTACTGAAAATCCAGTTAATAATCTTAAACAAAACATACATTAAAAGGAACATTTGACATAAAAGTAATTAATAACTCTTTTTTGGATAACTAGATATTTATGTGACAAACCATACAAAGAGCACATACTTCAAATCCTGCTGATTGGTATTTTTTTCTCCTTCATTTGGTATATACACCATGCAAGTGTCTTGGATTTTATAAATTGTATGATGACCAATGTATGCCACTCTTTTTCTTTTTGTGATAAGTATCAGATAATAACCTTCTAGGAATTTTACAAACCCTAAAAATAAAAGAACATTTCTAATAAGAATAAATGACACCAGGTAACCAAGAAAGTTCATACGTTTTGTGAGAACAGTTATTTTCAGCTCATTAGTGTGGTCAAATTGATTCTGATGACATCATATGTTTACACTCCTTTCAAACCTTATTCAGTAAAGAGTTGTTTGGTATATCGCATGTTTCACTACTGATTTAGGAAGGGCAATCTTCAAAAGAACATGTAGTTGGAAAAGGAGATTTTGAGGCTTATTTTGCTTTACTAGTACAAATTAGGAAACAAAGTAGCCAGCGCCATTAAAAAACTATGCTCCATGCTTGGAGAGACGTCAGTGAGTGAAAAGACTGCTCAAAAGTGTTCAGCTGATTTTCTTCTGGAGACGAGAGCCTTGAAGTCAAACCATGTGTTGGCCGTCCATCCACGACCAACACAAGTCTTTGTATGATACAGCAAAGTCCTTGTATGTCTTTGTATGGTCCAGCAAAGTCCAACCGCACAAACTGGCTTGGTTACCTGACAGTATTGTATGCCATTTCAAATATAAACAGTAGTAAACTGTAAATTGTCTAGGCAATATGATGGGTTTTACTTTAGTCTCAGTAGCTAAATGCACTTAAGAAGCTAGAACATTTTATTTTTATAAATCCATGATATGACAAATCTAAATGCATCTTTTTCTCTGAGAATAAAAATCAGGAACTTAACTAGAATCAACAAAAATATTGAGCATAGTCATCATAAAGGAAGTTTTTTAGCTTGGAATCAAAATCAGGAAGTTGCTTGTTAATCCTATGTAGCAGTGGTAAAAAGCATCTTTTACCATGGCTACATAGGATTAAAAAGCTTTTTTTGCCATGGCTATGCAAGATTAACCAGCAATACTAAAAATTGCTGATGGAGCATCAATTTCCTTTGTGATGTTTATGCAGGATTAATCAGAAATAACAAAAAGTTGATGGAATATCAGCTTCCTTTGTAATGATAGTGCAAGATTAACCAGGAACATCTAAGTTGCTAGAACATTAGCTTCCATCACAATAGTTATTCACGATTAATTAGGAATGCCAAACTTTACTGGTGGAACAACAGCTTCCTTTGCAACGGCTATGCAGAATTCATCTGGAACATCAGCTTCTTTTGCCATGATTGTGCAGGATGTGTTAAATATGAACACTTCCTACATAGTGAACACAATTAACTAGACCATTTTTTGATCCCTCTCTTCAGGGATGTTATTATAAAGAGAATAAGCACACAGGCTATAATTAATTAATATCTCATTCGAACCTGAGTAGCATCTATTATTCAGAGTTTTAAGCATTAACAAAAAACATCTTCCCAAAGATATCAGGCACCAGAATTCTCTTAAACAGATACCATAGTTAAAGTAATTTCTTTTTGTTTCCATTTTTTAATGGTTTTATAACATGAATACATAGAGAACACCAAAACTAACTGATGGCTTTCAAAAAGAAATGGAACACCAGTGGAAAGAGAAAATATATATTTTCTTTACTGTGTTTATTAGAGAGCCTTAGATTTTGTTATAATACTGCAATTTTTCAATAAAGACCAATCTGCAGTTGAAAATATTACAGTAATTGTGATGAAGAAGATTAAATAGGAATTTGCTGCATACAGCGTGAAATTTAGTCTCTTAACACAATAATGGTACAAAGACAAATTGCGTTCATTTTTGGCTCTAAGCAATCAAACACAAAATTATCCGTTTCTATCCCGTGAGCTAGAAAAAACATTAAAATTTTCTAATACATTTTTTGGGGAAAGGGCACTTTTTACTTGATTTAACAAACAAAAAAAAATTGAGTTATTTTAAAGTTGTGTTACAATTTGTTTTTGCTGATTAAATTAGAGGAAAAAAAACTTGTCAAAGAGCTATGCCACAGTGCAAATAATTTGCATATCTTAGGGCAGCAGTTATAATTATGCAGATTACTAAATTAGCAAATCATAAGTTTTTTTTTAATATTTCCTACTTTTTACATTAAATTTGGATTGCTTGCACATAAAGAACTAAACATCTCAAGAATTGTTTAATTATGATTTCCTGAATACAAAACTATATTTTCTTTTCTTAATATAATTACATAAAAAGAAAATAATGCCATATTTAGAAAATAATGTACTTGTGTATTGTTCCATCGAACGTAAAACCAAGTAACCATGAATGCTGGCAGAGATCCCATGGAAGTTAGGCGAATCATTCCTGTGGAATTCTGAAGGAACTGAAGCTTCTTTCTTAAATAAAACAATCCGTATTTCGCCAGCTTCATTTTTGTACTTCATAAAAAGTTTTCAATTGATTTCTACTGCTTTGTTAAGACTTCCAATTTTACCTGAAGTTCCGTTTAGAATGTTGTACATACAAAATTTCTGCAGATAAATGTTCCAATGCATTACCATTTGGTCAGTCACATTCAGCTGACCATATTGTGTCCATTAATGCACGCTTCTTTATTATTATGTTCCCAAAATTTTGAAAGTTATCTACTGCTTGCTGTTCTGTAGAAGCAGAAATCAAATTTTAATCTTTTTCCCCCCCACCCAAAAAAGGAAGAAAAATGTACAATAGCAGTTAATTTATATCCTTATTTATGAAAACAAAATGTTACTTATTCAGAATTAATCAAGGTTACATAAAATGAAAGCAAAACTGTATAAAAGTAAAATGGTATAAAAGTATTATGCTTATTTATAATTGGTGCTAAGTTATGCTGCTTGGCAAGGGCTTCATGGTCAAAGGAATAACACATTAATATGGAAATAATGTCAAACTGAGAAATAGTACTGTAAGAAAATTAAGAACTCTTTTAGTAAAATCACATCAAAGAATTTTACCATCTCCCTCCTCCCAAAAAAGTACATATCCACTAACGAAATGACTTTCAAAGTAATTTTAATGCACTGTCAAAACAGAAAAAATAAATTTTTAAATAAAAATGCTACTTAGAAAAATATAAACAAAGTGTTTACTTAATTAAATCCTTATGCTAATTCTGCTATTATACTTTGTACACATGCAACTAGATTAATAACAGTACAAAAATTGCTATAATTGAAATTTTAGAATTAAAAGAAAGTTCTTTGCTCTTTAGCCCTCTTTACTTTACCATGTCTCCTAATGTTAACCCCCTCACTGCATAAATTTTTTATCAAAATAGTTTCAAAAATTGCGTTTTTTTTATGGCATATTTCAAATCTACATATATTTTAGAGTTAAAATACATAGAAGAATAATCATATAAAAGAAAAAAATTTGAAAATTAATCTTGTTAAATTATCATGTATTTTATGAAATATAAAGATAAAACTTATATACTAATGAAAATATGCAAAATACTTACAAAACATTTATTAGAAATGAAGTTTAGTATGATAAACTTCGAGCAAAGCTCAAGACAAAGTCCTACCTTGCAAATCTTTGTACCAAATTTGCTGTTCTTTGTGAAATTTTTGGCTAGTTTCAGTTTTCTTTGAGCAACAAGCAGCACACTGTCTACGAGGCTCTTTCTTCATGAGACTGGGGGGGGATATAGCTAGCAAAATGTTGAACAGTTAGTCTCATGGGATTGAGAGTTGAACTACAGACATCTTTGAGCTTTGAAAAGAGCATGCAAAATGGTACAAATCATGCTTGTATATTTCGCAAAAATACAGACAAATAATGCCATCTGTTAACCCAGATCTGAATAAACAATTAAACATCACAGGAAAGCCGAAATGAAACCATGGAAAAGAGCAGGTTGCACAGTTAAGTAGAATGAAAAAATGCATCCCCGTGGAAATTGCGGGTTGTGCAAATTTTGCAACTTCTACATTGCTTGTGGAAATTGCCGGATATGCAGCGAGAGGGTTAATGCTAGAAAAGTCTCCTTAAAAGTGTTGTTTCAAGAATCTACCTCTATTTACTGATATTAAATATGCTTTCTTACTGCATGGGATGCTGCATATTTGCAGGACTTCACGATAGTTTCATATGTTCCAAACCAGGGTAAAACAGTGATTCTCTTCTTGTCCATCAATAATGATGACGAAATTGACAAAAGTATGGATGACAAGAAACCTTGAAGCGTAACTTTTTGTAATGAAACAAAAGGTGGTGCTGACTGTGTCGACAAGAGAGTGGCCTTTCATAATGTTGCTTAAAACATGAAACATTGGTAAATGGTCATTTTTTATGCCCTACTAAATATAGCAGCTTATAATTCATATTTAATTTTCAAATCAAATGCACCTGATAAGGCTGAAGCCAAAAATAGAAGAACATTTAAAAAAAACTCATGTTCGATTCGAGAGAACACCATATAAAAGAAAGAGCAATGTCAAAAAACATTCCAAGGAATTCATATTGCTTCACAAAAATAGTCAGGAACAGTTGTATAGTTGTAACATCGAAATGACACATGAAGGGCCCAATGTGCCTATTGTAAGGACAGAAAGCTCAATACATGTGTGAGTATTGCAAAAAATATCTTTGTTTAGAGCATGCTGCATTTTTTTTTCCCGTAATGAATGTAAAAATGAAATATGAATCATCATTTTGAGTCAGTCAGTCGTCAGCAATGGAAAATACCTTTATCAAATGCTTACTTTATTTTAACTATTTTGTTTTGTATTAAAGCTCACTATAATGTCTCAAAAGGTACCTTGGTTGTAAAAAAACGTTCACAAGAATATAAAAAATTTTATTTTATTGAACTATTTTAGGATTTTAGTGTCATAAATATGTTTATCTAAAAGTAGATAAATGTGTTTTAATTTGAAAATGATGAAAGTATAATATATCTGATGTAAAGTACACAATAAGTACGTGTATAATGGATCTCACAGACCCAACCCGCTCATTTACATCGTTTTTTTCCATCTGTGCACTCAAGGTTTAAGGGAAAGTGGCTCATATACATGTTTCAAATAGAAAAAACTACAACATGCCCATGCAGCCAGCCCGTTCATCAGAATTGAAACCGTAGACTGAACTACCAGTGTTCAGCAACTTTACTACTTGGACACTGGTGGACCTCTGTCTGGCACTTTGAAAAGCCACTACACACTTACAAACATCAGCACCATCTCTGAGATACAACGCCAGGCCCAAGACTATGATAGTCAGCTCTCCTAACACCATGCTGAACAGGGTCATGAAATGCAAACACACCGTCTACAATGTATTTGTGATGGAATGTAATATCTGAAAACATATGGACAAATAATTTTTTTATACATGTTAACAGCATAAATTCAAAATTAAAATTTGAAGATGCTGGATGTACCTTCAAAAGTAAAGATTTACATATAAAGCAAAAATATTTGCTGAGATTCTCAATCTGTGTCTATGATAAAAACAGCACATCAATGCATGAGCAGAAAATATTAATTCCCTAATTGGCAAGCCCGTATACATACAGCCTAGAATATTTTTATATGTGTATATTAAAAAATATTAAAGAAATTAAGTCAATATATTAAAAGTACTCAAATCCTGGTATACATTAAAATCAAAATTATTTTTCTTGTAGTTTTGGGAGATTTGTGCTTGGAAGTCCTGGCAGGTCAGAGGGTTTCTAGCATTATTAACTTTCTTTTATAAGTTATATAAAGTTATTAACCTTTTATACAGTGTATGCAGTGTCTTACAAAAATGATAGGCCACCACTATATTTTTTTTTTACTTTTTTAAGTAACAGGAGAAAAACTTTGAAATAAAATAACAAAGAATATTTTTCCTTTGAATACATATTTTCTTAGCTATCTCTTTGCACTAAATAAATTTGAAAAAAATTGAATAATAAATTTTAAAAATAACATTTTAGACTGAAATGAAAAAAGTAAGATACCACAAAATTTATCGGACATTTTTGTAATTTCTAATTAAAATCGTTTGCAATAAATAAAAAATGAAATTTTATGGAATTAATTTGGATAAAGATATTAGGTAAAAATCTAAAAATCATTTGCTTTAATAATTCGAATTTTCTTTTTAGAAAATATCTGTTACTTTAATGTTTTCTTGCAATGGCTCGGTCATGAGAGGAAACATCGTTAGAAACTCACAGTTTAGTTACAAATTTGCATCAAAAGAAAGGGAAATCTATTAGAAACGCTGCCTATTTACTTAATTTAATTCTACAGTTTTTTATATTATTAAGTGTTATTACAAACAGAATCATTTTCAAAACAAAAGAAGATCTGGAAGGTCATCTAAGTTATCTGATGGAATGAAAAGCTTTATTTTAAAGAATACTAAAAAGAGTGCTCCTAAACTTGTAGCGGAATTTCCTGAATTACACAGAATATGTGTAAATCCAGAAATTATAAGAAGAGTAATGGGATCTGCAGGATATCATAGGTGTGCAGCAAGAAGAAAGTTTTATGTCAGTAAAAAAACCAAAAACCTAGACCTTGCTTTCTCAAAATTGATAAAACAAAAGACACCTGACTACAGAAAAAAAGTGTTGTTTTCTGATGAAAGCAAACATATCATCTTTGGCTCAAATGGATGAGTGCTTGTGTGGAGAAAAACCTAAGAAAGAATTTTTGGAAGCAAAACTTAGTTCTAAGTGTTAAACATGGCAGAAGAGGGGTTATGGTATGGGAATACATGGCATATTCCAGTGTTGGTAATATGTAGTTAGAGATGGTATTACAGATCAGTAAAAGTACCTTGATATCTTGAAGGAAAATTTGGCATTGCCAGCACAAAAACGTAATATACAAAGTAGTTTTAAATTCTACCAAGATAATGATCAAAAGCATACTGCACACAAGGTTAGACTCTGACTATTATATAAGTGTCAAGAAGCAATTAAGGCACCACCCTAATCACCAGATCTCAATCCTATTGAACATATTTGGCAGGAACTAGGATCAAAAACTTAAAAACTGAGTATATCTATGTGGCAGCAACTGAAAGCAGTGATTCAAGAGGAGTGGCATAAACAAGTAAACAAGTTCAAAAATAACAAGCAAAAAAAAAAAAAATTGTGGAGTCAACGCCCAAAAGATTAAATGAAGTGATCAAGTGTAACAGTAATCCCACAAGATATTAAGAAGCAAAAGCAGTGTAAAATTTTTGTCATTTTTGGCATCTACTAAAAGTGTCTGATTATTTTGGTGAGAATATTTTTCATTAAACAAACAATACTGATTTTTGAATTTAATTTTCATCTTTTCAAAAAAGTACTTACTATAAAAAATTGTTGAATTTATATATAATCAAAATAAAAACCTTTCTATTTGTTTCAGTTTATTATAGTTTTTATATTCATTAAAGAATACAAAAATTCAAACTGTCTGATCATTTTTGCAAGTCACTGTAAATACTGTAAATCTAGGCTATATATATAGCCTGCATTGATTTTTTGTGCCGTCTTTAAGAAAGTACATATACATGCATTTTGAAATATGTCCAAGAAATTAAGGCAACATATTAGAAAGACATAAATCCAGGTGGTCATTTGGGGATTAAAACCAAGTAAATACCTCTTTTGCATGGCAGTTTTGGGAATTTTGCTCATTCTTGGCAAAATCTTGTGACAATCAGAGGATTAATAAATTCCCTTTATTTCATAAAACTATGTTTTAAACACAGCATATATTTTTATCAAAAAATTTATTTGCATATACATATAAGAAATAATTTTCATTAAATTTGTAATAGTGGATTTTCATAGAACTGAAACTCTGCAGGTTTATATTCAAAACTGAATATAGATTAAGCAGTTGTAGGTTATTGGAGTTCTACTATACAATGTTCATAGAATTAAGTGATTATCCAATATGTATTACTCAGTTGCAAGAAAATTGCACAATTTTCTCAAAATCATATAATCTCCATTGCATAAGTGTTAAATGACCATAAACATAAATAAAATAAATAAATATTCTACACACCAACAATTCCAAATGAAGAAATTGTTCCCTTTAAATCAGTTACAAACTTTTGTCCTTGTTTGGATCTGTTGCCACCTTTTATTGTATTTAAGAGATCTCTAATTTCCCTTTTACTATATTCAACCTAAAGTAAGAATTAAAAATATCAGTGTTATTAAAATGATATTTCCCATAACAAAATAATAAAAAATATCTATTTAATAAAATATGGTAAATATCAGCGTGCAGTTTACATAAAACACGTTACTTAAACACTTTTTAGCACATTAATAATTATTTAAAAAATTACTGTTTCGGTCATATGTTATAAACAGAATGCATTTCTGTTAAAAAATTAGCAAATTTATAAGAGAAAAATTTACTATGTAAAAATTACCGAAAATCAAGATTCCATTTGTTTACATCTAAAAATGAGCACAGATTAAAGGCATTCATAGATTATCATAGTTCTTCTCTATATCTTAGCTATTAATAGTTTACAGGTTTTTCTCCAAGCCATGATGCTCCATTTTTTCATCATGAATAGCTAAGAATGTTAAAAGAAAATTACGCTAAAGAAATACATTATGCATGGCTGTGAAAGTTTGAAATCCTTAAAAAAGAATTATTTTGAATAAAAAACTTGACATCAAGATAAAAGTTTGAAATTTTATAACATAACAGTTGGAGGCAAAATTTTCATTTCCAGAACTTTTATATGGAAACTTACGATTCATTCAACAAATATATGAATAAATTGTTCGTGTGTATTGAAAAACTATTTAATAAAACTATCAATAATTGTAAATTGTAATTTAAATATTACTATATTTTAAATCTAATTACAATAATACTTCTTTATTACAGTTTCCACCTCAGATAATCATCAAAATAAGTGAATAACCCACACTAGAACATACAAATTTTAAATATCATAGTCGTTATAACATTATTAAAAGGTTAAAAAATATAAAATATTAATATTTCTGTTTTTATTTTGCATATTTTTTATATCTCATTTTTGACAAGTCTATTTTAATGAAAAAGATATATATACAAATATATGAGTCTTCAGATTCTAAAAATTTCCAAAACTGGATTACTAATTCAGGAATTCTCGAATGTTGTGAAAAGAAAATTAATTTTAAGCTAGCAAAGAATGTGCAAAAAACAATTTTCATTGTTGGCTATTATTTACAAAATAAAAATTAATTAATTCAATTATAAAATACACTTCTTTTTATCAAAAGTTAATGTCATCAAAAGTGCAAAGAAAAAAAAATCACTTGTGACATTACTTTTAATGAATTATTACATGAAAAATTAATACAATTATCATGTTTTAATTTATGTGAAACAAAAAGGGTAATTTTTTAGAATGACAACATAATATGCTTCTATCTTATCTCTATGAGTATTTATTCTTAACCACATAATATTCTTTTCACATCAAAATACAATTATTCAGTTATTGATAAAAAAATTGCTAATAAATATATGACCAAAGCTTAAGTTGCCCCAGAGTTCACCGGAGCCTAGGTCTGGTACTCCTCAATTTTTTAGATAAATTTTAATTCTAGCCCAAGTGTACTGCAGCTCTAAATGAGAGTGTTCAGGAACTTCTTTTATGTAATTAAACTACAATTTCAGCAGAAATTTCTTTGACTTTAAAAAACTTTGTTTTAATAATAAGTCAGGCTTAAAAACCGATTTTAACTTCTGCCTATCTTTCTCTGTGAAACAAACACTTAAATGAAAGTTGAAAGAACAGAAAGCTCCCACCCACACATCAGAAAGCTTATTCTCAAAAAAGTGCAATGAATTTATGAAAGCGGGTAAATTTTTCATTCTCAGTAGTACTAGAAGTGGAACTTTTTGGAAGGATATAATTAAATACAGGGAATGAAAACTGCCACTTGTATAGAACTTTATTTTTTTTTCCAGTTAACAGCCACGATTTTGGTGAAATTTTTTATCCCTCTCATGTTCTGCTTGATGACTAGTTTTATTGACAGGAAACCTTGGCCAGAAAGTGTTGGACTCTTCATTTTTACACCTACACATTTCCATTAAAACTTCCTGTGGCTTTGCTCTTTCATTCAAAAACTCCTTTCCCCATTGCTGGGTTCCCCAATCGTGTCCCCTCATTCTCTCCTCCTTGATAACCCTTCTCCTAAATCATTACTAACTGTTCTCACCCCAACTAACAGGTCATCCATCCAAAAGCTCTCCAATCTGTTCTTGATGAAAAATAAAAACATTTATTACTTCTTTGCATAAAATATTCAACATAACGATATAGTGTGAATAACTGTATTTTGTGTCATATTATTATGTATTCATTTGATTATTATTGAACTCAATAAACATGTGCAAAATACTAAAATTTTAAGTTACTTGATAACTAACTACCTACCTATTTAAAGCATTTTTCGGACTTAATGAGATAAATTAGAATTACAAAATGCTTGTTTAATTTTTTTGTTAACGATTTAAGCATTATACTGAAAATTTTTAAAAGATGTAATTGTCTATTGAGGCAAAAATCCAAACAGATTCTTAAATTTAAGCAGTTTTCTTAGAGACGAAGTCTCTTTGAACTTTCTCCTTCTTCTATGATACAGCGGAATAATTTCAGTTTTAAGGCAAGATATTGTTATAGTGGTTTTCATCAAGTGACTCGTGAACTATGATTTAAATTTATTATATTACTATGCATTTATTACATTGATTTTTAATATTAGCTCAAAAGGAAAATATTTTTACATTAACTACTAAAACTAAAACTGTTGCGATGACCTACTACTAACTCACAGATTAGGTTTTGATTAATTGTAAGGCATATGAAAAATATCAACCTACCAAGAGAATTATGTTCATTGAGTGCTTTTTACTGGAAACTTATTTGTCATTATATAATTCATAAGTAAAATCCACAGTAATGAGTATTTTGGTTGAGAAGCTACTTTGCATGAAAATATAAAACACTAACATATACACAAATTTTTCCAATGCAAAATTATATTTAAGATATTACTGCTTTAAACTCAGGCAGATAAAAGCAAATTTTCAGCTTCCTAATCCATTACTACAAGTTTTAAATATGAACATAATATTCACCTACTACAAAGAATTTTCTCTACAAGTGATTAAATTGCAGTTTCCAAAAATATTACACTGCACTGACCAAACAATTCGTTTTGCCCCCCCCCTCCAAATAAAACCAATGGTAGGCCCTGTCTTTTAATTTAAAGAGCCACTGGTGTTTAATTGTAAGATTGCTAACGGAAGTGTGAGAATGTTACACAATAATAAAATAAACAAATGATTTTACACACACATATCTTTCACTTTATTTTTTTATTTATTACATAAAAGCAGCAACCTAAAATCGACAGGCGTTATTGTGTTACATGAAGTTGATGCTCCTTTCTCCACAACAAAGCAAGTACAGAGTGTCAATGATTTTGATTTAATTTTCTCATAGCATTGTCTATTATGTTCTCTTTACAAACACTTTTATTCTTCTTTAGTTTGTTGCATGTTGCTGTCATATCATTTATTTCTTTCTGCTACTCTCTGCCTTGATCACCTTAATTTTGCCTTTTACAAACTCAGTTTTAATAACTCTTAGTGAACTAAAATAAAATACAGCAAACACCACCCAAACATACCGATAGTTTAAGCGTGATAGTCTACCAGATGATCTTGCCACTTGGCAAAATAAAATAAAATACAGAAAACACCATCAGAACACAGTGACTGTCTGCCAGATGGCCTTGCCACTCACATGGGACTCTGCATGCAGATGAAGCTTTGACGTCACCAAACTTTTTTCTATTTTTAACACGTCAATATGTGTATACCCTTTGTCCTATTATTATTATTTTGTATTTGCTAATGTGTACCTTTATCTATCTATGACATTTTTAGATTGATTGTAATATTTGCAATTTTGAAGGGATAAGCATTCGTGCACACCTCAAATAACATCTTAATTCTTGCTTTCTAATCACACCTTTATGAAAGAAAATAAGGTTGGAATGCGCTTTAGCCCACTGCTTGGCGGCGATTGTTTTTGAATGAGCAATAAACGCGCCAACATGGGTAACTCCGTATATCCGCCAACATGGCTGACTGGTGACTGGGTATTTTGAACCTACGGAAACATCTAGTTTTCGCACATGCGTATTTCCTATTTTATAAAGAACAATTTTATTGGTGATCTGAGATGACGTAGTGGTTTGTTTGAAATTTTTAATTGTTAATTTATTTGCTGCTTGGGATTATCTAGTAATTTTATTGGCTGTGTGAGATAACGTAGCGGTTTATTTGAAATTTTTAATTGCTGCTTGATTATCTAGTTATTTTATTGGCTTTGGGAGATGACGTAGCGGTTTATTCGAAATTCTTACCTGTTAATTTCAGTAGTTAATTCAATTCTCGTTTTATTCTTTGAATGCGGTGCTTTTCTATTGAGTGTTTGCTATTTTCGTACGTATATTTCGCTAAATACCAAGTCGCTATGGATTTAGCTGTGATGCTGAGAGAGGTGAGTGAATGTACGTGTACATTTATTACTTTATTGGAAGTGCAAGGAAAACGTGTGGTGATTGATTGGTGTATGAAAGCTGGTTTAATTGCTACATATTTTGTTTGTCATAAGTGTGGTGAGAATATGCGTTTGTGTGAGAGAAAAGGAAGTATGGATGGGTTTGAATGGCGATGTAGAAAGCAAGGAAAAGTGAATGCGCATGATGTTTGTAGGAGTGTAAGGAAAGGTTCTTGGTTTAACCATAGCCATTTAAGTATAAGTGATATTTTGAGAATTACAAGGTGTTGGTTTTTGAGAATGGGGAATGATTCTGTGATGCAAGAAGTGAAAGTGCATGAGCATGCTGTTGTTGATTGGTTTATGTTTTGTAAAGAAGTGTGTATGACGACTGTAATAATCAATGATAGTGTTCCGATTGGTGGTAAAGGCGTGATAGTTGAAGTGGATGAAAGTAAGTTCGGAAAAAGGAAGTATGGAAGAGGAAAGCCTGTGGATGGTCATTGGGTGATAGGTGGTATTGAAAGAGTGACGAATAGATGTTCTTTTAGAGAGATTGAGGATAGATCAAAGGCGAGTTTGGAGAGAGTGATTGTTGAATGGGTGTTGCCGGGATCAACTGTGGTTTCAGACTGTTGGAAGGCATATGGTGGTCTAAAACACTTGGGTTTTGATCATCTTACTGTCAACCACAGTCTGTACTTCAGGGATCCCGAGTCGGGTGCTCACACTTATTCCATAGAGGGTACTTTGTCGGGAATCAAACGTCATCTGCATTGCAATACAAACCACGTAGATGGCGAATTTGATTCATATTTAGCGGAATATATGTGGCGAAAATGGCATAATCACTCCTTGAATGATGAATGTTACCGTGCATTTTTGGCTGCAATTGTTAAGATTTATCAGCCGTTTCCGGCTGATAAATGCGAATAATTTTACTTTAAGACGGGGGGTTCAGGGGGTTCCGTAACATCAAAAATTCAAAAAATATATCCTTGAAGAAGATTCCATTTTTGCTGAAATTGGTGAGTGAAACAATTTTTTTTTATGTTTCTTTAAATTTTTTAAATTGCTTAATTTTTATATTTTGTTGCCTTTTATTGAAATAATTTGGCTCAGTTGAAGAACAGAACGCTGGTATCGTTTGCAATTTATTTTTTTATTTTGTTGATTTGTGCACATTGCCTACATTGTGCAATTCGCTGATGTTTTTTTTAAGTTAAAACGGAACGCTGTGCACATGGCATTTTCTTGTAATTTATTTTCGTTATTTTAGCTTATTTTGTTGATTTGTGTACGTTGCCTACATTGTGCAATTCGCTGAAGTTTTTTTTAAGTTTAAAAGGAACGCTGTGCACATGGCATTTTCTTGTAATTTATTTTCGTTATTTTAGCTTATTTTGTTCATTTGCGCACGTTGCCTACATTGTGCAATTCGCTGAAGTTTTTTTTAAATTTAAAAGGAACGCTGTGCACATGGCATTTTCTTGTAATTTATTTTCATTATTTTAGCTTATTTTGTTCATTTGTGTACGTTGCCTACATTGTGCAATTCGCAGATTTTTTTTTTTAAGTTAAAACGGAACGGTGTGTACATGGTATCGTTTGTAATTTTAATGCCCTTTTAAAAAAAATTCCTTCTTTCTGGGATGCCATTTTGGTTACGTTTTCGCGGAGAGTGTCAAGTGTTAAACCTAACTGACAAATATTTTAATGATCATAATGTTCGTTTTGCATATTATTTTATTATCTTTTCGTGGCAACAGTTTCCATACTAATTTATGCTTTAGAATTCTATGTTTTGTTTACAATAGGTTTTCGCGGAGCGTGTCGGGAAGGTTGCAATTGCAAAGACGTTTCGCAGAAACACGCCGAAGTGGCAATTTTCAAAACATCGCCAAGCAGTGGGCTAAAGCGCATTTTCACCGAATATAACCCTACATTAAAAACTCATAGAAACCATTTCTGAAATGTTATCCTGCACTAATTATTTTTGACATTAAAATGAGAGATGATGTAAATGAAAGATAAATAATGCCTTATTATGTAAAAATAAGCATTCTTTTATATATGAAGTTTAATTTATGAAATGGATGAAGTATGGTAAGGAACAGATACTTTTTTCCCTTGTTATTTCTTACCTAAAACTGTGTGTAATACATAAATAAATTCGTATTTAAATTAAGACTAAAAAGTACAATATCAAAAATAGCTAAGGAAGACATATTAACTTATTAATCAAAATTTATTAAAAAATAATTTACTAATTATTATACACATCAATAAAAGCTAGTGATGTGAAAATAGAGGTAGAAGTTAAACAGCTAAGAAATGAATGCGTAGACAGAGACAAATACCTATTTTGCCCTCCCCCCCCCCAAAATCTGGAACAGATTAGAAGGACAGAAGAGAAATTGGGGAAAAGATACTCATTTGTAGGTGACAAAGAGGTAGGCAGATTGGGCGAAATGTCAGTTTGGGTGGAAGGACTATATATTGATTTCCTTAGATACTCTAATACTGTTTCTATCATCCTTTATATTATCATTAATGGTGTTTTAACTGTTTTACGGTTTTTCATTGGTGTGCTGAGAAAAGAAAGGTCTTTGTTTCTGTCATGTCCTGAAGCAGTATCACACTGTTAATTCATGGCTCAAATTTAGATGTAATTTTTCCTAGTTCTTCGTATATAATTGTAATTCCACCCCCAACCCTAATAAAGACAAGCTCTGGTACTTTATTTTATTCTTTCCTATTTGCCAATAATTTATTAGTTTATTAATATTTTACTACACTCTATAAAATTTTAATTTTAGCTATTTAATATGGCAATTATTAATTATTTTAATAGTTATTTTATTTATTTATTCCTCTTTCCCGACAGTCTTCCAAAGGATTCAGGCACATCCAGTTTCAGAAATGAAGCTTTGTACATGACTGTAAAACGTTTCAAGAATCACTGTGAAGATATTAATTACATGAACTTAATGACGTTAACTACATACCTTATCATCAACAACATTCAATTCTTTCGATTCAGTACGGTCAACTTTCAGCACTCGAAATTTACTTTCTGTATTATTACAGCCCACTAAGTAATATCTCTGAAAAATAAAAGTCCTAATTAATTTCCTATAATAAATGCCTATCTTTCATTAAGACAAAAGAACACCATCACAGTATTCATATTAATTACTTCCTAACACTGAACTATGCAACATTTTTTCCTTCGTTATTAAGAATTATACTTTTCCATTTTGCACTTTCCATGCATGGAGACTGCATTCCAGATGTGATGGTGGTTAGTGAATCTGTCATACCCAGTTCGAATCCCGGAAAGGCATGGATGCGTGTAAATCTATAGTGCCCTTAAGGCATAGAGGCCCTCTAAATATATAAAGAAATGAATGTCTTCTTGTGTAGTTTGGTGAAAGGGGAGGAGAGGTGATGGACCCCCCAAACCACCTCGCAGAGTACTCTCCCTCAAAATGGGGGTATAATTCGAACATCCCTGACGTTCTGCCAATCATATTTCCATGGACTCGATAACAAATTAACAAATCTGCCACGCATTCTGACAGGTATTTTCAATCGTAAATACACAATTAAATATATTAAATTTAACACATACACGTAGACTGTTTCGTTCATAGATGACGCTATCACTGGGTCCCGACGCATGTTTGACATATGTCACAGGCACCAAAAAGCATGGCAGGTGCATAATGGAAAAGTACCCCAAGTACATTTAAACCGTTTACCGCTTTTGTTTTATACAGTATAATCTTCTGAACGAGACTGACAATTGGCTGAGCAACAGTCAATTTATTGGCCATAGCTAATTTATGCGATGTGGAAGTATAAAACAAAAATTATATATGAAGAAATATACAATTTATATATAAAACAGAACTCAGACTTTCATCATTAATTACAAATACGACTGACAGATAAAATAAACAGATCTGTTGTTTTGCGCCCGCTAAGTCTTCTTGCTTGCAGAGCGAGAAATTAAACGTGGGTATGATGGAGGTTAAGCTATAAAATTTAATTCAAGGCCAATATCGCAAAATAATTTTAAAATCAGCCTACCTTTAGAATTCCCGATACGCATTTTTTCTGTACAACTTTGCCATTGCTCGCTTTGAAATCCTTGAGTTTGTTAATCAAAAATTCGTTAAAGCTTTACACGTATGAAATCAATAATGAAAACAAAGTCGAAATTTCAAATTTAGGCTTCCAGATGCCCATATTCGGGTGGAAATGTTGGATATTCAAAATTTGATAGCTCTAGGTACCGTTGTTTTAGCGCAATGCGAGAACACATACATACATTTATGCAGAATGTTCTTTAAGTAATTTCTTTAAATATAATACAGGACGATAATATTGGTGGCAACAATTTGAAAAGTAAAAACACGCTTTTAGTCTCTCTCTCTTTTCACATGTGAATTAGAGTTTCAGAAAGCATTGCTTCCTTATACTCTGCACCTGGTGAAGAGCATCGGTAGAACAAAATAATTAGTACGGCTGCCATCAGTCGACGAATAAGGTGAGTTGCTAGTAGAAGATCCAAATCAGTGAACTGAAAAGTTAAGTATGGGATATGTGTTATTCTAAGGATGGAGAATGTCAGATGGATATTTGTGTTTTTCTCTGGGAAACGGAGAGTATCTAAGAGAGCTGATGCAGTTGTTAGGATGAGTGAGAACAGAATAGAAGAAATTTCTGGCAAGTTTTTTAATATAATCTTGGATTGTGTCTACTTTGAGATCGTGGTGGATATACGAATTTGAAATGAACCATGGCTCGTTGATAATCTCTCTCAGGGCTTTGTTTTGAAGAACTTGGATGTGTAGAAGATGTGTTTTGCCAGCGTTTCCCCAGACAGGACTAGCATAGAGTAATGCTGGCCGATGTATAGATTTATATAAGTTTATCTGAAACGGGCATATGACTTCTTCTGCAAAGAAGTGGGCGAACAATTGCAAAGCGTGACATTAATTTTTTTCACAGTTTCCCTGAGATGTTTCTGAAGTGTCAATTTTTATCTAGAATGGCTTCTATATATTTGACTTCGTCAACCCAGTCAATTTCTACATCAAATAGAAGAGGCCTTGGTGGAGGAAAATTTGTTTGTCCTCTACGAAAATTAATTGCTTTTGATTTTTCAGTATTGACTGCAATCTTCCAAGAAGTGAGCCATTTTTCTAGATGATTGAGATAATGTTGAAGAAAGAGCTGGAAAATAGTAACTGTAGTAGTAGCTTCGGTCATAATTGCAGTATCATCTGCGAAAAGAGCTATGGTGATTTGTGGGTCTTTAGGAATACCGTAAGTGTAAATGTTATATAAATATGGGGAAAGTAGTGATCCTTGGGGCACTCCAGCGAATATGTTTCTCGTGGTAGAAATAGAATTGCCAATTTTCACTGCAAAGCTTCTGTCTTGAAGCTAGGAAGCAATAAGTCTAATACAATGATCAGGGAAGTTCAATTTGATACGTTTGTAAATAAGCCACGGTGCCGGACCCTATCAAAAGCTTTTGCAATATCTAGGAAAGTGACTCCGGTTGGGAACTTACAATTGAAACCATTAGTTAGTTATATAGTTGAAGACATGGAGCAGCTGGTGAGTGCTCTGAAGATGACGGAATTAGTACTTTGAAGATGACGGAAGCCAAACTGTTCTTCTGGAATGTAGGAGCTCTGTGGATTAACTTGATTAAGATGATATAGAATAATTTTTCCAGTTATTCTAGAAAGTAGGCTGAGGAGGCTAATAGGACGGTAGTTCTTCGAAAATGTTGAATTTTGATGCGGTTTGGGGAAGACGATGATGATGCCATGTTTCCATATATTAGGAAAGTAAGAGAATTTGGTGATAGAGTTCATAATCTTAGTAAAACAAGTGATAGCTTTGATAGGAAGAATTTTCAGAGCTTTGGTAGAAATACCATCAACACCTGGAGCTTTTTTTGGATTTTAGGGAACTAATATAATCGGCAACCAGCTTAGGCGTGGCGAGGAATGTAAAGATGACTGAAGTCATCTTTACATTCCTAGTAAATTCCTAGTCTTGCAGTTTTTCTTAATACGATTTTTGTATTTGCTTTTTTTTGTGTCCCCCCCGGGGGTCGACGTAGAGAACTCTGCGAAGCTACTGGCTAGGATCTGTACCTAGGCAGTCTCGGCCACGGGGCTATACAAATTATGAACCTGGTGGTTCTGGGGACTCCGGAAAGGTCACTTATTGGCCGGCCCGGGGTTCTGGCATGTCTTAGAGCTGGGTGGTTCTAGTAGCCCGGGGGCCCGCCCTGGGTATGCTGGGTAATGTCCCCCAGCGACGGGCTCGCCCGTGCGACTGGTGGGTAGCAAATTGACGACCAGTGACGCCCCAAAATGGGTGCGTTGCGCCGACCCCTCAAGGTTCCGGGAAAGAGGTTGAACCTCGGCCTCGGTTCTGCGGGGGGGAAGGACCTGTAGTGCAATTAAGTTTGCGGAGCAGGGAATGCCAATATGTTGTTGTTGTTGTTGCTTTTTTGTTTTATACTGGCTAGAAGAGGAAGAAAAGGATGAGAGATGAATTTATTGGTAGATAAATTGATAGCATGTTGAATATAGGTGGTCAACTTCTTGATTTCAGACTCAATATCGTCTTCATTGATGATTTGGGATTTCCAGGAACGCTATCTGAAATGATTTTTGTGAATTTCTTCCTTTGAAGTCTGTGACACCAATACTCCTGCCCAGTGAAGGTTTCAAGAAGGACGGGATTATGGTCAGATGAGAGAACTGACATAACAGAAATTTGGCAATTATAGTCGAAGTTGTTGGTGAGAAAAAAAGTCAATAATAGAAGAGCTATTATAGCCGTAATGCGTAGGTTCATCAGTAGCATGAATGGTATAATTTTTATTATGAATCATGCTAAAACTTTCTTGTCCTTTTCTATTGCTAGCTCCTTGATTCCAGCATTGATGCTTAGCATTGAAATCTCCTCCAGTTTAAGCAGGTGAGTTAAAATTAAGTAAAAATCAATTTCAGAAATGATGGGACTATTATTAGGAGTGTAACAGCTTTAGATATTGTTGCAATAATAATCTTAAACTTTTAAAATAGTTGAATTTGAAATATATCTGTTAATAAATGGCAATGTTTGAAACGCCAACACGAGAGCTGCGTGCGGTTCTCGCACGAAGTAAGATAATGATTTTTAATTTAAAAAGAGATAGAATACGTTTTGGCTGTTAATTTTTGATGTTACCTTTTCTTCGACTTATATGTTGCAGTTATGAAATTGATCTATTAAATAAAGTTTGCTGTGTTCCAATGGAGTTTGCTTTAATTACGAAACAAGCATTACAGTCTTAATTATTTTTGGAGGCACCGACGAGATAGAATAATCGTGCGTGCTTTTGAAATGAAAGCACATCTCCTGGAAAGCAAGGTATAGCATTTCTTTATTCCCAATTTCAAACGATATTATAAAGTTATTTGAACGAATTTTGATTTTAAACACTGCAGAAAAGCATACGAAAATGTGTTTTGCATCGTTGCAAATTTTAGTATAACTGTGCAAAAGTTTTCTGTGTTCTAAACTCAGTTTACTATTCCTTACTTAGTTTGAAGTGTCCATCATTGGACTTAGTTTGAAGTGTCCATCATTGGACTTAGTTTGAAGTGTCCATCATTGGACTTAGTTTGAAGTGTCCATCATTGGACTTAGTTTGAAGTGTCCATCATTGGACTTCGATAGTTTGAAGTGTTCATCATTGAACTTTAATACTCAAGTTTATCTTGCATTTTTACATATATATTTGAGTCGTAAATTATTGTATGTTATTTTATGGTGCATCACTGCATATCAACTGATGGTAACAGTCATAGGTTGTTCGGAATAAATGTGGTATTGCTTATTCTGAGCATTTAAACAAGTGCATTTAATTCCTTGTTGCCAGAGCACTTTATTTATTTATTGCAATTAAGTTGAGCTATTTTGAGGAAGCGTAAAGAACAGGGTGTTCGTAAACTTAAGAAGTAGAAAAAAATGTCTTTCTTAGGAAGAGCTCGTAAGGAGGATTTGCAGAATCTCGCAACTGAACTAGGTGTTCAGGTGACTGCTGATTTGAAAATAGTTGATCTGAAACAGAAAATTATTGAGAGCAGAGATTATGACGAAGTATTCGTCAAAGAAGTCTTAAACACGATAATAGAGGACCGAAAAGAGAGGGAAGAAAGAGAGGAACGTAGGAGACAGGAAGAGGAACGTAGGAGACAGGAAGAAGAACGTAGGAGACAGGAAGAGGAACGTAGGAGACAGGAAGTAGAGGAACGTAGAAGACAGGAAGAAGTAGAGGAACGTAGGAGACAGGAAGAAGTACAGGAACGTAGGAGACAGGAAGAAGTAGAGGAACGTAGGAGACAGGAAGAAGTAGAGGAACGAAGAAGGAAAGAACAATATGATTTAGAGAGATTAAAACTTGAAGCTGAGATAAAGTCTCAAACCACCGGACAGGTCCGGGCGAAAACGGAATTGCGACATCTGATGCAGAAATTTGACGACAAAGAAGGAGATATCAGTCTATATTTATCACTGTTTGAAAGGCAAGCAGAATGGGCTCAAATTGATAAAGAAGAATTTGTATCTCATTTGCTAGGACTACTTCCTTACGAAGTAACACAAATAATAGCTAGAGAACCCTCTGATAAAGCTAAAGATTATGAACATGTGAAGACTTTATTGCTAAAGCGTTTTAAATTAAGTCCTGAAAGGTTTAGGCAGAAATTCATGAAGCATCAAAAAAGTACCGAATCAACATGGGTGGATTTCAGCTATGAATTAGAAAATTATTGCAAGGAATGGGTAACTGGTTTGGGAGTTGAGAGTTTTGAACAGTTGTTGGACTTGATGGTGATTGATCAGCTTAAGCGTCGAGTCCCTCCTGAAATTCGAGATCATTTTCTTGACGAATGGGTAGAAATGATTTCGTCCAAGAAATTAGCCGAAAAACTTGATGCCTACGAAAACGTCCGTGGAAACTTCCAAAAAAATCTTGCAGCCGATCGGCGGAAAGGGAAATACAATCCAAAAACTCAAAGTAAAACAAATTCCGATGATAAAAATAATGCTGAAAATAAATGGCCTTCAAAGTTTAATTCGGGAAGCAAGATCTATCAACCTAGTAGTCCACGTCCAGATGATAAATATGAAAAACGAAAGTCACTGCAATGTTACCACTGTGGGTCCTATCAGCATCTAAGACCTCAGTGTCCAAAACTTAAGAATAGTACTGAATCTTCTGCTAATCTAAACAGAATTAGTTCAAGACCGGACGATGAATTTCTGTTACCTTATACTAGTATTGGATACGTAAATGGCTACAAAATTCCTATATTAAGAGATTCAGGTGCTAGTATTGATATAGTTTGTCGTAAATACATCACGCCAGAAATGCTGACAGGTGAAAAAGTGTGGGTGCAACAACCATTAGATTTAAATCCAACCTGTTTACCCTTGGCTGAAGTCGAACTAAACTGCGATCTCGGACATGTAATAACCAAGGCTGCCATTATTGGAAACGAACTCGACAAAGGAAGGTATTTATTAGGCAACCGAACTGCTGCACTACTGAATGAAAAAAAAGAACCTGAAAATCACTCTCACCAGGTTAATACAGTGACTACTAGAGCTCAAACGAAAAGAGATGCGGAACAAGTTTTTGAAAAATATGGCCGGCTTCTAAGATGCGATGTCAAATACGGAATGTATGGAACATCAGGAAGAAGAGGTTCTGGAAGGACTGGCATGGCATATGCATTTGTTGATTATGATGATAGACGAGATGCAGAGGATGCCATAAAGTATGAAAATGGACGAGAAATTCGAGGCCAGAGCATTGTTGGGGAATGGGCTAGAGGGCCATCCTATCGCTCAGGGGGTGGTTCTAAATATCAGCGAAGTTCAAGTTATAGAAGAGAGAGTTATGGACGATCATCACGTCAGAATAGTGAAGAATGTTATCGCTGTAGACGGACAGGACATTGGGCTCGTGATTGTCCTGAACTTGAAAGAGATAGATACTATCCTCGTTCTAGACATCGTTCTCGTACAAGGTCTAGGTCAAGATTACACCGTCACAAGAGGAGTATCTCACATAGTCGATCTAGGAGCCATGATCGTCACAGAAGGAGTTCTTCTGGCTATCGCCATAAAAGTAGAAGTGTAAGCAGAGATAAAAGAGTAAAGGCGAGGTCACCCAGCCGATCTGTAACACCATCCAAGTTAGTTTTCCGTTCACGATCAAGGTCGCATGGAAAAAGTCGAAGAAAATATGAAAAGTCATCTAAAAAGTCGCGTTCAAGAACTTTTCCCTTCGGAAAAGTTTCTCCGTTGGGGGAGAGATTGTAACAGCTTTAGATATTGTTGCAATAATAATCTTAAACTTTTGAAATAGTTGAATTTGAAATCTATATGTTAATAAATGGCAATGTTTGAAACGCCAACACGAGAGCTGCGTGCGGTTCTCGCACGAAGTAAGATAATGATTTTTAATTTAAAAAGAGATAGAATACGTTTTGGCTGTTAATTTTTGATGTTACCTTTTCTTCGACTTATATGTTGCAGTTATGAAATTGATCTATTAAATAAAGTTTGCTGTGTTCCAATGGAGTTTGCTTTAATTACGAAACAAGCATTACAGGAGGCATATAAATATTAGAGATAATGAGATTTGGACTCAATTTGAATTTCGATAGTATTACTTTCTAAAAAGGTAGAAAAATTTTGTTTGAGTTTATGTTGGATGCTTCTTTGGACAAAAGTGAGGATTCCACCCCGCTTCTGTTTTCTCGATCCGCACGGTAAGTCGAATAGTTTGCGTAAAGCACTTTTAGTGCAGGTTTTAAATGAGTTTCCTGAATAAGAATTACGTCAAGTTTTAGTTCCAGAAGAAAATCACCAAATTCGTCTTTTTTGTTAAATAAGGCATTAGCATTCCATGATAGAATTTTGATGTTTCTCAGATTAATATTACGTGGCATGTTAAAGGCAATTACTAATTTTGTCAAGAATGTCCACAATAGCACCTATTTTGTCTATAGGCGAGGTTTGTTTCTTCATAGTTTTGAGGCTTTCTATAATAACAGTCCATATTGTTTTTAATGAACCCGAATTTAAGTCTGAAAAAATGGAGCTTGTTGTTGGAGTTTGAGATAAGTCGGAGTTCTTAATATTTTCAGGCTCCGGAGAATCCATTTCTTTATTTAGAGATGGAAAGTTGTTGTCTTGTAAATTCCAAGGATTTTTGATTGGTGGATTGCTGGGTGTGGATTTCTGCTTGGTTTGTTGTGGTTTAGCTGGTTACTGGGAAAAGTTAGCTCTATGTGGACAACCGCAATGGCAGCAAGTGACCAGCTTATTTTTGTCAACTGAGCAGTGTTTAGGTTCATGATTTCCCCCACAATGCACACAAACCCAGTCACGGGTACATAAAAGTGAGCTGTGGAAGTATTGCTGGCAACGATAGCATTGTGGAGGGCCAGGCCTCCGTTTTAAAGTTTCAGCAGTGACATTCATATATCCGATGTGCTTGATATGATAAATGTTTTCTGATGCTTCACTCTTAGGAAGATGAATTAAGAAAAGAGGCATTGGCTTATTTTCCTTTCTTTTTCTCATGATTGTGATATGGTTTATTGTTATATTTGTTAGTTCTTGGACAGTTAGTTGGGGTTCATAGTCACTGGCAACGATTACTACTTTAATCACTTTTCTTCCGGCAGAAGAAATGTATGGGCTTTAAGACGTGTTCTTTCTATGCGAATAAAGCGGTGAGAGTCAGCATCAAGAGGTTGAATTTGTAGTCTGTCTCCTTTGAGGTGCCCATTATCTTTCTTCCAGTTTGGTTACCTAAATTTGCAAGAAATTCATCGGCTTTGATAACATTATCCACTATCAACGGCGGAATTCCATTCTTTTGAGCTTTATTTGCAGAGAATTTCTTCTTGGTAGTTTTTGGAATCGCTGTAGTTTTTGGAATGGTGGCACGTATAGTTGGTTGGCTAGAAGTGGATGGGTGTTTATCTTCAGTATCATCCAAGTTCATTGGGTCATTATCGGTTTGGAGAACTTGAAATTTGTCATTAGTTTTAAGATTTGGTTCTTCATTGTCGCTCTCAGAATCTGAAGATTTTCTTAGTTGTCGTTTCCGTTGTTTACGGAATTCACCTCCAGTTTTATGAGCTTGGCAGTATTGTTTCAAGTCATTTATTTGCTTCTGTAAGAATTCATTAGAACTTTTGAGTTCATTGATTGTTGCAGTAGGCAGTTGATGGCCTTTGCAAGTAGCAAATGTAGTTCTTTGAGAGTTTCAGGTGAAAGTCCAACATTTGTTTGATTTAAGGCATTTTCAATGCCGAGTACAACTTTCCTGGTGGAGTTGGCATTGTTCGATAAAGTTAGCTTGTGACTGGAGATGTGAATAAACTGAGGATCTGCTAAAGTTTGCGTATAGTCATGATCAGAAGTTTCATGTGAATGTTCAGAATCCTCCATGTTCGTTGTATGCGTGAGCGCAGGATCTAACTAATTCGACTTGACATCAGCACAAGATGTCATGCGCAAAAAAAAATAAAAAGTAAAAGAAGTTGTAATCTATTCTAATAGAAGACGCGAAACTTCTCAGCAGCCTTGCAAATGAATTTCTCACGAGACCTCTGACCGCAGTCGAAACGCTTTTAGAGAAACAACGCAAAACGTCTAAACGAAATTAATAGTCCTTCTGAGCAAATTGCACCTTTGGACTAAAAAAAAAAAATAAATAAATGAAAAAAATCTGAAAGGTTTCGGATTTTAAATTACGTCCAAAGGGGCGTTTTTTTAGCATTTAGTGTGGTACCTTTACTTATTAAACAGCATGGTCTTCGCATTTAAACTATAAAATTCAGTTCAACAGCGATATCGCAAAATAATTTTTAAATAAGCATATCTTTAGAATTTTCGATACACAGTTCCCCGCGTTGGAGATAAAAAGTTGGGTTTTTTTTACGTAGAGTGTGGCCATTTCTCGCTTTTAAATCGTTGAGTTCGTTCACCAAAAAATTAGGGAAAGTTTTACAAAGTATGAAATAGATGATAAAACAAATTACAAATTCCAGAGTTTGGCTTCCAGATGCTCATATTCGGGTAGAAACGTACGTTATTCAAAATTGAATAGTTCTAGGTACCGTTGTTTTATCACATTTGGAGAAATATACATACATTTATGCAGATTCTTCATTATTTAATTTCTTTAAATATACCAAGTGATACAACCGTTTATTGTAATTCAACGCAAAATTGCAAAACGAAAACAATAGTACTTCAGGAACAAAGCCCCTTTAGACTAAAAAGAAAAAGCCCATAGTATATTCTTTATACAGAGATGGAAAAAATTTAAAAATAAATAAATAAATATTTTATGGGGCTACTTTAAATAAACAGGGAAACAGAAAGTATGAAATAGCGTAGCAGTGCATATGTTAATGAAAACAATGAATTTATCGAATTTTGTGTATCCTCACAATGTTTAATGTCTGCCAAGAAGCTGATTAACCCACGCTTTACGAAGTTGATTTAAAAAGACATTAATGCCAAAACTTCTACCGATAGAGTAAGATCGGGGAAAGAAATCCTATATTAATGAAGATAATATAAAACCATTAAATACACAGGTATACACGACACGAAATATAAATTACTCAAAATTGCCCCAATTATTGCCGTAAAAATTTCGAACTAAATAGGAATTCCAAACAGTTTAACAGAAATGGGAGAAGCGGATAAACGGCATGAGAAGAAAGTTAAAAATGTGAGAGTGCGACTTCCCTGAGTGACACTGAAGGGACGTGCAAGAATAGCAAAAGAATAATAGGAGTACCAAGTTCTTGTTTTATTATGTGCCGAGAGTTATAATAATAGCAGGGATTGAAGGAGGACGATAAACCAGCTTAATTAATCAAGAGAAAGAGTAGGAGAAAGTATGAAAAAGCATGTGTTCTTGCAGAAATTAGCAAATATTCTTCGAGAAGGAAGAAAGAAGGTCAGCAATAATATAAAAATATTTTAATAAATAAGTAGCTAAACAGATATAAAATTTGCATTTAGCATGCAATAAATTAATATACACCTTAGAACTAGAGACCATCGACAGAGAATTAAATAAATAATAATTTTTAAGAGGAATATAAAAACATAAGGGAGACATAAAAAGTGCTATTCCGTGGAACGGTGTACACACCAAGGTACCTAGGTGCGAGATTTTACCCCTAATCGAATAGAGTTGCACTTTCCTATTAACACCAAAAACAATAAACTAAATCCAAAACAATAAGCTTTTTTTTCTCTTTTTTAAGAATTAATTAGCGAAAATGAAATGTGAGCGGAAATAATGAGTAAAATGAACTTTGAGAGTAAGAGGTGTAACAGAGCTGTTGAACGAGAAAGTCGTCAAACTGGTGTAATTGATGAAAGCATATAATAATAATAATAATTAAGAAGTAAGATGCGAGAACTTTGGTGCTTTCACATAAGGTAGTATCAGACAAGACTTACAGTAAATTAAGGTAGGAGTGAACTTACAATATATAATCACATGAGTTGAAAGTACATATGCAGAGAAACTAAGTGAAATATGAGCATACACATTACAAAAGAAGTATACAAAACTAGCAGACAAAGTTACAGACAGTAATTAATCATTATTTTTGTGTTTAGAACAGACATTGGTCTGTTACAGTTCAGAAGGTCGTTGACATTGTAGTGAAAGATTATCGATCAATTTTTTATTTTTATGAAAGCTTTTAGAATGCCGGTAGAAACAGGTTCTTAGTAGTTCGACTTGCGGTTCTTGGTAAATTCTGTTGTTATATACGTACCATGGCGAATCTATTATCTGACGCAGAATGCAGTTCTGTGCCGTTTGGAGTTTCTTTCTATCAGAAGGACAAGCGCAAGCCCGTTTAGAGCATGAAAAACATAATAATGGACGCACGATGGGTTTATGAATGAGTAGCTTGTATAAAGTGCTACTGAAAGCTGGGGGAAAAAAAAAAAAAAAAAAGAAACTCGCAAAAGTAGACGACAATAAATAAAAACGGTTATAGTTAAAAACAGCTTTAGCATTTGAATAGAGCTCGTTTTATGAAATTAAATATTGATTCCTCGAGGTATGTATTTCGCTTTAATTTCTTCAAATAATAATATTTTTGCAATTTGCATCATGTTTTCTATACTACCGTAACTCACTAAGTAGTAACTTTTAGCTCAATAATTTATTCGTATGATAATCGTTTGTGACTTTTCTAAAATTTCTATTTAATTCAAAGAAATTAATGATTTTAATTAAATAAAAATAATAGAGGACAAAGTTTCTAACTTGCAAATGCTTGTTTCACGCACTTGATGAGTGCTCCTTTGCTTCGAGTGCGATGACCACCCACCCCTACCAACTGTGTGTATGTGATCGGATGATCCATTTAACCTATCAGAACATTGACTCTGGCAACTTAGTGGTGCGTTTAGTATGTTTAGTTATTTAATTAATTTTATGGGAAAAAGCTGGACGAGGAGTTATAAAACAAGTAACATGTTTTTGCTATGGGTATAACAATCTTATTTTAATAATTCATGAAATTATTGTAATAAGTTTAAGCTTTGCAATCTGTTCCTTTTCTAAGAAAGTGCATATAGCAGGCGGTGTCTGCATGATTTCTTGCAGTAATATAAATGTCAATGGCATGTTCCTTTTTCTGGGGTGTGCTGCGCATAAATTTGATTAATATTTTGTTTGTAGTAGATTTTATATTTTAACTGTGTCAGGATAATTGAATTTCAGCTATTTTAAAAAATATATATCTGTTTATGTGAGTAGTCCCTAATTCGATAATCTAATTAGATTTTAAGGAAATTTGCTCAACCGTGTTTAATATTATTTTGTTACGTAAGTTATCATATTTTTGAATTAAAATTCAAACTGAAAGCTCAAATCTTAAGGTGTTATTTTCTTTTTAACGAACATTGCGGATAGTTGAAGTATTTCCGTCAGATGTTTTTCCATACTTTTTTTAATCGATTTTAAAACCCAACTAACAATAAGCGATTCATACTATTAATTATCATTATTAGTTATATGTTTAAAAGCAATTGTTTAAATTTCGAATCTTAAAGATTTAACATTTACTAGACATTCTTGATTTAAGCTTCAGATTGACTGTTGAAAATGTCTAATTTTTAGTGATATGTTGAGAAGTAACCTAAATATTAAAAACAAAATAATCGACTGCAATAGATTTGCACTGAGAAAGCTGGGAGAACAAACAGCATTTGATAATTTATTAAAATATATTTTGAAAATTGGTATCTTACTAGTAATAACTTTTTAGCAACAAATTTCCATAAAAATATACATTAAACTATGTATGCAGATGTTTGATTTACAAACAAATTTCATTAAAATGCCTGATTCAGTATATGTGAAAAAAGTGTTATGTAGGGTTTTTCCTTGAAATATTTTTGATTTGGCATGGTTTACGGGGGAGGGGGTAACTCCACTCAGTTCTTTTTTTTAAACAACTGGTGCACCATGTAAAAAAAATTAAAAGAAAATTATCATGTATTTGTGGGGATGAATATGCACTAGCTCTGATAGTGAGTTTCAGGTAAATAACAGTGATAACACCAACAAAAGTAAAATTATAATAACAAAATCAAAGCAGCTCTAGAATTTTAATTTTTGCAGTTGCCATTCATCCATCATTTCAACCTTAAAATCTTTTAAGGGGTTAGATACATTTAAATGTTGGAATTTGCTTGTCTACATAACTAAGTGGTTTATGTTCCAGGTATTAAAGTATTTTAAATAAAGTCAAAATAAAATATCAACTTTATCATCAATAAAAGATTGTAGTGTGCTGTGTGCAGTATTATATATAAACAAATCACTATTTTAAATGGATATTTTTCTCTAATTAGAAAAATAATGTATAGTTAAAATGGTTTGCTTTAGAAGTAATAAAATCATAGCTTCGTAAAGATAAATTATAGTTTTGAAAAGTTTTAATTGAAAGCTGTGATTAGCATCAAATTCTGTAAATGCATACTTTCTAAATATTTAACACAAATATAAAAATATGTAAGTTTATAAGTAAACATAATTATATATTTAAATGGTATTATAAATATAATCATAATTTTAATTGAGACAGTGAAAAGTGAGAAGTAAAAAATTTTATACAATTTCAAATTTAATTATGAGAAGCATGTTAATTTTTTAATTTGTGCTTGTATAGCATTTATATAATTAATCAAAATTTCTTGAAATTCAGTGAATGTAAACGATGAAATCACACTTTTACAAAATCTTAAAATTAAATTACCTTGAAATAAGCATATTACGTTTTTGATTAATATAGGTAATTATGCTAATAAGTTAATTTATCTATCATGCATCCAAATATGAATCCTCATGAGTATATGTTTGCATAAAACTGTGTAGAGAACTGTTATAGTACATTTTAAGGGATTAAATACAAGCATTCAAAATTTTCATTTAATACCAAAAATTTAATATACTGTCTTAGCCACATTTTAAATGAGAAAATATCTAAATTGTAAAACATTTAATATAAAAGGGAAGGGTAATCTATTATTGGGACAAATTCAGAAATGTATGTATATATGCTTATGTGTATGTATGTGCATATATATGGGTTTACTGACATATATGTATGTACAAACATATATTGCATGCACACATGAACATATATATCCATACATTCATTTTTGAATCTGGTCTTGATAACGAAGAGTATTAAATTATAAATTTTGATTTGATATTTAAATATTAAGTAAAATTTTATAAATGAATTTTGCAAAAGTGTACTACTTTCAAAATAAATATAAAAATGAAATTTTTCGAAAATGCACCTGCAATGTATAATTCTCCTTGCAAAAGCAAGCTTTCTGTTTTTGTTTTTTTTTGCCTCTTTTGTAGTGTGGCAGGGAAAAAAAAATTTTTGTTTTCATATTCGTTCTGATATTTATCATCAATCAACAAATATGACACTCTATAACTGAGAAAAAATTAAATTTGCCGGGATTCAACTTGCAACTTACAAGTGAAAAAGATAAATAATCCAAATAATTTTTTCATATTCATCTTATGTTATTTTAAATACCTGCTACTAATGGAGGTTCATTTGTGGCCAAGTAGTGCCCTCTCTTAATTTAGAGTTCAATAAATAGGTAGTTTTTAAGACCTCATGATCTGAATTCAGGCTGGAACAATAATTTGCTTGTCAATCTACTGGGGTCTGAGGAACATCGAGTTAAACTTCAATACAAGTAGTACCCTATAGTTAAAGTGAGGGATTTGTATTTGGAATAATGCAACTAAGAAAACATGAATTAAAAACTTTGACCAGAGTTGAAATCATTGTCAGTTCAGTGCATGAGTTTATTCTTCTCGTCGTCCCAAAAATTTCAAGATGCTGATATTGTGAAATAAATGATGATCTCTGCCTAGGATTGCTAAGGAATTATTATGAAAGATAGTTTAATGTGGAAAAAGTGTTAAGTGCAGCATATTACTGAGAGTCATCGCGAAGACTGAGATGAAATTTCATAAAAAGGATGGGGATTTAATTCGTAAAGACACCTGTAAGTGAGAAAGTTATGATAAGTCTTCTAAGCAGGTACGAACATGAATGTTTACATTACCAATCATAATATCCTCAGATTTAAAATTCTTTCCCAAACTGAAAAAGCCCCTGCGTGAAATCGGTTTTCCAGTTTGAAAGATTAGTTACCTGAGCCATTCAACGACTGAATAAGTGCGAGGAAGTGTATATCTTCCAAGACACTGCATCATGATTTTATGAAGTAAAAAGGATTACACTGCAAGAAAATAATCCATAAATTGAGTACAAATTATAGGGCTTATAGGGGAAGTACGTAACAGATGGCATGAGTCATTCTTCAAATGGAGCACCTGTTCTAGGTCATGTGGTATGAGATTATCCCAAAATGTAAACATTCTTTTTCCTTTTTAGAGGTCATGTGACACAACTAACCTTCGTGCGAGCAATGTAGCTAAAATCTCTCTTATATTCTTTTGTATGTATTACTTCATTAATAAATTGGTGTTCGTCATATCTCATTGTCTGAATTATTAACCCCGAGTGTGTTTCATTGATACTGAAGAAAAATATGTTATAGTAGCTTTTATTTTAAATTTGTATATTTACTTTGTGCTATTTTGATGACCATGCTGGTCAAAATTTGAACTATTTTTTAGTGCAGAAATCTTTTCCACATAGTCCATATAACGTATATACCAAGTTTGATCAAAATCCAATTGGCAGAACGGGTTCTACAGGGGTCTGAATAGGGTCACTTTAATTATAACCACCCTGTACATAAGTAAGAGAGAGAATGTTTTCAGTCCAAACACTCAGCAGTAGGTTTTCACTGATATACTGATATACAAGAAGGTAAAGTACTTGCTTTTTCTTAGCACACATCACATTACATCTGATCTTGTAGAATGCTTTTTGTTGGACTATTACTAGACTTCTAAATTTGTTTATAATTTCTTTTATATGAAGCTATCTTTTTATTTTCACTTACTCTAAAAAGGTAACTTATGGAAGTCTACCTCATGCAGTTTTATTATTTGATTTCTGTTTAGTCTAATGTTGCTTTCAAATCCCATCCTGCTTGCAGATAACATAAGCAGTTCTCATCATATGTTTTCTATGAATGAATGAAAAAATGAAGGTCAACGAAGGAGACTTTAGTTTTTGTATTCTCTTGTAATTATAATTTAAAGTTTCTCATATTTTCATTTCATCATTTCAGTCGCAAAATGAAAAATGAAAAAAAAAAAACCCTAAATGAAAAGTTATATTTTTAGTTATGAAAGTAATTTTATAGTACAGTACAAAGTCCGAGATCCGGATGTCCAATATCTGGAATGATCTTTCTGGACCTTAAAGTCACCAAAAAAAATTTTTTTTTGAAATTTTTTTTATTCTTTAGACATGCAAATTTGATTTTTTTCCTGCTAAGAAGACACATGAAGAATCTGATTCTGAATTTTGCTTCAGCACTAAATAAAACCTCATTTATTGAAGAAGCAATCATTTTAGCATAAATTTGTCTGATCAATAATTTGGCTCCGTAGCTGCATATCTGCTTGGCATACATCTCAAATATATTATCTAATATTCTATATCCCTGTCTCCAACCTGGCAAATCATTATTATATAAGGTTTATCCTGATTTTGTAACAGTTATTTTAAGTTTATGCATCTTTCCTGTCTCTCCTAGCTTCAGCTTACAATTTCCTGCCAGAATGTATTTTCCGAAATGCGGTTAATGCAAATGAGTAAGAGAAGATTTAAGTCAATGCTTCATTGACTTCGTTAGAGAGCCCAAGTTCCTGACTAGAGCGCATTGGCCTTTGGCTACATCTCTGTCTAAGCTATTACTATGCTTGGCCGTACTTTAGGCCCTTGATTAGTTTCGCCAACTCAATTGAGATTTAGGGACCAACTACTTAAAATGTTGATAGCTTCGTCTATATCTTTTAGTTAGCCTTAGTTAAGTTTAAATTCTTATTAATTTTAAATTCGAGCCCAAGTGGAGGCTTTGCTTCCGAGACAGGAGCCGACTGTGTTAATATTTATTTTGAGAAATAAAGGGTAGTTAACCCTTTTTAAGTCTCTGTTCACACATTCACGCAATTATTCGCTTATCAGTGTAAAGGCTTCTAATATTGAACTGTGAAATAAAAGGGTGGAACCCCACAATTATATTTTGCTTTCATCAAATGTATGTTTATTAACACATGACAACTTGAGTAATGACTCATGCAGTGATCCCTAAACAATTTTTGTATATTAGTAATTAAATAACAAAGAATATGGAAACCTTTTATGTTGACATTACGCTTGGCGATGATTACAGATTTAAGTTAAATGTGCTAAATGTTGACAAGGAAAAATTCAACAAAAATTTCTTTCTATATGCTAAAAATAGATTTTGTTAATGATACTTATAGGCCAAAAGAATACATTTAGTGCTTTGTGAATTAAGAATAACTGATTTTTTATTCATATAAACACAGAACCGGCCACAGAGCTTGTATGACCACACTGTGCAGAAGAATTTAAGGAAGACAAAATTTAGAGGAGTACCGAGTAACAAAATTAAGGGATGATAAAATATTTAGAATTTAGGGACAGCACTGGGACTCAAAATTAAGGTACGGCAAAAATTTAGAATTTAGGAAGGCGCTTGGTAGCAGAATTTAGGACCCACAGAACGATGGCAAAGCGCCGACCCTCGGTAAGCTTAAGTATATGTAGGAATTTATTTATTCAATACTCAAATAAGCCTTAAGCATGTGCAAGAATTAGATGTAAGTATAATAAATAACTAAATTAATACAATTCAGGCTTAATTATCTCAGTGTGCGACAGAAGCAAGGCAAAATTTAACAGAACATTTCTTTTAGACCGATGCCGATATTACGATTCATTTAGACCGATGCCGGATATTATTCTATCGCAAAACGTTAAGATTAAAGGACAACAGTGTGTACGGCATTTTCAAAAATCTATGTATGAAAAATTTAAATGGTTAACTGGTTGTAGTGAATCGAATAAGTTGTATTGTTGGGCATGTGTACTTTTGTTGTAATTGAAAAGGATAAGAATATTTGGACAAAACAAGGCTACAGTGAAGTGATTTAAATCATCTCCACGAAGCTGCAAAGAAACATGAAAAAACACAATCTCACATAAATGCCGTAATACTATTAAAAACATTTGGTACCGCCAGGATAGATTTAATGTTAGATCAACAAAAGGCTTCATCGATTGTTCAACACAATGAAAAAGTAACAAGAAATAGAAATATTCTCAAGTGATTAATAGATGTAGTTTGTTACTCTGCAAAACAAGAAGATGCATTTCGTGGACACAATGAGAATATAAATTCCCTTAATCGAGGAAATTATATAGAATTAATAACTTTTATTAGTAAATATGATGACCTTTTAGCAACCCATCTAAGAACTGCAACTTATTTTCTGGAAACTCTAATAGAATACAAAATGATAATATTGCATCGATAAAAAATGTTGTAATTTTAGAAATTAGAAATGAGGTAAAAGAAATGCCATTCGTTGCTATTATGCTGGATGAAACATCTGACATATCTCACAAATCGCAATTATTGGTTGTGCTACGATATGTTAATAATTGTAGTACACCAGTGGAAAGATTTTTCTTTTTTAAAGATGTTAGTGGTGATCGTTCAGCGAAGTTTTGTATAATGTTCTGCAAGAAACGATTTTGAGTTGGGGGTGTGAGAATAGAGAATAAACTAATTGCTCAAACGTACGATGGGGCGGCAGTCATGGCAGGAGCGTTGAATGGGACGCAGAAAAAAGTAAGACATTTTCCCAGAAGCTATGTTTGTGCATTGTTGCGTACATGTACTTAATTTAGTACTGTCGCAATCTGTATTGTTTATAAAAGATTGTAAATTATTTTTTGCAACAATTTCTGGCATAGCCTCGTTTTTTTCGGTGTCTACAAAAAGAAATCATGTTTTAAATGAAATTATTAAAAGAAAATTTCCAAAATTAGCTACAACACGTTGGAATTATTTATCTCGTTTGGTAAATATCATAAAAAGCGAAAGGCAAGGCCTATCTGATTTATTTGAATATATTATTGAGAATCCAGAAGGCTGGGATAATGCTACAATTAATATTGCAAAGAGTTATCACATGTTTTTTGAAGAATTTAACGGTAATTTTCTCCTAAATATTTTTGCCAAAGTGTTTAGTTATACTTATGTTATATTTGATATTTTACAAAAAAACTAACTTAGATATAGCATATTCTAGTCAAAAAGTAGAGGAAGTAAAAGATGCAAATCAAAATATGTGAACTTTTGTTGCATTTGATGAAGTTTATGGAGAGACTATTTCTGTAGTGGTTCCTCCAAATTTAAAAAAAACGTCGTGTAAATTTACAAAACTCAAGTGTAGACCAAGACCAACAGTTTAAAAATTTATATTATGAAATAATGGACACTATTTATTGTCAGCTAGATGTCCGTTTTAAAAAATTAAATTCACTCAAATTTTTTGAACTATTAAATTCCAGTTTTTTTAAGAAATATCAAAGTAAATTTCCGGATGAATGCCTTAATTCGTTAAAGAATGCTTTTGCAAAACATTTCGATTTTGTAAAGCTAACCAATGAATTATGCATTCTTTATCGTAGTGAGTCATACCACAAAATGAATTTATCGAAACTTATTCAGCATATAATGCTGAATGATTTCACAGATGCCCTAAGCGAAGTAAATAAATTGGCACAATTAATTTGTACAATTCCATTTTCAACTGCTTTGGTGGAGATATCATTTTCAGCATTGAAAACAATAAAAAATTATGCAAGCAATACTATGAGCCAGGATAGATTGAGCAATTTATCTCTAATAACAATAGAAAAAGAAATGTTACACTTATTACAGTCAAAACCAGAGTTTTATGATCATGTAATTGATGATTTTGTTAGTAATACGGATAGACGTATAGATTTTGTGTACAAATGAATAATTAAAAAGTTAAAGAAGTGTTTAATGTACATTTTTATGGTTTTATTATTATTATTGTTGTTGTTCTCTGCACACCCTGCATGAAAACCTACCGCACGCCACTGCTTGTTATGTATCATGTAAGTAAAAGAGCACGGATGACACTAGCGTTAATGTGTGATTGGTTTGAAAATCATTTCATACCCGAGACTTGAGAGAATTTGAATTCGGTTGCTTTACCTGATGATGCAAGAATTGTCGTGATGGTAGATAACTGTTTGGCTCATATTTCACTTAGTTTTAATGAAGGATAATGTATCTTTGTTATTCTTTCCTCCAAGTCCTTCATTCAGCCTATGGATATCAGAATAGTGCACACGCTGAAGTGCAAATATAAAGCCACATTTTAAAAATCCATGTTAAATTTCTTGAATATTTGCAAGACATTTCAAGAATTTTGAAATATTTTAGCATAAACTCTGCTGTGTGGAGCATCGCAAGATTAAGGGAGGATGTGCCTCCAGATACTTTAAAAACTGCTTAGCATAATTTATGGCCAGCTACCATATTTCATGGTGAGGATAATGAAGATGATAGCCGCAAATTTGAAGGCTTTCAGATATTGCAAACCACAGGTGAAATTTCCCAATTAATAGATTTTGTAAAGAAATGTGGAGAAGTGGTAATAAATTAAGATGATATAACAAAGTTTTTCATTGTGATCACAATGCTGCAATCATCAATCAATTAATAAATGGCAAAATCTTAGATCCGGAAAATACTGCTACTGATAGCGAAGAAAATGACAGGTTACTGAAAACGAAAAAATTTCAATTGACAAGTTAGTCATTATTCTGGACACAGCAACTACAGGACTTGAACAGTGGAACTTTTTAACTGAACAAGAGATTATATCTGCCTGTAAAATTGAAGAGAAAGTATTAGCACAAAAAACGAAGCAACTTGTTTAATAAAGTAAACAAATATTAGGCTTATTGGTTTTTTTTTTTTTTTTTTTTTTTTTTTGTAAATTTTGATACCTTTTAGATCATAAATTCTTAATTGTTTCATAAATCATGATTTCATATTTTTATTATTTCTACATTTTATCTTACTAGATTTAAACTGATGATCTAATACCCGGAAAAATCCCAAATCTGGAATCTCCAAAGTCCTGACAAGTCTGGATCTCGGACTTTGTACTGTATATGTGTTGTCATATCTAATCATTACATTCATGTTGCCATACCTAAACATCAAATTCAATTAATTTTCATTGGTAATTAAACCTTAGTTAAATTTTATTAAACAATAAGGCAATATGTACTGTTTTCATGATTTTCTATATGTGTAGTGTGAATGTGAGTTAGTTTTCCCTTGGAAAGTTGTACAAAGTCATTTCTAAAAAAAATAATCCTATTTGCTTTGCTATACTCTAATAAAGGCAATCTACTCAGTCAAGTTTCTTTAAAAAAAAAAAAAAAAGATAATTTTTAGAAACAGGACTAGCTTGTGTGGATACTTTGGAATGACACTCTGTTCTGCAAATAGGACTCATTTGTGTCCTTGCAAAAATTTTTTAGGCCAACTGACCTTGTTTACACACATTATACAGTGCATTCCTCAAATGCTAATTAGGTTTGTTCAGAAAAGATGCTACCAAACGGTTAAGTGAGAAAACACATACTTGGTAGTTCCTAATTCCCATCTAAGTGTATATTGTATATGTAATAATTATTTTATAATTTTTTGTTCATTTTAAGTGATTCATGTATAACTTTATGGGAATTTCAACTCCTCTGTTTATCTGACATATTCTTAAAAATATTACTCTTTTTTATACTGGAGAAAATGATAGTTAACATATTCTATTCTGTCTAAGTAGTTGCAGTGCCGAAAAGCTCATAAAAATTCTAAATTTTTTTAATGAAGTTATAAATACTGTTAATATTTTAATAAATGACATTTTTATATGCTTTGGGTCTGTGTGAAAAATTATCTGTTGATGAAAATTATAAAAACGGTATGATTGTGAAACATTAGAAATAAATCTTGATGTGTGTTATTGTTTTAACCTTGATGTGTGTTAATATTATTTTAGTAGCATCTTTCATAAATAATAATGATTTCATTACTGCAATCATTTAAAAATTTTCCTGAAATATGTTCTGAATTCGTTATAAAATGTTGTTCCTTATTCTTTTGAATCATATTTAATATTAATGAAATTTTTAAACATTTTATTCACTTGAGATAAAAGGTAATATCAAAACTGGTTTTGCTGTAATTTGTTTTTTCCCTTGTAAGTGCATTAAAATTTGTTACCTTGGAGTAGTTTTTCAGAATAAAACTTAGCTGTATTTATTCTCAAGGGTAATCGTTTCCATGTACTTTGTATTGTTATTTGCTAAAGATCTTCTGTGCTATGGGAATCATGTGCCAAAAAATTTCCATAGAAAGATATTTGCACCATCTTGTTTCTTCCAATGGGAAAATACAATTTCATAATTAATTAATTTCAGCTCAGTTAAATTTTTTATATCAACATTTCAACATTAATCAACATATCAATGTTAATAATCAACATTTTTTATCATTTATTATACTCACATCTGTTGTCTAATTATATTTAAGAATAGACCACAAAGAATAAGTGTTGACTACTTGTTATATTTGCTTGCAATTATATTTTTACGTAAATTTTATCCTTTAAAAACTGAGAAGTAAAAATTATTTAGTGTATGTTATTTCTGAGGAGAAGTCTTAAATTACAAACCTAGAGTATATATATATATATATATATATATTAGATAAGCATTACTATATACTTTAATATTTCAGTATAATGATTAGGAGTCAGCTGGCATATCATTAGATCCCAGTTAAAAACCCCTTCCCCCCAAAAATATGGATGTGTGTAGTTGTCTGTCCCTTCTTTGATGTATAGCCCTGTGATGATCCGGAGCAACGATCTTGGTGAAGAGACAGCTGCATGATTGTTGACTTAGCCATTGATTAAAGATACGTAACTAACAAGTGTCCTGGTAGTTCCTTAAATATTTCAAATAATTAGTCCAAAGGGATTTAGTCCCGAAGGACTATTACTTTCGTTTTGCGATTTTGCGTCGATTCACTCTGAATGCCCGTTTCACTTTTCAAATTGTTGCCACTAAATATTATCGTTCTGCATTAAATTTTAAAAAATGAAAAATCTGCATAAATGTATGCATGTTTCTCGCATTGTGATAAAACCTAGAGCCATCGAATTTTGAATGACGTAATCCTACTGCGAATATGGGCATCTGGAAGCCCTAATTTTGAATTTGAAATTTGCTTTATTGTCGATTTTATGTTTTGTAACATTTCAACGAATTTCTGATTAACAAACTAAATGATTTCAAAGCGAGCAATGGCAACACTGTACGGGAAAAAAAAAACATTTTTATCTCCAGCGCACGAGACTTACGGAAATTCTAAAGATATGTTCATTTTAAAATGATTTTGCGATATTGATTTTGAACTGAATTTTATGGTTTGAGTACGTAGTACATGATATTTAATAAAAAAACACGCCTTTGGACGTAATTTAAAATCTGAAATCTTTCAGATTTTTTTTTATTTATTAACTTCAGTAATATTCCTTTTAGTGTATTTTCCTACCTGTTCTTATATTTTATGTCATTGACATAAATTAAAGTTTTGAAATTATTTGTTGAAAAAGTGAGGAGAAAAATACGCAGCATGTGACTTTTTTATTTTAGCTCATAAAAACCAACACATTTCACTTATGTATATATATATATATATTTTTTTTTTTTCTAATTCTAGACTCAGTCTGCCAGCTGAACTGATCTATGAAGTATGTTCAGTTCTTATTCATCTTGGGATTTCTTCCAGTTGGAACAGCCTTACTCAGGAAGAACACTGATAACATGAAAGTTGATAGTCAGAAGATCCTGAAGATAGGGATCTCTTCTGTCAGTCTTGCAGCCACTTTCTTCTGAAAGCAGTTCTGTAATCTAAGCATTGGAGAACAGTCCAGAGGAGGAGAGCTGCTGCACCCCACGATTTTTTCAAAGGATGGGGTCCATGATCAGCAGCTTCTTCCAGACAGGAGGTCACCTGCTATCGTCTGGGACATCAGAGCAAACAAGGAACACTGTACTCGCTCTGCTTCAAGATATGAGAGAGAAGGAATTGACACACATCGAATGGTGTTCCATCGAGAATTACATCAGTAATATTCCAAAGGTTGGTTGCATTTGGGTTTAAATATAGTGGATTGTTGTTCAGCTGAAGTGACTAGTTGAGTGCTATGGCTACTTTAATACTTGTCTCTTTATATGCATATACAGTGCATTACCATTACAAAAAATTTGGCTACACATTGTGGCTAATGTGCTTAAATGGTTAATTCACTGTATTAACATATTGATTACATGGCCTATTTTAAAATTTTCCTTGCATATGCTGTACCAGAAGAAAAAGAAAATTTAAGATGAATTAATATTTAAAGTTTAATTTTGAGCAATGCATTGCATAAAGATGACTATAAATATATTTCTACAATTTAAAATATAAAAAAAATTGAAGTTTTTTAGATATAAATTTAGCCAATCAATAAAAATAATTTTTGTTCCACTTCATGTCAAGTCCATCATGTTGAGATTATCGTACCCAGAATTAGTTTGTAAATCTGCTTAAAGAGGGCAGTACATATTCAAAGCAGTCAAGCTTAGCTTGTATAATTTAGCTAAGTCACTGAATACGTACTGCTCCTTTTAGGTAGATTTATAAACTAATTGTGGGTAAAATAATCTCAAGATAACATGAAGTGGAAGACAAATTATTTTTATTGATTTGCTAAATAAAAAAGCTTCTGTAATTAATTTTTATCATGAATATAACACACTAATAGTTCATATTTAAAATAATTAAACTTTGTTAAAAAATAAATTAGGTTACAAAACAAAGAGGTTGAATAACATAAAACTTGAAAGGGACAGGAATTTTTGCCTACGATCACATTTTTTAAGATTTATGTCTAAAAAATTTCAGTTGATTTTTTATATTTTAAATTGTTGAAATACATTTATAGTCATCTTTATGCAATGCATTGCTCAAATTAAACTTTAAATGTTAATTTATCTTATATCTTCTTTCTTTTCTTTTGGGGCAGCATATGTAAGCCAAATTTGAAAATGGGCCACATATAAGATGTTACTTCTTAAATTAAATTATAGGTAGAACTAGAAATTTTGGGTCCTTTCCTTTGAGGATATCATGTTACACAATTTTCTATACAAAGATGATGTATAATGCCAACTTTATACTTTTGGCAAGAAAACATACTTTCATCATGAATTTATTTTGACTGTGCTAAATTTTTTCTAAATTTAAAAAATCTTGATTAGTTATTTTAATAAAGCAAGGAACAAAATAGAATGCATTCCTTAAAATTTTTTAATTGATAATACATATTTTGAAAAAAAGAACACTTTTGTAAGTGATTAAGAATAACATATTTAATTTAATGAGGGTTTATAGGCAGTGTAAGGTGCCCATATCTTTCCACAGAAAATAGTTTAGCATATGTTGTCCTTTTAACGGAAAAAATCTAAAATTTCTCTATGGGAATTTTTTGCTCATTTTGAATTTGAATTAAAATAGCTATCATAAAAGTCTATAAAATTAATATAATTTTCTAACATTTTTATTTTTCAGGGAGAAAATATTCTTTCTGTCGCAAGTGCGGATGGGTACAATTTGCTGCAGAGGGCCATAGGCTTCAACTGTGTAGAGCTCGTAAAATGGATTTTAAACCGAGGATGCGACGTCAACAGAGGAGCTTGTAGCTTGCCTTTGCATATTGCCGCTTTCCATGGAACGGAAGAAATAGTGGAACTTCTGTTGAAGCACGGTGCCCGTGTGGATCTAGAAGCCAGAATGTGTTTTCCTGGCCCACATAACCAGAACTGCGAGTTGAGGTTTTATGTGGTTCCAGGAATGGGGATGGCAGACCGCACCCCCGACAGATTGCAGTCTGCAGAATATTACGCCATAGATGGTGACCAGTCTGAAATATTAGAACTGCTTTTAGCCCAAGGGGAAGATAATTGGCTACCTTGGCAACAAAAACGTCCACTATTGCATCTTGCTTGTGAAAGAGGTGCATGGAATTGTGTGCGTTACCTCGTGTCTGAACGATCTGATGAAATAAACCAGTGTTATGACGAGTATTACCCTATACATCAAGCTGCCATACAAGATTTGAAATTCCTTGGTCTTCTTATTCAGTGTGGAGCTGATGTTCAGGTCAGGACAGCCACACAGCAGATGACAGTTCTTCATGTGGTTTTACTATCAGGAAGAAAATCAGCTGAAGAGACTCTAAATACCATAAAGATGTTGTTAGATCATGGCTGCCGTGATTTAATAAATGAACCAGACACTCTTGGCAACACGCCGTTGCATGCTTTGATTGTGAGATATGCTTTGGAAGAGTCTCGTTATGGTTACAACCAGGAGCCAAGACCTTGGAATAAGTGGGATATGCTGCATATGGTTAGATATTTACTTCAGAATGGTGCTAGTCCTAGCATTAACCATCAAGGAAATAGTGCACTGGCATGCGTATTGCGCCATATCCGAGACTGGGAATTTCGATATGAGCTGTTGGAGATGCTTCTGCAAAACGGTGGCAACCCCAATTGTGTGGGCCGAGATGGGTCCGTGCCTCTTATGGTGTGTCTGGTACCACTTATCAATAAAGACCCATTACATTATCTGACTCACACTAAGAAAGTGTTTTATTTGAACTCTGTGCGATTACTGTGCAAGTATGGTGCTAATCCGAACTGTTCCTCTCGGAGCAACCTCACGCCACTTCACGTCCTGGTGTTCACTGCCAGTGAGTATATTATTTTGAATCGAGAGGTGGAAAAAAACAATGCCTTTGCCTTTATTCGTCAGCTGCTAGTCATTCTTCTTCAGCATGGACTTGATCCAAATGTTAAATTCTCGCAGAGGACGCAGCATATTTTGTTAGCTTTGATGGATATGGTGCAGAATGCCCGTGTCCCGAGTGACCTTCATTATGTTTATGATTTGACTTTAGTGTTACTTCAATATGGGGCAAATCCTAATACCAGCATTACCACAACAGAAACAATGATTTGTCATTCTCAAAGTTCTGTTTTTATTAAGAAACCTTCAAATTGGGTGAGTAATGTAATATTTTTTCATTGTTTTTATATCTCGTGTTCAGTATAGTATCAAAATCAACTAATTCAACTAGAATTGTGAACAAAGGAATATGCTGTGATTGTAGAATTTAGGCACCTTGTGACAATTACTTGATTTACTCACCTTCAGCTCAGTTTAGATCAAAACAGTCCAGGGAATAATAATGTATATCTGAATTACCGTTTTTAGAAATTTTAAATATTTAGTAGGTTGAAAAGAATATGAATTATGCATATTGTTATAGACCCTGCTATTTAAAAAAACACCAGAATTGTTGATAAATCGCATATTCTCGCCATTTTTCAAAAAAAGAAAATATAAGGGAAATATGATGCATAACTTACTCAGATCTCTTATGGCGGGCTGATTAGAAGTGATCTTAGTTTGGTTTGATGACCATTTGGCAATATTTGTGACATATTTAATCTTTATCAGTAATCTTAGCATTGTTTAAATAATTGGAACTGTAGTTACAAGAGTGTGCCAAATAATATTGTTTAACTTTCTAAATATATGTATGTCTGTGCGTTTTGGATTTTGAGAGAATATCATTCTTAAAAGTATAATACTCAAATAATAAGTATCCATAAATTAATGCAACTTAAAAAATGTTTGCAAAAAAAAAAAAAAAAAAAAAAAAAGAAAGAAAGAAAAAAAGAAAAAAAAAAAAAATTAATACTTTGAAATTTATAAGATATTAAAGAAAAATGCTTTAAGTTTTCTTGTATACACTTCTGCATGAGTACCATTAAGTGATCATACAACACCAAGTCAGTACTTAATTTCTAATAATATTTTATGACTGGGAATTGATGATCGTTTTTCTTTAATTTTTTAATGGTCATCACAGAGTGGATGAGTTTTTGATGATTCACGGTCCAGTAAAGCTCATGTTCCACTTATGCATTGCAGTGGGTGCAAACAAACACAGCTCACATTTGCAGATTTGTGGCTGATATATATCGCATGTATTGAAGAAGGAAGAATTACTTAATCTTGTAACCACCAAAGGATTAATGATGATCTAAGGCAACCATCTCTAAAAGTGACCGTCATTTTTAGAAGCATAAATCAGGGTTCGTATTGTCAAGAGTCCTCGGCTTTTTTAGAAACACTTTTTGGGCTTTAAAAATCTTTAATTCGAGACAAAATTTGCAAACTATTCAGAAATTTGCTCATATGACATCCTTTCCTTTCCTGTAATTGCTGTTCAGAGTGAAATTAATGTTTTGGATTAATGTAGAATTCAAACTTCACAGCTCGAAATAAAGCCTTTGCAGTTCGATGTTGTAAATAATAAAGAACAGTCAGCCACCCCAGAATGAAAATTTTAGGATGGCTGATTGGTAATTTTCCATCCTTTCAGAACAGATGTTATCAACAAGAATACTTTTTATTGAAAAAAGTTTCGTGAATCTTATGGCCGTGCTTTGGCTTACTGTGATGAACATGCTACACCAAGTCAGTACTTAATTTTAGTCGAGAGTCTTAACTTTAAAAAGTTTTTGCTTCCACTCACTGTTATTAATGAATTCGGAAATTCTTCAAGGGTATGGATAAAAGACAAGGGGAGATTATTTTGAAAGAAAAAAAGCTGCCGTGTCTGAAGCTGAGGAGAGCCATATATTCCACTGAGTTCAGCTGCTAGCTCCAGAACTGCTAGGAACAATGGAGAGCATCTGTAGAAAGCCTCTTAAGAAATTACCATCGAAGGGAAAAAAAAAAAGAGGTCATTGAAAATGTTGTTGAGGTAGCCTTTCTGTTGTACCATAAGATTTGTAAACCTACACTTCTTGCATATCATTGATTTCCTTCTACTATATTAAAAATATTTGCAGAAATATGTCACATATTTGTTGGGAAATTCCTGATTGATGCTGTTTTACAATGCTAAAAGTTGACATTTTATTTATTATACTATTGGACTTATAAACTGCTGTTGCATATTTTTAAATCTTCACTGCAGAGTAATTCCATAAATTAGATTGCATTGTGTAATCCATATTTGATCTCAAGCACTGTATTCTAAAGGGAAGCTATCATTAACTGTACCTTCACATGTATGTATCTGCATCCTAATTGAATTTGATGAAAACAGCCTTAAAGTATAAATATTTATATTATACTATAAGGAACTTTATATATAAGGAAAAGTATTTATATGCATTTGTTATTAACAAAGTATTTAATAGCTAGCAGTCACTCTGAGTGGGAAATACTGTAATATTGCGGCGTATATAATACTTCTGTACATGTAAAAAAGTAAAGACTTGCTTTTATGTCAGAGCTGTAGTATAAAGTTACTGGTATTGTTATGAGGATTACATTCTTCAAAACTGATTTTCATGAGGGTCCTTTATAAAATTTTATCTTTGAGAACAATTAGACGACTTAATTCAAAGTGCTACACCTATTATACAACAGGCATTGTAAAGAAGCAGTTCTGTTCTGACAAGCAGATGCTACCCAGCAATGTATCAATTTCAGTTTTTTTAAGTTCTTTTAGTATAACTATTCTTATACAGTAAGCTATATAGTATAACTTATATAGTAAGTGTAACTATTCTGTTCCAAGTCAGTGTTTGCCTTTATTGAAGACCTACTAGACAAATTCTTAAGCACCATGTGTTGGTTTATAGATTATTAAAGGAGAAAAAGGAAAAGTATTTATATACGTTTGTTATTAACAAAGTATTTAATAGCTAACAGCCACTTTGAAATACTGTAATATTCTGGCATATAATGCACACCTATGATTTCAAACTACATTTTAATATTTTTATGTATATTTGATGTATAACGCATGTCCATTTCTTAACAAAAAAACCTGAAGGATCTACGTGGAATGCTATTATCGTTTGTAGTCTTTTTTTTCGAAAAATTTTCCGAGGCTTTAGAACAATGGTATACTGAATTGACAAGTGATAACAGAAACAGTATGTGTGTATGGGGGGGGATGCTTGAGGATTTAAAATAATTCTGCAGAGAGGGTGATTTGCATTCAGTGCAGGTGTACACAAGATTTATTATTACTGTTATTATTTCTAGCAGTAGCACTTGATATACCTCATTCGCCAGAGTGAAAATACACAAGGAGAAACAACTAACCAATATACAAAAAGAAAGTAAAAGCATCAAACAGTGAACTGTAAACAAACATATCAATAACAAAATCAGTTAGTCTGTAAGGTTTATAACTATTCTCTATCCTTCCAATACTATCGTAATCTATCCTTCCAGTATATATTGTAAATGTTTCCTGAGACAACTGAGCATACTCCAAGATGCTTGGCATCCATCACATAATTACGGCTGCAGAAGATATGGTTTGGGATGGACAGTATTCCAAAACTGTGCAAGTAACAGGCAAGGCAATTATGGCCTGTTTCTAGCCTGAAGGCAGCAATAGCATGCCATCTTGGAAAATCAGGAATCTCTTTTCAAGTTTTATCACTAATAAGTTCAGATAATTTTATCTGGAAGTTCTTATTCAAAGTATTTTTGATTATTCTATTTATTGAAAAGTATGGGATCTCTTTTTATGTGGATTGCACAGTAGCTGTACCTTTCTTTGCAAGAAGATCAGCCATCTCATTTCCATATATATCACAATATGAAGGTATCCATTGCAGTACAGTATTCTTCTTTAATATAAACAGTAATCTGAAATTCTCTGTAGAACTTTTAAGTCTCTGAGTGTCTCTGTAATCCAGAGATGAATCTACGGGGCTTGCTGAGACAGACTCAGAATATACTCGAAGTCTTACAGTCTTGTCAATAGTTGTTGACTGGCCAATTTAATAGCTTCACCATCAAACGATATGGTATTTGGCTCTAAAGTTATACAGAATGCAAACATTTCTGAAAATATCCCAGTGTCCGCATTTTCCCCTTGGTCCAACCGAGATCCGTCAATATATGCATGTAGCCATTCCGGCCGAGGATATCTGGTATTTGTAGTTTCCAAAGAGGCGGCCTTTTAAACTGAATGAGGAACATTTTTCTTCTGTACCGCCTGAGTAAGATAAATTCCACCCTTCACAAGAGGAATTAAAAGATTCATTGGAGGAGGTAAAATTTCCGGGCTGTCTGGTATGTCAATTTCATTTTTAATTTTCACAACTTTTTGTATAAAACCTTCTTGCATTTTTAGTCTTCTGTTTTGATTGTAACTATAATTTCTCCAAAAACAGTTTGATGGTAATCGAATTAACTTTTCATATAAACACAAAGGTTTGTGCTGTAATTTCTTCAAAAGGCTTATTTTTGGTAAGTATCAGTAGAATATTTATTGGAAATGTTTTAACGGCTCCCTTAATTAATCTTAGAGCATAGTTTTGGGTAATCTGCAGATCTATCATTAGATCATTATAAGTGCTTCAGAGCAATAAGTCAAGGCAGGTTTGATAAACGTATTATAAGTCAGATTAAGGGTATCTCTAGCATAATCCCACTGTGCGAATTGTGGTAGATTTAGTGCTAGTCAGAGTGCACCATGAGGAGGCCTACCACACTACACCTTGTGTTCAAGATTGTTATTCTAGGGTTGAAGAGGACGAAGAATGCACGTCAACCCAAATGAACATCTCACTCCTATCCATCTTACTCCATCTTACTCCTGAGATGTTTTCTCTTTCTGTAGTGATTTGAAGCTGTGATTTTGAAATCAACATCGAAGGCTTTAGTAAATTGCATCTGCTTTAGTTGAGATACAGGTGAATGAGTGTTGCTTTTAGTAGTAAATATGGTTCCTGTCAAATGAAATAAACACAGTGTTGTTTCACATCAGTTTGAAAAAAAAAAAAAAAATGGAAATCATGCTGCAGCAAGGATGTTTGGTGTTGGTGAAAGCTCTGTATGTGAGTGGAAGAAAAATAAAATCGTAATAATTAATGTGCCAAAGAATAAGTAACACAATGGCCTATCTTAGGAAAAAAGACATTACGAAATGGGTTCTAGAAAATTGGTAGAATGGATTAATAGTAGCAAGAAATAGGGAATGTTTTATTTCCTTTAAAGTGGTCAAAAAAAGAAATGCGAACGAAAGTGAAAACTTTAGATATAGTCGATTTATGGCATGGAATTATTTAGTTTTATCAGAAAAAGCAAAAGTTTTGCAAAGGTTTTCGAAAGATTTGGATAACAAATTGATAAGTTTTCAGAAGTATGTTATTGATATATGAAGGTAAAAAAGTTACTTACTGTCAGGTATTGGAAATAAAGCTGAAACTTCAGTAATTTTTCATATGATAGAAAATTAAATTATTTATAGGAAAAGAACAAAAACGGTTCACATAAAAACAAGAGGTCACAAAAAGTCTCACCTCACCATAGTGCTTTCGTGCTTAACATCCAGTACAAAATTAAAACCCATGCTTACTTTTAAAAGAAAGACAATGCTGAAATATAATTTCCCAAAGGGTATTTTCATTCATTTTCATAAGAAAGGATGGATGATGAAAACAATGTGAAACTGTGGATAAGAAATATTTGGCAAAAGTGTCATTGCATTAAAGAATCCAGAAAGTCTTTTAATTTTTGGGGCATGTTCAGGTCCTATCTAATGGATAATATGAATAAATTACTTGAAATAGTGTAATACAGACATGGCAGTTATTCCATGTGGATTAACGTCATTAGTTCAGCCTCTAGATGTATGTATCAATAAACCATTGATAGAAAATTTAGACCTACAGTAGAATGCGTGAATGTTAGGTGAAAAAATATTTACAAGAGGAGGCCAAATGCATCGCACCAGTCTAGAAATAGTGTGCGAGTAGATTATAAAAGCATAGAATGAAATTAAATCCGACATAATTCAAAAGTCATTTAAAAAATGTACAAAACTAATATTAAACAATCTAGACAGAATGGAAATTGACTATTTATTTATGGATAAGAGTAACAGTGATAGTGAAGATGAAACAGAATTTGATGATATGCTGAAGATACGGTGGAAGATGAATGTGACCAGCTTTTCATGTTATCTGATAATGAAAATTTTAAAGTTCGTAAAGTATGTCATTTCTTTTAAATAAACAGCATTTAGGTACATGTAGAAATTTTTGTATGCTCATCTTTTCCTTATTTTTAAATCTATCATTTATATATCTGGCATATAACACACACCTGTAAATTTCAGTCTTATTTTTTATGTTAAAAGTGCATGTTATATGCCAGAATATATGGTAAATGATTCAGATTTGAGTGACTAAAGAAATACTATTTCTTAATAAGGTGCCAAAAGAGAGCTTGATTTTTTTTTTTTCTTTTTAACTTCATCTAACTTTTGAAGCTGTTCAGCCATTTGTCTGTATCAAAAACCCAATAAAATTTTAAAACAAGCAAAAATATAATATGTTCTGGAGAGTTATTGTGTGCAACATCATTAAAATCAGGGCAGTTTAGAAATTGTTGCTAGTCATGCTAGACTGACCACATAATGGGTACACTGGCGAGTTTACCATACCCATATAATAAGAGATGTTTTTTGCAAGTAATCGTGGCCAGTTTCGAGATGAAAATTTGCTATATTTACTGGATTCATTAAATCTTATTGATGGTATAAAAATCAGTGAGAAAATGCCAAGTCAGAACCAGCTTTGCCTAAGCCATCCACTAGATCAGGGAAGTCAAACTCATAGGTACACTTGGGCCAAACAAACAAGGTTTTACTTTAAGCGGGCCGCAAAAAAAAAAAAAAAAAAAAAAAAAAAAAATCAATATTCATAGAAACGTAGATTTATTTCGAATAATACAATAATAAACATATATATATATTTATATAGAAAAGAACAAGAAAAATTTAATGTTTACCTCCTGATACTTGACATCTCTTCTCTGCTATTTATTATCTTCCCTATTTCGGGAGAAATTTTGTTTGCAGTGATAACTTTCAATGCTGACCCAAGTTGAGCATCATTAATACGGTTTCTAATAGGAGACTTATTACCTTTCATGACTGAAAATAACTGCTCGCACCGATAAGTGCTACCAAACATGGAAATAATTTCATATGCGAATTTTCGAGTATTTTCAAACCTGGCTCGTAAATATTTGTAAAATTCAGACACGCCCACTTCAACGAATTTTGCTTTCAAATTTGAGTTGCATTGAATCTCGATCACCTCCATTTGCATATGGCTGGGTACTGAGTCAATACTTATTGAGAAAATCGAAGAAAACAAAAAAAAATTGTCTTCGAGGGAACTAAAATCATTAAACCTCGTTTCAAATTCAATTGTTAAATTTGCAATTTTTTCTGCATATTTTTGATATGAACAAGTATCATCTGAACTTGATTTGTTCATGCTGCACATCGGAAAGTGCGTCAAATCTTCATTTTTAAATTGTTTTTCCCAAAGAACTAGTTGACATTTGAATGCTTTAATTATGTCAAACATGTTCGTAATGATATGATCTTTTCCTTGTAATGATAAATTTAAATCAGTTAAGTGTTTGGTTATATCAACCAAGAAAGATAAATCTTGTATCCATATTGGATCGTAAAACAAACTTACGTCTTGATTTTTCGTTTTTAAAAACTGACACATTTCTTCTTTCAAATCCCAGAATTGTTTGAGAATCTTGGAGCAAGATAACCAGCCTACCTCAGTATAGTAGGACAAACCCGAATATTCACTATCTGACTGACTTAAGAAAGCAGTGAATTGACGCTGATTTAAACCTTGAGTCATATAAAATTTATAACTTTTTTTTATATATGACAAAACATTCTACATATTTATTACTTTCATGCATAGAACTTCTTGATGTATAATACAATGCATATGATGAATGTTTGAACCGTGAATTTCACTAAGTTTTTTTCTTAGTAATGCTACGAAGCCCTTGTTTTTCCCTGTTATTGATGGAGCGCCATCTGTAGCTACAGAATTTAATTTTGCCAAAGGTAGATTGTATTTCTGCAGAAGTCCAAAAACACAAGTAAATATATCTTCTCCTGTGGTAGTACCAGGCATCGGTATTAGTTCCAGTAATTCCTCAAAAATGTTAAAATTTTAGTCACAAGAACGTAGAAACACTGCTAATTGAGCTTTGCCACTAATGTCCATGCTCTCGTCACAGGCAATGGAGAAACTTTCGAAACTAGATGATTTTGCTTTGATCTGATCACTTAAATTCACGGCTAAATCAGTAACTCTTTCCGCAACTGTATTTCGAGACAATGAAATTGATTGAAAAGCCTTCACATTTCCAGGACAAACAATTTCTCTAGCTTTCATTAGGCATTCCTTGATGAAATCACCGTCAGTAAAAGGCTTTGAATGTTTAGCTATCAACTCGGACAAGACGTAGCTTGCATGTACCGCCGCTTCACTTTCTTGCACTACTTTACTAAAATGGACTGTTGCTTTTTCACTTTTAACTTGAGCTCTTTCAACTTTTCTTCTCTCATTAATCCTTCGTAATTGTTATATTTCGATTTGTGTTGTTCGTAATGACGTTTAATATTATATAACTTTGGTACATTAATAGTATTATTACATATCAAGCAGATTATTTTATCTTTTATTTCACAGCAAAAATATTCTAATTCCCATTTTACTTGGAATATTCTATATTCGTCAGCGATTTTTCGTTTAATTTTACTACCACTTGGTTTTGATATAGACATATTGAATACAAAGGGCTGGAATAAACGCAGTTAACGTTAAAAAGTTAACAAAAATTTATTCTTTCCACAAGAGATAATTCAAAATGCTGAAATATTTCTTAAAAAATATTCTAACAAATCACAAAATGTCAAACGTTTAGCAAAAATCAATTCAAAATAGAGAAACTAATTCTATCTCACAGCGAAATCGCTACAAATCAATCAGAGCATTAAGTAAACAAACAGTTCGCTAGAACTACAGCTACTACTGAGATGAGTTGTTTGTTCTCGGCTTTTATAAGCTTTATAATTAATTTCTCGAATATACTGGAAACATCTATAAATATCTGGATTTTTGTGGATGGCCACAGCAATTACGAGATATTTATTTATTAGGTATTAAATGCACGCGCTGTTCTATTTTTAACCTTCCAACGCAGCTGTCTTTTCAAAAATCGTCTGCGTTGCTAAGGCAACATGAAGCAAATCTAATTACAATTCTAAATAAAAAAAACTAACTAAATAAATAACTATGAAATCCGTAACAATATGAATTAAGTAATAATTAATAATAAAGCAAAGTGCATGCACATGCATGCACCAATATATCGTACAAAACTATGATTGGAAAACTGAGACCATGAGTTCGGCCACATTCGGCTATCGGGGGATGCGTACAAGTTCTGAGTGCACGTGTCCCCCAAAAGCCGAAGGTAGCTGAACGCAAGCTACTCACACGCATTTGTAATTTAAGTAGTGTGTGTGTCAGCTCGCTGTGAGTAATCTAACAATACTGAATAAATTATCGTTAATTACTTAGCAGTAAACATTTCATTTTTTTTTTCGTCGATATGTTATTTTAATATTATATATTATTATTTGCCGATATATTGGCCGGGCCGCAAAAATATTTGTTGTGGGCCGCCCATGGGCCGCGAGTTTGACATCCTTGCACTAGATCATTTCTGGTAATGGCACAATAGTTGGAAAAAAGAAAAGAAATATGTTATTAACTTCCTGGAAAAAAGTCGAGAATTATCTGGCAGTCATTAGCAAGTTTTTTATTGCCAAGAGACTCAGAAATAAATGCCTTAATAGTAGCCTTGAAATCAGTAAAGATAAAAATTTAACTCCATTCTCTTGCTGAGCTACAGAAACAGCAGCTAGATCACCACAAAAGTTATTGCATGATCTACTAACAGCTCTGCTGAGATTAAAATAGTTCAAATGTTTTTGTGTTTTAAAATATATACAATTTGGTAAAAGATCAGTTGTTAAATTGTATATTGTGATAGAGATTTGCCCGTTGTTACAAATATCACAAAAGTATAAGGCATTGAAGTATGCATAGTTTTTTTTAATAGGAATTGAACACTTCCACTGCCATTTTAACAGATAAAGTGGAAAACATAAGTATAGATATTTTTATGAACCAGGGTTTGCAAGGTGTTCATCTGTTCACTCTGATGGATGAAGTAATAAATACTGTTTACAATTGCTACAGAAAATTCTTTGAACAGTTTTGTTTCATAGTATTAGATGTAAAGTATTTTATAAGGAAAATAAACCTGTAATTCCCCCCCCCCAGTAATTAAATAAAAAAAGAAAATGTGTGATTTAAACTAATTGTATTATAAACATAAAGTAAGTTAAATGAAAAGGAAAAATCAGTATTAATTCTATTTGCATCACATGGTCATTTTCAATTTATATATGCATGCATAGAAAGTAAACCTTTTATTACATGTATGTCTAAATGTTTGCATAATATGCCAAAAATGGATGCATTACCTTTAATAGTCGTGTAAGGAATTATTCCACTTCCCTGTGTTGATGTTATAACACTCAGCTAACATATGTGGTTGGTTCATCCGAATGTGGAAGATCTGTGGCTGAAATCCTAGTAAGAGTGCAATAAATTCTTCATTTTCTCACTCTGAAATTCCTAAGCATCTACAGTGATGCCCAAATAGCATGGTAGATAATTTGCCACTCACTGAGATTACTCAGCTGGGTCTTGTATTTTTGCTAGTTGCTTTGAAGGTGGAGGAGAATGTAAGGAATTATTGCATTATTTCATGTGTGCTGTCATGATGTAAGTGATTGCACATCCAACTAGCTACTGAAAGATCAGTGGCTCAAATCCTGTCGAAAACACTATTGATTTTTCATTCTTTGCTACAACGATCCAAATACTCTGAATTTATTATAATAATTGGATGTTGTTGGTTTTTGACTTATATTTACTACAGTTAACTCTGTTTGCTACTGATATTTAATTTTTTATCCTCCAGTTTGGTTTACTTCCATATATAATTTTATTTAAAGTAACCCTTTTTTTAAAAAAAAAAAATTTTATTTTTCAGGTGCTGTATCATTACATCCAACATATTATTCGCAAAGAAGAACTGTTAAATGATGAGGAGCAGACGTTCACGAAATTAATCTGGCTATATTATTATGCAATGAACCATAGAGAACTATATAGGTGTTTTAAGGTACTCAATACGCAGACTTCGTTAATCCCTACCATCAGTGTTGTCGCAAGCCTTCTCAGATACATGCGTACCCACCCAAGGTCCCTGAAGCAAATCACCCGAGTGGCCATCTATAAGGCAATGAACTATAATGTAGCTCCAAATATAAATAAATTACCTTTACCTCTCCCTTTGAAAGAATACATGTTAGATTGGATGCCTTGAAGGGGAATCGACTTGTATGTATGCAAGAGTGTTATGTTATCGAGCTTAAAGCAACAACAGAATACCTGCATCTCTTCACCAAGAAGTTGATTGTAGATTGGTGGTGTATTCCTAAGTGTTATTTACCAGATCAGAAGCTAAGAATTGTTGAGCTTTTGCTGTATTATTATGTTCCCCCCTGTTGTATGCAGTTACTTTTCATAAGAGTTTCTGTAATCCCAGTCTTATGTTGCCTGTTTTTGGTAAAACTTTAGAATGTGGTACCACACGGCACACTTTCTGCCTTATAATGCCAACTGAGAAAATGAATCTTAAATATTATGGCAATAAAAAAGGTATTGGTGCCAAGTTTAATTCACGTTAGTTAGATCAATTTAATTTTGCCAGTGCAGTAATGTGGTTCTTCAAATTTTGGTACCTTCAGATTCTTAATATGTAGCTTGTGACCTGCTGGTAGGTCACAGACTGCATCTTATATAGGTTGCAAAATGTATCAGTAGGTCACGAATTTTAAAGACTCAAACTTTTAATAATATGTAGATTGTTGAGGTGAAAGCTTAAAGACAATCAACATAATGGTATCTGTTTAGGAAGTAAATTTTAAAATTGACAGTCTAATTTTCCCCCAGAAAGTATTGTTATTGTATATATTATATCTTTGTTATAAATAGAGTTGAAGCAGTTAATAAAATAAGAAACCTTATGAACTTTCCAAAATAAAATGTTTTGTAGTGGATGTGTAAAGAGCATTTCTAAAAGACTGCACAATTAAATTAAGTAGAATTCTGATAACTGACATACCATGTGATCAAGAGTTGTGGGAATTAGAGAATTTTTCAAATTATAGATCATGCGTGTTTTAGTTTTTGTTTATATTTCTCCCATTCTAATTTTTACATTGAATTTGGATTTTGCACACAATTAACTATACCCTTATCTTAAAAATTACTGAATATTTAATAGAATACAAAACTATTATACTTTTTAATACAGTTTTATGCATTGAAGATACCAGGATAGGAGGAAACATTTGGGGGGGGGAGTGATAAAATAAAATGAAAGGAAAGTATTTTGAGGAAATTCAAAAACTCATTATAATGTATTATGTAAAATAATTGGTATATTAGCAGTGAAACTTCTTTCAAAATAATTTTTATGTTCTTAAATGCGAGAAAAAATAAATATACGGTTGCCCAAGTTCCTGCAGTATGATTTTCTTTAACTGAATCACTATACAAATTCTCCCCCCCTTTTTTTTGTACATGTGCTAAAGCTAGTAGGTTTATGGTGGGTAATAATGGTTTATTAAAACTAATAGTAGTTAGGAAAAAGTACTAGAATCAAAATTTTGGGTTATCAATATTTTTAGCTCATTTTTTATGACAAAAAGTCTTTGAAAATGTTTTTAATAATCTGTCCTTTCTTGAAGTTGATATAAACAAATTAGTTATGAGGTGCATATAAGTTAGAACTTAGCATCTGGAAAGTTTGTGGGCAAATAAATTCCTTGTATATGCTAACCATATAAATTGGAAATTAATTTTAAAAATATAAAAAGCCCAAAAGGAAAGATATATCTAAAGCAAAAAATTTGCAGGTTCATGATTCTTGTTTACTATAAAACAAGTACTCGGATGTGTGTGCAGAAAATACTAAATAACTTTAATCAAAAATTAAATTTATTTCTTTAATCAAATATATTATTAACATAAGAATAAATTTAAAAAAATTGAAATGTTTGTTTACACTTAAAAAATATTGCAAATTACAGATATTAATGGATTATCAGAATTCTACTGTGTTTCTTCACTTTCTTAGAAGACAAAAGTTGACCATAGTCTGAAATCCAGTGCACTTAATTACTGTATATTTCTAGATGTATGCAAAGAAGTAAAATTTTTCTGCAAAAATTTAGCCAAAATTTGAAACCCCTCATACAAACTGAATTTAAAATTGCTCTATATACCCAGTTGTATAGATACAACAAATAATTTGGTTATCTAACTTAATTACATCTATCAGATGGCCTAAAGGTGCATGCCGATCCACTTTTCATTTGACAAGAGGCAAGAGCATTATAGAAAGAAATGGCACTTTTGGTTTCTCTTTGTGAATTCCTATGGGGTATGCATGCCGATTTGGTGCTTTTGCAGTACTGTGGCAAATTTAACGATGAATATTGTATTAACCGTTTTGAAACAGTCGAGAATTTTCCCCCTCAATTTTACGAGTAAAATACGATCTTTCATTTCTGCTATACAGGGAAAGATGCCCACTCCCTTCCCCCCAAAAAAAGTGTGTGAGGGGGGTATGTATTCTAAGTTTTAATCTAAAAGTTATCACTTTTTTCTAAATAATTTTGAACAAAACTAAAGATGATACTCTGTATAAGATAAATGGATATGTTGCTAATGGTGAAATGAAGAATAACTTTTCACACCAAGAATTGCTATAAAATTATGAGTCAAATGCAAATATTAAAGAAATTAATTTGTTAGAAAAATATTAAAAACCGTAATAAAATGAAAGTATTTGTTTATTTATTTAATCTATAATTTTTGTAATCTAATGATTTGTAAATCATTTTGAACTCTTAATAAGCTAACTTTCAAACACCAACTATTAAAAAGTTTGCTAAAAGTTCTCAACTTATATACCGAAATATGTAAATTTTTAAATTGCCATGATAGTCTGTAGCCAGCCATTTAAAAAATATCTTTGCAAATATCTTTTAAACAAAAAGTTACTCTAATATCCTGGTGAAACAAAATGTTTCTGCCATGGGTTTTTAAATATGAAAATTTAGGTTTAAGAAATTAAAAATTTTACTTTTCATATTTGGCATCAACTTGATGAAATCCCGGTGATATTTTTGTGTGGTACCATTTTCTAAAGCTTAATCACAGCTTTGCTTATTAATCAAATGATACTTGCTATAAATACCTAATTTTAGCTCTAAAAATTGCTTTTTGCTGTTAATACTGATTACCGCAGTCAACTCAGTAATAATACTTTCATCTCTTCTTTCTATAATGCAGTATGTGATAAGTGTTCACTTTTATGAATATTACAAAAAAAAAAAATCAACTGACATATTTGCTAAACAATTTAGGTATAAATTTGGCATAAGTAAATGTTTATAATTTGTAACCTATTTTCTGATGTCTTTCATTGCACATATAACTAAAAATTATGTGCAAGGTAGTTTCAACCTTTTTCCCTCTTCTGACATGCATGAAATTTTTGGTAGATAGCTTGCCATATTGGAATTATTATCAAGTTTAACAGATGGTTTACTTAATTAATTTCTTGGTAAAAGTTTACAATAGGATGCCCTTGAAATTTTGGCAATTTTCATAATGCCAAAATGCAGTGTTTCAGTGATGTGTGTCGCTCAAAACTACACCAAAATCATATGTTACAAAAACAGTAAAAGTACTCACCTCGTGTGTTCTTGGCTACATCTCATCATCAACATTGGTTGACTTCTGCACATACATAATGCAAATCATGTAGTCTTGAAATTTAGCATCCCGGTGTTGGCGATACCTAGTAGGAATACAAAATATCATCCGATGACTGCAGAAGACCTCCATTTGCGAAAACTTGAACTTAATGTGGTTCCACATACACTCAATAGTATTGGTATGAGTGCCAGTTTTGAGCGCCCTTTTTTTTTTTTTTTTTTTCAACAAATCAACTCATAGCCATCCAATTAATCCTTAAGCTTGACCAGGCGCATGTCTTTCGTACAAACTTGACATTCACAGTGAGAACTAATTAAACCTTTATTTCTACACCAATAAGTTACAGCTTTCTTATCCTTTCATTCTAAATCGTAAAAAAAAAGACTATTTATCTTACCAAACGTGTTTCTTTATGGAAGTGATGGGACAATGATTAGTTAGAACCAGCCAGCTAACAAAATTATCAATTAACGATTACTTAAGCTATCAACTACTGGCAATTAAAATTCCAATAATTCAAAATATGGGATTTGTAGCATGTGATACAAGTAATACAAATTACTTAGCCCTCAGTCACAAAGATTTTGAAATCAGATTAAACTTTAGAAAAACTTAAGCATGCAATAAACACACACACACACACAAAAAAAAAAAAAAAAAAGAGAGAAAAACGGAATTGATTCCAGGTTACCAGAAAATCGGTGAGTGTCTGTATTTGGCGCCAAATCAAAGGGCACCCTTTTCTGTACTAGAACTAATTTCTTTATGGTGTTAGCAAAGATTATTAAATAACAGATTTGTAGAAATCTTTTGTGCTGATTTTCTGAAATGACAGCAAAAAATAATTTGTAATTATTAATGTATTTTTTAACTTAAAGAAACAGTGTCAGGTTTTGAACACAATATTCTGATATCACCATAATTTTGCGTACAATATATTAAGGTAATTTGTTTCCATTATGAAATATTACTTCTAAAGAATAAATAAAAAAGAAAAAGTCTTGTAAAAATTGGAAGTTGCTATTTGTGGACTCATTGTTATGCAGTGTTCTAGTTAAGCAAAGTTGAACAAGGTTTTACTGTATGCGTAATTTATCTTTAAAAGGTAATTCTGTGGTTTTTGTATAGATTATGTAAATCTTTGTTATGAATACATTGCAAGTTTTGACACCTTATGTCTAAACCCAAGTGACGGGATTTCTAAAAATTTCGTGGTCAAAATTAGTCATTAAAAATATTTTGGAAAAGTGTGGTAAGCCATTTTTGTAAGCTGAACATTTTTATTTTTTTTTTGTCTTTACACATTCATTATACAGAATTTAAATTTTGTTTATTAATGTTGTATCTAATCAAATAATTTCCCTGGACAAGAATGTTGTATGAAATTAAAACTCAACTGTCATGTGCTTTGACAACATAGGAAATGTAATATTCTGTGGCAGATAGCCCATATATACTTTGCCTGAGTTAAAATAAGTAATCCAAGAAGAACAATGAATTCACAAAATTTTAGTTAATTACAGATTTTTTAAAAAAGTGGATAAATTTTGAGTCGCAGAGTACTAATCCCTCTCTTCTTCAGAAGTAAATACTTGCTCTTGAATGTCAAAGAGAGTACTTTCCCATTAATAGAATCCCTTCAGTATGTTAGTAAAAAGTTATGCCAAATGAATAGTCTGATAAACATTCTTGATATATTTTTTCTTGACACTGAGCCTTATCCATTGTACATAGTGTATGACATACCTTGAAAATACACCTTGAAAATGTCATTTTTGAAGTACATTAATGTGTGTTCATGAATATTATTAATTACGTATGTTATAAATTATATATATATTCAAATTTTTTCCGCTTACAACCATAATTTTATAACTGATAATATTTTATCAGAAATATGAATTAAAAAAGCACCTATCTAAAGATTGGCAGTTTCATGGGAAAAGTAAATTTTTCTTTTGCAAAATCGGCAACAATTGTCAGATCTGGATGTTTTTTTAGCGCATTAAATATCATGTTAGTCCTTAGGGACTAGCTTTAGACCAAGTAAAACAGGTTTGGCATTTAATGTGTTAATAGTGCAGATGAAAAAAAATGATTATAAGCAGAGTTATGTCAAAATATTGTGATATTCTCTACATAGTTAGTTATGTAATTTAACAAATTTTTATTTTTCTTGCATACATTACGTTTATATTTAGCCATCTTCATATTTAATCATTTGAAACATATTAAACTACTGTAATGCTTATTTTAAAGTGTGTATTCAAATGTTTGTTTATCCATTCCTATTGCATATGAAAAAAGCAAAATTGTAGTTGACAGACATATTGAAAATTAACAGTAATATTGCTAACTTTTTCTGTGGGGAAGTTTCTGTGTTTAGGCAACAAAAGTATTTTTGAGGAGATACTGTTGATGGGAAAACAGACATAAGAGTAGAATTTTATGCATTATTAATAAACAATCTGGTTTGCTAATTTTTAATTGTTACAATAATAATGTCATTATTTAATTAGAATCTAACATTTATTAATAGATAACATTTCTATCTAGAGAAAACAACTATCAATTCCATGATAGATAGTTTTGATGTTAAGTATTTAATGGTTTAATTTTTTATTCAAAATCTGCATAAAAATTACATTTTAAAATTTATTTTTATTTTTGCATAGTGTCTGCTCAAACATCTCGTGTAGATTTCACAAATTCTAAATTTGCAAAGCTTGCTGGAATATATACTGTATACCTGTTCATGTAAACATTAATGTTACTAACTTCTTAACCTATATTTTATGTTCTTATCTGTAAGATTACATAATGATATGTAATTATAATAATTGTACTTAATCTTATATGCTTTACTGAAACCGGTATACCATCTGAATATTTTTATTTAATGTATTGTGTGGAGTTTTATTTCCAATGTGATTATTCTGCTAAGGCAGAAATGAGTTTAGTAATTAACATTAAATAGTTTGCAGTTATCATAACATTAGATACATCAGTGATGTTCAGACTGTGATTTATGTTCAAACTATGATTATTTTGTTCAGAGTATAGGATTATATGCTTTTCAAGTTTGATACAAAAGAATGCACCATACAAATTTTTTAAATTTATGTTCAGGTATTTTAAAATAGAGATATGGTAGAATTCCAATAAATATTAAAACTAAATGGGACCATGGCCTATCCAAATAATTGGGTTGTCTTTTCCCCCATAGGTCAAATGCACATTTATTATAGTGCTAAATGAAGATTTATATGTTTTCTTGCAGATCAAATCTGCATTAATTGCAATGCAGGTAAAGGATTTTATCCTTTTTGTTTGCTTCTACAGAGATTATACAGTATAATAATTTTTTTACCAAAATCTCATTCTGTTTCAACTGAAATGTAATAGTTTTTAAATTTATGCATATAAAAGCCATACTTAAACTAAAAATTGCACAAATGAGTATGAAAGAGCACATAATATATTTTTGTTCTGTTGAAATTAAATCAAGACATTATTTTATTGATGTAAAATAACAAAATTGAAAGCATTTAAAATTAACAAGCAGCTTTAATTTTATTTGATAAAAAGAAGAAAAAAGAAAAAAACTGGGGCAGCTAATTGGAAGTATTTAGTTTTGAACAAAATAGAAATTCTATAACTAATTAAATTTAGATTTTAATAAGTATTGTTTATGGCTTAATAAAATACAAAAGTGTATATATATATATATTTTTTTTTAATGCGAGTTCCTGAAAATGTTTCCAGATATCGGATTTTGCAGTTACTGTTTTCTTTTTTAAGCACTAGCAAGAGAAATCACAAAAAACAATAGTAATAAGTAAATTTAAATTAATATGAAAAAAGTATGGAATCCCAAAGTCTATGGAACCAAGATTGGATATGAATTGAAGTGTAATAGAACTCCAGTTGTTAGGATTAATGTTCTTTCTGCAAGAAAATTGCACTCATAGTGGATAATTTTAATGTTTTGTTAATTTAAATATGAATGTATAGTAAAAGATGAAAAGCTATTAAATTAATTTAAATGAATGTGTACAACATTTAGTTTGACTTACAATATCTGATACATAGTCTATAAATATAAACGTAAAAGCAGTTATGTAGTATGTATAAATATTGAAATATAATAAATGACAAAGTAAAAATTAATTCACTTGTATAACAAATAATAAATGAATATTTGATCTCCCAAAAAAGACTATCAAATAATCTGAACTTTTCAAATATCCTTGTTAATTTTTGTTCACTTTAGTCCAAATATTTGAAATTCTGTTGTGTATGAAAAACTGAAATTGTTTGTATCAAAAAACAAGATTTGTATGATCTTTTTCTTTTTGGAAACAATTTTTGGTATTTAAAAGTTCTTAATTTTGTCTGTTTTTTATAACTTTCATTTTGAGCATTAATATTTTGGAGGAATATATTTGGCGATTTGTTGATAAATATGTATTTGATAGATTATCATTTGAATCATTTTTTACTTTTTAATATAAACTGTATGATGCCTGAATTTTTGGGCATAAGACTCTGCCTCTGTTGAAACATTAACATTTTAAAATTATTTCTTTTTTGAGAATGAAGAGTTCATAATAAATTACATCAAAAACTTTTTCCTTTTTGAGATACGATTTCTTTTACTAAACAGGGCTAAATCTGGCAACTTACCAACATTTTTATCTGGAGATTTGTGAATTTTTTGATAATTTTTTTTCTACAAATAATGGTAATCTTTTAAAATTTTAGTAAGAAATAGCATTAAAATAAAACATTTTTATTTTTTCATGTTCATATTTTAAAATGACATTACTTTCCTTTCTGGCAACATGAAAATATTTTGATTCTGAAAAATAAATAACATAATAAATGTTATAAAACAATTTCAGAAGCACTTCTTAGCAAAAGTAAAAAAGCTACTATAATTATTTAAAAATTAATTTTTCTTTTATATTTTTCACAAGAGTTTTTTTCTGTGTCATTGTTTTAGAATATTCAAATGTGTGTCAGTTTTATCTGAAAAATTAACTTTGCACGTTTTTTCCTAAAGTTGTTATTAAAAAATCTTCTCGCTTTTTGCTCTTACAGAGTGGGGTAATTTTTAGACTTAACATGGAAGGTTAAGATTTGAAAGCAAGGTTTTTAGAAAAATATCTTCATTGATATTAACAGATAATGAATGGGCTTTGTAGAAAATTTGTAATGACTTTATTTTTTGGAGAACTTTTGTAAGCAATAAAAACAAAGTTATTTGAAATTTTTCTTCCAGAAAAATTCATATAATTGGGTTGATAATATTGGTATCAATTTGATCCCGAAAATCTTTCTCTGAACATGTTTATCTTCACTTTGTTTTCTCATCTTTTCACTTGCTGCAGTATGGAAAATTTCAAAAATGGTTCTAATCTTGTCACATGAATAGGAATCTGTAGAATGGAATTTTTCTATTAATACTGAAATTGAAAACTGACAGTTTAAAAGATTCAGCTTAATATGTCTTAATAATATAAGAAGGAAAATTATTCTTTAAAGGTATATGTTAAAGCATTACAAAATAGGAGATAAAACAAAAACTAGTGGGAGCATTAATTTGTTTATTGAGACAAACTTAGAAAAGATGCCAAAGAGAAGAAAATTAATATAAGGTAGCTAAAATAGCTGAAAATTTTTCAATTTAAAAGATGTATAAATATTTTTGTTTGGTGTTGTTGGTATATGTTTTATAACATTTTATCCATAATTATCCCAGTATCGTTTTAGAATCAGTGTCATAAAATATGTGCATAATTATATTAGATGTATATTATATTATGTTTAATAATAATGTATCCTTAATTTTAATTCTTAGAATGGTATAACAAAAGTGAAGGTTGCATATAGATAATTGCTTTCATTTATTGAATTCCTTTTCTTTATAGGTCCATAATTTTTTTCATGAATTTCTATGCGCAGAAATGTGTACAAACCTTGGGGGGGGGGGAACCTTAAAAACTATATATCTATAAAATTTCCAGAACAGCTGAAAATGTTTTGTAGAATCCACAGACTCTGCAACTTTAATGCAACTGAGGTAGATAAAACTCAGAGAACCTAACTTTAAAATAAAAAGTTTCAGAACCGTTTTGAAAAGTTTTAAGAAATCCAAGAGTTCCAGGTAAGTTAGTTTTGATAAAACTGATATATACCAAAAACAGAAACAGTTTTTTTGAAGAGTTACAAAACTTCTGAAAACACTTCAGAGGTTTGAATATCACTGAAGTACATTATCACAACTTAAAATGAGTAACAGCTAAATTACTGTTCTGTACTTCTTTTTCTGTATTTAATTATGCAAACCATTACAAATAAATATTGGACTTATTTCTATCTTCAGTCTACAGACAGAAATATTTATTAAAATCGATTAATGTATATAGGAAGGAGTATTCTGTGAAATGTATTGAGAACTTACTTATTCATAATATAATGAAAATTGCTTTTTGTATAAACCTATTTCTAGATTTATTAATTACTACCAAATTTCATTTTATATTAAATGGCATATTTTTAAATAAAGGTTTTAAAAATGTATTTTAAATACATTTGATTTGTAAAATATTATACTGAATCTCATATGCTTTATATATGCAAAATATGTATTTAGTTTTCGTAAGTATATATATGAGTATATATATATATTTGTTTTTCAAAACAATGTCAAAATTTTCTGTGACAAAAGTGCTGTATGTACTATGTACTTCATTAAGAGTATGAATAAAATATATCAGATTTCCAAGTAGAGCATTCTCTGAATTATGAACAGAGTCATTACAGAAGAGTGAAGTATTTTTTCATACAAGTGCTTTTTTACAGATTTTATCAATAATATCGAGAGATTTTGGTTGAAATCCAAATCACAGTCGTTTCAATATTTGATCATTTTGTGTCCACGGTTTTTCGAAAATGTCATATATTTTCATGATTTATCATATCAACTAATGTTTCTTCAGAGTATCTTTATTCCATCGATAATTATAATCATTTGTATATGCATTGCCCTTCAGGAAATTCCAAGATTCAACTTATTTGGTTAAGACAAGTTACATTGCGGTTGTTTGGTTCTAAATAAATGTCTTTGTGTTTAGTTGGGTTTCAAACGCGTGGCAATGTAATCTGCTTAGGAAGGATACTTTCATGAAGGACTTTTTTCTAAAGAAAGCAGCTTCCATTTATGCTACATATGAGACTAAACAGTAAAACCTATGTTGTCAATGAGTTTGCTGGGATGATGAACTAAACTGGAACCTTTCATGATAATCACCTTTGAAAATATCATTTCTAAAATTATAAACAAAGATCCATACCGAGTATTACCTCCACAAAAGACAAAAATGTCTGAAACTGTAAATGGTCAGCTTCAGGTTTCCTTGTGTGTGTTTAGTGATCTTACATATTCAACTGTTTAGTGTGGAAAACTGGCTTGTATTTAATTTATGTATGAGAAAAATGTGACACAGTCTGGGACAAAATCAAAAGTGAGGTGTCGTGTTTTGTGTATAGCTTAAATGGCTCAGTTGTTTGTTGCCCTAGAGTTCCCAAAAATAAGGATTGAGGCCTAACAAATACAGTGACCAAGACATTGCATATGTATCATTTTGTTCCGATAACTGTTAAGAAGAATCTGGCAATGGAATTGTTGAAGTTAATTTATAATAACATTTTGTTGTATATGATCTTAGGCCTATCTGGGAAATAACAATGGCCATGGATAACTGAATATGCCTATCAAATTGTTCAACATAACTATTGAAAAGTATCTGGCCATAAAATTTTTGAAGCAGTAATTCATGATAATATCCTGCTGTGCAAGGTTGTGGGCATTTCGATTGTTTACGTACGAGTAACAATATTTTTCTGGAGTAAAACGTTATGGAACAGAAATTCACAACAATATGCACGCACATACGAAATTAAAAAAGAGTATGAAATTTTATCTGCTATTGTAAATATATATATATATATATTGTTGCATTTTGTGGATTTGGAGTGATTAATGACAACACTTGATGAAGTATTAAAACACAATTTATTCGAAGTATTATACAGGAGAGTTCCAAAGTCACATTTACAATCGTTGAAAAACTATGATAAGCATGCTGAAACAATCAGCAACAGTAGTCTTCAGGCTATAACGGTGAAGATAGCTTCACGGCAAAGCACTAAAATACAGCTCCTAACTTGGTTCGGTCTCTTTCAAGTTAATTTTTGAACTTCAAGCACTACTACTGAACTCAACGCACTCAAGATATTCTTCACGATAAACTCAAGATACACTGCTATTCTGCGCACAGCAAGGTATTTATTGCTTTTGAGAATATTCTGGTAAAAACCAGTAAGAATTCGTTCTAAAATGCTCTAGCTCCATCTCTGGTATATCACCGATTTTGTGCTAAATCTAGCAACCCTAAACCCACTTTGCGGGGAAGCTATTTGGGCATTTCATAACAATATACACTGTTTATCATAAATTAAGGAAAAGAACGATTACCGAAAAAGTTACTTGTAGAATTTTATGAAACTTACCCACAATATATAACACGTAGTAAGGTATCAAATAACATAAAAAGAAATTACCAAACAATTATGGTAGTATAGAAATTAGCACATGTATAAAATGAACAAATCGAAGGTGTCGGTTTGCTGTAGGAAAAGTACCTTCAATATGGAATATGATCGCCTCTAGAAGCAATACAATACATACAGCGATGTGCGATGATTTCAATTATGTGGTCTATCAGTTTCATAGGAAGCAAGAGCCATTGGTCTTGCAAAGCAGCGGCAAGGGTCTGAGAGAGCAGATTGAGAGCAGCTAGACGTCTCCCTAAAGCATTCCAAACATGCTCGATAGGACTCAAGTCCGAGGATTGAGCTGGCCACTCCATGCACATAATTGTTTCCTGTTGAAGATAATAATCTATGATGCGAGCCCTGTGTGGCCTTGCGTTGTCGTCCTGTAACAGGAAAGCATCACCTATTGCCCCGGCATATGGGCGCGCATAAGCATCAAGAATGTCATCTCTATAAACCTGATCATTAATGGTTTCCCTTGGAAAGACATGGAGGTCTGTGCATCCACCCAAAGAGATGCTACTCCAAACACAGACTCTTCCGTATGCATCTCTTTCATGGATGATAACGGGTTTCAGGTTCTCTCCATATCAAATAATGCCTACTATCGCTTTCTAGACTAAACCTGGACTCATCCGTAAAGAGAACAGTACTCCATTGATCAGGCATCCAGTGGACATGTTGTCGTGCCCACTGCAAACGGTCCCTCCTATGGCGTGACGTGAGCGGCATACAAATGGCTGGTTGCCTCGCATACAGACCACCTTCGTGAAGCCTTCTATGCACAGTTGACGTCGACACCAACCTTCTGGTGGCTGCAGCAAGGAAGGATCTAAGAAGAGTTGGAGTAGTGGTTATATTCCTGCGTGCACATAATGTCAAATATCGGTCATTGGCGCTCTTCGTAGCAGTTTGCCATCATTGGCTGAACCTCATAGATGTCGAATCTGTGGTTTGAAATTGCCTGCAAAGTCTGTGAACCACAGGACTCGCATTTAGCCATCTAGCCACTTCTGTTTGACTTTGTCCTGCCTCTAGTCTCCCAGTGGCTCTCCATCGTAGTTCTGCAGGCAAATGATGTCCGGAGATTATTGTTACAAATTGGCTATCTCAGATTTCTGATGTCACTATCACAGTGAAATATGTAGGCTTGCTCTCAAACATGGACTTTTATGCTCCTTACAGATGATGTATTCCGAGTGCAGTGCCACTAATTTGCATATTGCAGTTTTACGTAGCTACTCTTACTTCGCAACATATTCAAATTTTACACAGTATGGCTTATTTTTGAGGGAGTTATCGCTATTTTTATGATTTTCCCTTAATTTATGATAACCACTGTATATATAATTTCATAGTGAAGTAAATCTATGTGAAATGGTAGCAAAATGTGATTACAAGAAAAACATAAAATCTACCGTTGTAACCAATCCTTTAATATAAACTGTTGGATTAACTGCGACGAGGGTGCCCTCTGGTGAGTAGCCAGAGAAATACTCCAGCAAAAGCCAAGTTATGCACCTGATAAGTTGTATCAGACCCTTGCTCTGTAATTTTAAGTTAAATGTAATGTCTTTGTGTAACATAAACCTGTTAATAAATTATTGTTTCACTATAAAGGACTCTTTTATGACCCCATGTAAAACGACCCTCCCATACTGTGTAAATGACTGGAAAAAAAGAAGAAATACAAAGTGCTATACAATTGTATGAAAAATTAATCTCCTTTGTTTAAACGCTTCAAACAGAACTTCTCAAGGGTTTTGAAGCAAACTCAATTGATTAATGAGTACCGAATATATGTTTCATTTCTCTGAACCATTTCAGATTCCATACCACTTTTTCATTTCATGAATCAAATTTTAAAATGGAATTTCAAACGAGTCTTAAATGTGCTCATATCTGTCCGTTACATCCATTCGTACTCAAAGAAACAATTATGCATAAAAATAAACGTATTAGATACAAATGGGGGAAAAATACAAAAATTGAGACAAAAAATGGCTAAACTAAATCAAAAAGGACAAATATTAGTTAAGTAAAAAGCTTTAAAAACTAGTTATTTGAACAAATAAAATGACAAAATTGTAAACTGCCTTGTAGAAACCACTTTAGGTTACTAAAGAAATGTTATTTTTTTGTGTGTGAAAAAGCTAAAAAGTAAATCAAATAAATTTGAGTGCTGGAACTAACACTGTCAAAAAGAAAGAAAACTTACCGATTCTGTAATGTTTCATAACTCGGGAAAAATCAACTTGCTAAAAAAGGCAGAAACAACGCTCGTAAAAAGAGTTCCAAAAATTTTCAAACTCTAGCTAGTGGGTGTATTAGAAAGTAATAAAAGTGATTCCCAAATTGGAATCGCTACGGTGGTCGACTAGGCGTCAGACTATTGGTTGAAATTTGGAAGAGAGGTACAAAGTGTGAAAGAAAACTCTGCAGAATGGCAAAGAGTTGAATGAGAAAAGTGGCATCGTATTTTCAGGGTCAAGGTTGAAAACTAACCACTAAAAATGGTGCTGTCACCATACACAATCTTATGTGTAAATTCTGATGAAAATTTTAAGAAAACGAAAATAGTGTTAAAGGTAAAAAGTCTTCACATAATTGAACTACAATATGTCTTAGAAATCTAAAAAGGCCCTTTCCATTATTGAAAAAAGAGCAATTCCAGAATTTAATTAAATGTACATAAAAATAGTAGTACGTTTATTAAAGGCTAGCATATTTACACAGAGAAAAGACATGACTTTTAATTACATATTCACATTAAATCATGTGTCATAGCCATCCAACTATTACCTTCTTTTCAGGTTTGGATAATAATTATTATATCACTATTAAGTTAATGCCATCTTCTTTTAATATGTGTGGAATTTTGAATTTGGGCGTTTGATTTTCTAAAAGAAGATTTACAAATTTTAGTAATTCTTAAAGGTAATATATTTTCTTGCAAACTTTTTTGATTCTATGAATTTGTACATAAACAGTATTAAGTATAACTTTCTTGGAGATGTTGGAGTTTCAATTTATGAGTTTAATTGTATGAAAATTAAAATCTCTTCTTTTATCGTAAATTTTATGCATTTATTTATTTATAAAAGTCCTTTCTAGTTTAACTCTTTGAGGGACAGGAAAAGGCAATTAACTTTTTTAGCAAAACTCTGTTTTATTTACTATATTAGGTATTACAATGACATTATTTGCAACAATTATACATATTTTGTCCAAGACACGTGAAAAAAATGACCACTTCTGGTGGTTAGCGTCAGTGACCATCGCTCATAGAACACATCCCTACAAATCAGTCTCTATAGTACTCATGGAAACAGTTTTTCAAGCAGAGTGCAACTTTGCATGTGCTGCATTCCCACACTGTTCTTACAGGCTTTTTCTTGGTGCTGCTGAGTGCACATCGTCGTGATGTTGTCTTTGATGGCTGATGCTTATTTTCTTGACAATGAATTGCTGCATCAACTACTGGCTTATGTTTGTTGATTGGCTTATGTTTCTTGATTGCCATCTAGTGAGCTACAAGGGAACTTTAGAAACAGTCAGTCTTCAAAACCACATACACGAGCGAGTAAGACATTCAATAGAAAAGGTGGTTACTGTAGGTAACCACCGCCCTTCAAAGAGTTAAAATCTGTAAATCAAGGTAGTTAATATCATTTTGTTGAGGCAAGTAAGATAATTATAAGCTTCTTAAGTTGTTGAATGCAATGATATCATCGACATATTTGTAAATGCTGAAAAAATAAGTAAGTTGTTCATTTTTAAGGGAACATTGAAACATATTATTTTGTGAAGAGGACCAAATTGCCGAAGAGGTGCTCGAACCCATTGGAATGTACCCGACTTGTTTAAAAAATGTGTTTTTAAAATTGATGTAATTACGAAACAAAACACTTTTCAAGTAAATCTTCCATTCTTCTTTGGAGACTATTGTAAGAATTTGTATAAATAAATCTGGTAGAGTGAACAGACTATCGTATATTTCATCTAATGGTAAAAAAAGATAAAAATTTTCGAAGTTATAGCAATTAATATTCTTAATATCTAAAGTCTGGAGAGCTTCTTTTGATCTTGTAGCTTCAGTACAGATTCATCTCTTGTCATTTTTCTTAAAGTAGTTACTACAATTATGACTATTCACACACACACTCTCTCTCTATATATACATATCAGCATGATTTATATAAGGTTAAAAAAATATTGAATCTTTTTGTAATGATGCTTTACATTCTTTGGTTTATTTTTATTAAATAAATTTTTAACCAGTTATGAGATGAACAGTAAACTATTGCTGTTAATGATGTTAATAGTAACTAGTAATCTAATTAATAATTTAATATTTTTGATATTGCTTTGAAAGACATATTTAAAACATATATTGCACATCTTGTACAAAATCATTAACCAACATTTAATTTAATGCATTTTTGTACAAACTGTGTTACCTTTCAATTTTAATGAAATAAAAAAAAATTACCAACTTTAATTGCTTTATACACTATAAAATAAACAGAATTTGCAAATTATATCTATTTTCCCAAAAATTATTAAACTAAAGATACTACTATGCAAGTATTCAGAGTCGAATACATAAGTACAGACACGTGTATCTGTCAAAATGTGATTATGGAGGGGATATAAGCACACGGAGGGTTTTCAGTGATTTGTGTGCTTGTACTTCATGTATAATGTTATGGAAGGGATATAAGCACGCGAGGGGTTTTCAGTGATTTGTGTGCTTGTACTCCTTCATGACATTCACCATGTTTCTTGCAAGAGTTGGGGAAATTTTATAAGGTATCATGTAAAATTAGTAACTGTGAATGTATAGTTGATGGGATGAGATGCAGAATTGTTGGCAGACTGGAGGCAGGCCAATCACAAGTGCAGAAGGCTATAGAGCTCAATGAAATGTGCAGTATTGTCTGCAGTTTCTGGAAACGATTTTAAGACACTGAATCCATATCAAGAAAACCTACACAAGTTCGACCAAAATTGACAATGATGAATGAGAATAGTTATTTGGCACTTTTACTGTGGCAACACAGGAGTACTACAGCTTCCCAACTCTCACATAAGCTGTATACTTGCTGGCACCTGAGCTTTCGTGGTTTACATTTGTCTGAAGGCTTCATGAGATTGGGCTGTATGCTAGAAGACCAGCTGTTTGAGTCCTGCTCATTGCAGCATATAAGAAAGCACATTTAGCATAGCATGCACCTTGGACCAGACTTTTAGTGCACACTTTCTACAGATGTAGACCACACTTTCTACAGATGAATCGAGATTCAGCCCGAATACTGATTCTAAGTGTAGCTATATCTGGAGAGAGCCTGGAACACAATACCATCTCTCCCTCATCAGGGAAAAGGATCATTATAATAGTGGAGGTGCAATGGTTTGTGCAGGCATTATGTTAGATGGCCACACCCCCCTGCATGTGTTTGACAAAGACTCATTATACTACGAGGAGGCATAAGGAGACCCTATATTCGACTTTTCAGAGTCGCCATCGGTTCCGAGTTCCTGTTAATGGACGACAATTCTCGTCCACATAGTACTCGCCTGGTTGGCAATTACCTGAAAAGTGAGGATATTTGTTGTACAGATTGGCCAGCCATATCTCCTGACTTTAACCCTATGCAGCATGTCTGGGATGCTCTTGGGAGGGCAATTTCATCTTGCCTTCCCTCTCTGAGAACCATTCCAGAGTTAAAAATAAACTTGCTGCAGAAGTAAGATTGACTGGCAGAGGGACTCCTCAAGTGCTTCCTGTCCAGTATACCATCATATTGCATCATATTACATTCATTTTCAGTTGGTACCACAACATGGATTTTGGACATAACTTCATTATGAGCTTTACTGATAATCATGCATACATAAAATGACTCTTGAATAGTAAATCTCTTTTTCTGGTATAAATGTATATTCACACCAAATTTCATTAAAATCTGTCCATTAGTTTTTTTTTCATAACGTGCAAATTCTCTTAATTTTACAGTTAAATGTACACAAGCAGATTTATGCCTAGTCTTTGCAAGGCTGATAAAATAAATGTTTTAACATTGCTAGAACTTTTAGATCAGTGTTGGGGATTTTCGAAAAGGTATTTTATTTTCAATATTACAAAGATACATTGCTCATCAGTATAAGAAAGTGAATTATTTTAAGTCATTCTATTCAAACCTTTTGACGTTTTGCATAAGTGTTATTTTTGTGTCATGAATGTCATAAAATATTAAATTCTAATATCTTGTAATACAGCAAGGTAAACTACGCAATTGTAAAATCTGTAATTCTATGTCTTCCATACACTGTTGACTGGAACTAGAACAAAATTAGCACTTATCGTGAATTTTTGGTGATAACACATAGATAGCTAACATCTATAACATATTTTTCTAATTTGGTTCAAAAAGTAATATACATTGAAAATCATTTAACATGAAACTGAGGGACCTGAAATATTTTTTCGTGTTAAAAGATATTGCAAAAAGAAAATATATATTCAACAAAATCAAGTTTACATTTCATTTACGTAGATGAGTATATATGCATGTAATATTTAATAAAAATCAATGAAACAAAACCATTCACAAGAACTTAATGAAATTTAATAGAAAATTTTCAAGTTTTTTGAAAAACAAAACATTTATTGAGTTTTTGGAAAATAATCCGATATATTTTTTTTTGCATTGCCTTTTTTAGCATCAAATTGTTCGATGTCGTCCATTCTGTCATTCGTTTCACCATTCAAACGTGTGTTAAATAACTGCAAATAGTTATCATGATGTTCCTCATTTCGAACGATGTGGGAACAGGAGCTGCATTATTCATTTCATTTTTGACATCAGAATCCCCATCAATGACATTTTTTAAGCTTTGAACAAATTCCAAAATGTCTTTGTCTGTCATATCATCATCTTCTGCAACAAATTGTTCCGATGATACAGTAGAACAGTCCAATAATACAGAAACCTTTCTCAAACATTTCATTAAATGTCGGGTTAGTTTCAATATCCTTCTTCTTCAATTCTTTTGGCACCAAAGAATCTGATACTTTTGAGAATCCTGCATGATTAATGCATCAATTATCACTGGAACCTTAAGCTTTTCTTGTAAGAATCGCCACCTAACTTTAGGATCCAATCGGTGAACATCGTAGCTACCATCCATGTCTTTTTGTTTGATGTACATTCAACTGGTAATGTTCTTACATTCTTAAAACACCACAGTTTCAGACTTTTGCCAATAACAAATAGGGTTAGTATTTGAGAACCATCCAAATTGCATCACATCAATATCGTGATCCATTCTTACATTCTTAAAACACAGCGGTTTCGAACTTTTGTCAATAACAAATACAGGTAGTTTTTCAGAACCATTTGAATTGCATCCTGCCAATACCGTAATCTGTTTTTGAGACAGTTTCCCGCCTGAACACGACTGTCCCTTAAACGATAAGTTTTATTGGGTAAGCAGTGGCAAAATAATTTCGTTTGCGCCGAAGAGAATCTTTCGCTTCATATTCTTCAAGTATTGGCGACAACATAGACTGAAACCAATTTGCTGTCAAGGTTGGTAAAACTTGATTAGCTTCACTGCAAACATTTTTTAGTCCTATGCCATTTCTTTTTGTGAAACATTCCAACCATCCTGGATTTGCAGAAAATGTAATACCTATTTATTCAGCAAGTTTATTACTTCTTTCTAGCATTAGTGATCTTCATATAGGAGCATTCTGAGATCTCCTTTGTTTGAACCAAACAAGTAAATCCATCTCTAAACCCTGCTGCTTGGCCGTTTTCATCTGTTTTCGCTGTGGCTCAAACTTACTCTGTTCAAACATTTCCTCAATTTGCTCTCTTTTTTTAATTATTGTTGATAATGTAGAATTAGCTATACCAAAATCTTAACAGATTTCCATTTTAGTCATCTGCTTCATCTTCATTTAAAGCAAAATAGTAGTTGGTTCCCCCCCCCCCAAGCTCTTTGCCATTGTGCTTGTAAAAATTTTTTTTCTAAAGCAGGGGGGGAAAACTATGCGAACCAAACTCTCTGATATTTACTCGCACCCTGATGTAGAGGGTGAAAGTAGCTTAAATAAACATAATTGGTCCATGTCACAGGCTATTTCAAAGACAAGTTAGCCTTCTTTCTATGAAACATGTGAAACCACCTCTCTTTCATTTCACACCTCTCTTAAATCTTGCCTGTGTGGCTTTTGTTTTCCGCATTTTTTTCATTCACAGAAGGGAAATGTTTTCATGTTACGCTATTTTCGTTTCATGTTACGAGAAACAAAATACATGTAAATATATAGTAGTTTGTTGGGACTGTTGTACTATTTTGTGTTAACCGACATTTCGTCTTAAGCGTTTTCATGTTAAACATATTTCACTGTATTTTTTTTTAAGGTTTTGCTTTTTCAGAGGAGAGGACACTATTTTATGTTAAAAAAATGTAGAAATAAACAAAACTCTCAAAGCAAATTATCTTTTAATTAAATTTTATTGAACAGAAAATTTTGTTTTGTGAGTAGACAGTGGCAGGTATTATTATAATTACCTAAGAAGAGAAGCAATATATTTGTGTAATTTTTAGAGGTAAATTGTTCTTTCAAGGGTTAGACGGAAATCTTCAAATTGTATTTTCACCCTTTAATGCTCTTTTAAAACTACATTTATTTTATACTATGAAAGTTCATTATTTATTAGTATAAAAAAAAGACTGTTATTTATGGGATGATTTAATAGTAGGCTTGTTACACATATAAAATATAATTTTACGTTTACAACAACATTATGACAAACACACACACACACACACAAAAAAAAAAAAAAAAAAAAAAAAAAAACAACTTGATCTGAAACGTTTTTATATTTACAATTTCAGAGCATAATTAGCAACATTCAACTTTGCCAACGAAAATGCAAACTTTTGAAGTTCCTAATTAATTTTCTTTGGCTTAAAATTAATACTTGAATACTATCTCATTCTCACTTACCATCCAGTTTTGTATTTCACTAACATAAAATTAGTGAATCAGAATTAACTTTATAATCAGTATACACTTCATTCTCTTTATCTATATGGGAGGCAAAGATCAGTGACCCGAATTTAAATAGATTCAGTGAACTATCTTAAAATGCATATGCAAAACTTATATAAAGTGGAAAAATTCCAGGACTGATATTTCAATCCAATTCCAAAGGTTTAGGGATTATATTGAAAGTGATAGGAGTGAATTAAAAATTTATAGATCATATACTGTGCATCATTTTGAAGAATTTTCATAATAGAAATACAGAAAATTATCAAAAATCCACACAGCTTGAACCTGAGGTTGTGCAAATTTTAGTTTTATGGATTTCAGGTTAAAAACAATTAGACTAGCCAAAATAATAATAATTTTTTAATGCACATGAAAGCAATTAATTTGTCTTCATTTTCAACACAATCCCTAAGTAATACATACATATATATATTTTACATTTTTCAAACATCTGTTTACATGTAGTTTCTTTTGAAACTTATGATATTCCGAGTCTCACTGCTCTCAAATTATACTCAGTCATTACTTTTTAATCAGGCACAGTTTTCTGTTCAAAATTTCTTTTTTCATTTAAGTTTATTTAGAACCTGACATTCTGATCTGATGAATAAGTACTGTTTTTTTGCTCTAGTCATAATAAGAGTGTAATTCTGTTACTTTTCTGATACCAAAGGTGCAATTGTTATCAAAGATAAGTGTTGGTGTAAAATTAGACTAAAATCATAATGGCAATGATAAATTTAAAATTTATCACTTTTTGAAAATACAATCTTAGTTATTTAAAAAAATCACAATGGATTTTTCTAGTAAACTCTTCATTATTATGCAACTGTCAAATTATAAAACCCATCTTAGCTCCTTCCATACAAGCTCTTCAAGTCTTGTATGGAAAACATATCTGGTTCAGACAATGTTAAATCACACAGTTGGCATAATTTGCAGTGTAGGTATTCTTGTGTACATTTTGGCATTTGTCTCATTAATGGAAGATTGACAAAATACTAATTATTGCAACCTTACTCTATCAAAACAGCAAAGGGTTAATTTTCAGTTATGGAACAAGTTTAGCAACCTTTGACAATAATTATAACGATTACAACAGAACATAATAGTTTGCTTCAATAATGACTATGCAAACTTGTTGCAAATAATGTCAAAATATTGACATGTGATAGATTACATGGATTGTGGGCATTGGCAGATTTTGTCTTCTACTATATTACTTTAAAAAGATTGACACTAAGAATGATTCTTCAAAGACAAGTTTTGCAAGAGTTTTGTACTAAACTGCAATTCATTTTTTGGTTTTCTACTATGCAAAAAACTAATTTAAAAGCTTCAACTTTAAAAATAAGCTAGAGACCGAAAACTTACTTTAATAAGTTTTTGTTACTCTACTTTAAAAAAGCTTTTCATATAAATATAATTCTTGATTATTCTATATAATTCTTGAATAACAGAAATATTCAAGACTTTTGTATCAGGCTGCAAGTCATCTCTCTCAAATTTGTTTATAAAAGTCAGAAAAATTTCTTATGTATATTTATTCTTTAATTAATATAAAATGTGATTTATTCAGCATACACACAGAAGTTCTAGTTCTAATCGCTTTCTTTGATAATCAATACTTCTTAAACGCACAGACACTTTTTCACCAACTTGTAGCTGTTGTCCTTTCATTTTGCTAACATGAATTAAACCATTACTACCAACTCCAACATCTACAAAAGCTCCATACATAGTCACATTTCTTACAAACCCTGTAAGTTCTTCATTCACTCTCAAATCGGTGAACTGGTGAGATTTTGACTGTTCTTTTTTTAAATTATTGAAATTATTGGGCTCTGTTTTAACTTTATACTCTGTGCAAAATTCTAACTCTATTCGTTTTTTCTCAAAGTCTACACTTTTTACAACCACTGATACAATATCCCCAATATTCAGCTCTTTGCCTCGCATTCTACTAATGTGAATAAGTCCATTTGAACCTACTCCAATGTCTACAAAAGCTCCATAAGGAGCAATGTTTTTGACCACTCCCGTAAGTTCTTGGTTAATTCTTAGATCAGTGAACGGCATTGGTTTTAATTGTTCATTCTTTATGTTAGCACTTGACTGCTGGTTAAATTTCAAGTTGGTGCACAAATTTAATTGCAACTGCTTTTTATCAAAGTCGATATTTTGCACAAACACAGTTATACTGTCACCAATATTTAAATTCTGTCCTGCCATCTTACTGATATGAAGTAAGCCATCCTTACCGACTCCAACATCCACAAAAGCTCCAAAGGCTGTGATACTTGTTATACATCCTGCAAGTTCTTGATTAACTTTCAAATCTGCAAAAAGGCGTGGTTGTATCTGTGCTTTTCTTGAACTAGGACTTTGAGGTTCTTGTTTAACATCAGAGTCAGTACAGAGTTCCAAGTCTAGTCGCTTTTTGTCAATGTCTACACTTTTTACCAGCACAGACACCTTGTCGCCAACGCTTAGCTTCTGGCCTTTCATCTTGCTGACATGGATTAGTCCATCCGCACCTACACCAACATCTACAAAGGCTCCAAATGCAGTAACATTTCTGACACATCCTGTAAGTTTTTGATCAACTTTTAAATCAGAAAATGTTCGTACTGATGTCAAGAAGAGGGGTTGTTCAAATTCTATACAGAGAAAAGAAAATTATGCAATGTTTTAGTTTTTGCCACTGCTGTTTGAAAATTATAAAAGCACATTATTCTTTGCATAAAAATAAAAACTTTCTTACATGTATGTGTTTTAAAATAATTTAATAAATAATAATAAAAAAAAACAATTTAAAGCATATATTCAGTAACTAAATGGGAAAGAAAAAATCACCAACTACAAAAACAAATGTTAATTGGCATAGATTTTATTTCAACCAAAATGCTTTAAGCGATTGAACAATATTGTCTTCTTCAACAAGTATTTAACACAGACAAAAGATATCAATGAACTTTCAAGAACTTGCTAACAGCTAATCATAATGCCCTCTGTAGAAAAGGAAATCAAATAAAATTAACTGGCACCCTGTAAGGTTAGAAAATGGAATCAAATAAAATTAACTGGCACCCTGTAAGGTTAGAAAATGGAATCAGATAAAGATTTGGTCTATTTACAGATGCACGGGAAAGAAAATTAGAATTTCAGCCATTGAGTAAGATATGCAGAATTTTATGGACATGGAAAGCCACCTCTAGAATATAACTCATCCTTTAAGGAAGTTTCTGGACCATTTGAGTAGAAGCAAAATTTAATTTATGGTCTATAAGCCCCCCCCCCAAGTTGGCAATAGAAGAGTTATTCCTTTATTTATTTATTTTTTTAACACATAAGAACTACATTAGTCAGATTTAAATTCTAACCTATTTTTCCCATCCATCGATAAAAAGATCATTCCTAATTCCACTTTTAATCTCCAGACAGCAACACTCGCTTTATTTTTTTTATATTATTTTCCTTTTCCCCCTTTATTAGAGAGGATATGGTTATTATCATGTTTTTAAAATTCTTAAATATCTCTTCCTATTCTTTCATTTGGGATATTTGCTTTCCATTTAGTTGCAGCTGAAAAAAGCAAGAGCAATGAATTGCTGAAAGCAATTCTACTAAAATAAAATCTATGCTAATTATCATTGGTTTTCTGACATAAACTCAGTTACTCAGTAACTAAAAAGACTAAATCTTTCAAGTAACTGTTAAATCTCCAAAAATCAAACCCGAATAAACTACGGATATGGATGCTTTATTCACAAGATCACTGGAAAAATGAGTTAACCAAGAATATGAAAAAACAAGTTTTTTTTTTTTACTTATTATTAGTTACTAGGGTTTCAGCAAAAATTTCACATACAAGATGATTACTGTATGTATGAAAACTAGGTTCAAAGCGACTGCTGCGTCTAGTTCGAATTTATAGCAAATCACTAGCTGACAGCCAGCCAAATTTTATTAACAGTAATTTGTTGAAAAAATATAGAACAGCACATACAAAATGAATTTAGAATCTATTACATTAAGAATTATTACAAATTAATTACAGTAAGAATTTATTTACAGCTTGCAAATTTTTATACTACTACTACTACTACTACTTTCGTGTTTGTTCACCTCTAGTCATCCTTCAAGGCACTATGATGGCTCGCAGTTATGTGGATGATATTTTAACGCCAGTTGCACTGCCTAAGCGATCAAGCCCTCCAGGTGCCATTTATCAGCAAGGCAATGGTTGTCCACATACTGTTTAACTCTCCCAACAATGTCTTCAAAGGATATTTTGTACTCCCATGGGCTGTCAGATCATCAGATCTCTCGCCAATAGAGCACATTTGGGACATGCTTGGAAGGCAACTACAGCCATCATGGAATAGTGAATTAATTGCCCACTTGCAAAGATTATGCATGATCTTCCGCAGGGGGTCATAGGTAACCTACTTGATTCGATGCCATGTGTGTGTGCGCAAACTTCTCTAAAAGAAGCCTTAAAGCAGGTTACCCCAAACCTTTTAAGCAGTTTTTTTTTAGTGAGAAAAAGAATAATAAACAATTTTTTTTGACGGGGTTGTACATTAACTTTTCTAAAGAAATCTTAAAGCAGATCTTCTACATAATGAAAAACAGAATTATAAATAATAAAGATTAACTTCTATTCTTTATTGGTTTTTAAATCTTAGAAAATGACAAATTATTTGTTTTATAATTGAGATTGATGGGGGGGATTTAATGTAAAATTTAAAAATACATTTATTAATTATATTTAATTTTTAATACGAAACTATATTTAAATGAAAAATATTACTTTTTTTTTAAAATCATTTCTGTAGCAAATAATTATTTGAATCATTATTTCATAACTGAAATCAGTTCAGTGGTATTATTACACTAATAAAAATATATTACTTAATATGTTACTTATTTAGCATTATTTTCAGATTCAAATTATAAATCACTGTCCATTTTTAAAAATCTTTTAATGAAATGTTATTTTATATTTAATAAAATTCAAAATTTAGTCCCAGCAATCAAAAGCTACTTATGTACTTACCTCCTCTTATGTCATAATCATGCAGCTGCTTGAATGCATCGATGACCAATTGCATGAGAGAAACTGAGACTGAAAATTGGGTTGCCACATTTTCTACACCTATAAAATAGAAAATATTTTACAGGCAAATAAATGACTTTTAAAGTTCTTTTATAATTCCTGAAATGTTGTATGTAACCTACAGAGAGAAAGCAATAATATAATTCATGTTTATAATTCTTTCATAATGTGCGAGATGATAATAAACCAAGGAACGGCAGCCCAATAAAGATCTACACTTTTTGCAATTTGTGGTGAATTATCCTCAGGCAAGAAGTTCAATGAAATAATATAATCAATATAGAAAGAATAAAACAAATGTACAGATTATAATCATACAGTTTAAAGAGACTAGATTTCTTGCATTTTAATAATAATTAAACCCTTACCATCACATATGGTTCAAATACACGTGGTTATTCCAAACTGATTTGGACATACGTCTTACAGGCTTGGCTCTTTGTAAAATTAATCAGTGAAATTTACTCCATTATTTATTTTTTTCGTGGCCACAACTATTTAAATTTAGTAATGATCAATAGATAAAAATAAAAGTCCTATAAATTGGGTTTTATAATAATTACTTGTTACAAAATGAAATACGTGCTTCATGCAGCTTTTTTTCATTTCCTTTTCATTGCATATTTTGGTGAAATTACAAGCAGTGGTTTTATAGGGAGAGGTGAAATGTAATTTTAATATTGAAAAATTTATATGTGATTCTCACATGACTATTTTTTCCGATATGTGATTAAAAAAAAAAAAAAAAGCAGTTTTCTCAAACTAGTTGCTTTTAAAGCAATTTTACATGTCCCATAAACAAATTTCAATTGTTTATTTATTGTTATATAGAGTTTTTATAGTTTTAGAGACACAGAAATATGGATTGACCTTATGTACAAAACATTATTGAAAACAATAAAGAATGAATAGAATTTTGTTTTATCTTTGTCACTGTACACATGTATGCTAGATCATGTGAATGTGGTAAGCTGGAAGAACTTCCCACAAAGATACAGTCATAGTTAATTGCACTTCTGGTTTTTTTCTCTTGTATTGATAATTCTGATATACACTTTTCCCTTGACTCAATCACTAGTTGGTTAATGGGATGCACAGCTGTGCACTTCATATAATTTTGAATATATATATGTGTTTACTTTCATTTCGTTAAAAAAAACCTCCAGCTCATTTCTGCTTTCAAACTATCCATTTGGTTTGCATGCTATTTGAGCAGTATAAATTATTTATACCATGCAAGTAGTTTTTACAATATAAATGCATGCTCTGAAGCTTTCTTACCTAAATCATTAAAAAAAATATGCTGCTTATAATACCAATTCAGAATTTTGTGAATAATAAAATGGGACAATAAAAGAATTAATTTTTAAAAAAGAATTTCATGAAAATTACGCCACAGTTAAGGGATTAAAAACAGTTCTTCCCAACAATGCAAAACTAGATACTGACATCCATAACAATGGTATACAAAAAGGGAACCAGATACTGTAACCTTTGTCCAGAAAGTTTCAAGATAGAGGCAACTACTGGATGAGCATTAGAATAAATTACGAATCAGTTTCTTAAAGTGGTGTAGTTAATTGCAGCTCTTCCTCTGACCTTGAAAGTTCTGTGAGATTTTACCAGGTGGCAGAACTGCCGCAGCAGTTTTGTGTTCTTAGTGATGATACAGCATGGATGTGAAAAATTAAGCAGTATGTGAACAAAATTGTGTGTGAAGTTAGGATAGACTGGTAAAGAAACCTGGAATTTTATCCACCAGGTGTATGTTACGTAATTGTTACTAGGAACACAACTATCTGAGTGATATATGAATTTTTTAAATGACAAAGAGTCAGTGCAGAATGAGCCTCTGAGTGAATACATTACACTTTATGACCAGGAACTTACAGCAAAAACTTCCTTGATATGTCTCCAAGTGGTATATTAATCTTTTGAAAAGGCAATGAAAGAGATATGACATGGAAATGTTGCAACTGTTCAGGCAGCCATGATGGCTGAGGTAAGCAGCATCTCAAAAGAAGCTTTCTCTGATGTGCTACTAGAAAATGGAAAAGCAGTGGCAGATGAGAGTCAGTTGCAGAGAACACCTAAGTATCTGGAAGATAGGACTAAAACTGGTGAATACAATATTTTGTAGTTAACAGTCTTGAAGCTTTTCAGAGAAAGGCTGCATTACAAATGCAGATGAGATTTAGGTGCACTGCAAATCAGTTAACCTAAAAGTAGCAACAGCCTTTACTTTTGAACTGTTTTAATGTGTTCATTGAGTTTGGAAGTGTAATATTTTTTAATTTTCTGATGGCTAATACAGGCAGCTAATTTATATGAAATAAGACTTAAAGGATTATGCTCAGTTCATTTATATTCTTTGATTAGTTGATTGGTCAGAAGAAATTCACCCTTCAGCCTGTATTACAGAAAGATTATTATAGAATATTGAAAAGAATTACGACCCTTCCCCCAGAAAGGCTTAATGTTTTTTCATACGAAGTTACTATCATCAAGCAGTTGACTGTGAAGAAAAATGTAACTGTTCTTAATCATTGCCAGATTATGGCCCCATGGACTATTTTCTATTCCCTAAAATAAAATTTCATTATAAAGGAAATAAAAGAGTACTGATTTTGTAGAGTCATTAGGTTATATCGATACAGGAACTTGAAAATGTGCAATGCTCTTGCAGGGATTCGAACTCCAGACCTCCTGAATATGTGTCGAGCACACTTCCAGTTACATTACGAAGGCATACAGAAATAAGGGAGAAAATAACTTATAACATTTCAAACAACTAAAATTACTTAAAAAACAGATTTCAGAAATGGTAAATAATTTTAGAATTTTGCAAAAATATAAAAACTTTTGTATGATAGATAATATACACATAATGTATTTTACAATTCAAACTGTAATCTACAATATCAGTGAGAGTGCCATTTTTAAAGACTAAAAAACGACATTATTAAAATTTTATAAAATTCCTTAATAATGTTAAGGTTACTGCTCACTTATTTCCCAACAAAAAAGGAAATTTTAATTTATCTACATACAATATTATATGTATGAATTTACATCTATTATTGATAAACCAAAAATGCTATTTTAAATTAAAGAAATATAAAAAAAAAATTCTAACATTAATTTTTTTTTTCATTATTCCCTGACTTTGCATGCAGGAAGAGGGAAATTGCAGCTTATATATCAGTAAATTAAATGCCATTTGTTATAAAAATCTAATACAAAACATAAATACATACATTTAAATTTCATGTACTGTGACACCTTGTCTACCAATGACTGCTGTCCAATTTCCTGAGGGCTACCTTTTATTTCTTCTAAAAACCTGTAAGAAATGGCAATGAGTACTTACTGAAGTAACTAATATAGAAATTCTGCAATACTACAACCAATAATGTTCATCATGCATTATTAATTTGTAATAATTCTTAAATTATTAATATTTTAAACCTGTAAAATGTTTCCAATTCTTTGGAAAACTCTTTTCAAAACTATGCACTATTTATTAGTTATTGAATAGAAGCTGCATTTTAAAATGACCCCCAAAACTTAAATTATATTTAGGTCATTCAGTAAATATCTGGATCGATTTCATTTCTAGACAACTAAAAGTGATACATTCAAATAACATCTATACTAGCATGCAAAACTTAAGCAACCCAATTCTGCCAAACAAGAGTTCAGAATTTTTTCTTTTCTTTTTTTAATAGCTGGATGCTTTATTTAATAGCAGTTAGCCGTGTGCCACTACAAGGGCATGAAGGAGTGACCATTTCATTATGGAAGCAACTAACAGGTGGCCACCACTCTCTCCTGTGAAGGGATGGAAAGTTACAGCCATGCCTTCTGAGGGATTCGAGCCCAGGTCCATTACTACGGCAGTCAGGGCAACTAACCACTATATCAGCTGGGCGGCAAGTTTAGAATTAATAAAAAAGTGTTGTTTCACGAGCTTGGAAAGCCTTCCAAATGGCAGGTACAGCTGTAAGAAAATTTGATGGTGGTCAGCCAAGGAAAATAATGGTAACTTATAACCAATATACCATCATGCAGGCAAAAAGAAATAAAAACCAGACAGTTGGCGACATTACTCAGCAGCTGCATGTGGCAATTGGATGAGAGGTGTCTGATTTACTGTAGCCAAACAACTTCATAAAAGTGGTCTATTCACTCACTATCCTGAATGATGTACACAATTGACAGCAGTCCATCGGTGACACTGTTTACAGTGGTGTAGAGAACACAAAGACAGGATACCTTATCAGTGAAGTCATGCTTTCTTTACCAATGAAAGTTGTTTCAGTCTAACAAATGACTCTTGGTGCCAGATGATATGGAGAAAGGTAGCAACACACTTTTATCCCACTAACATTAGGGAAGGAGACCACTGGGATGGTCTTGGCATGATTATAAAGGGAAGCATTATGATGAATGGACGGATGAAGCTCCACATTTTCAACAGAGGTTCAGTTACCATACATTGCTACTATGATGAAATTATCTTCTCCTGTGCATGTCTTTTCAGGGCTGCCATTAGTCCTGACTTTGTTTTCATGAACGACAATGCATGGTCACATAGGACTCATGCTGTTAAGGAGCTCCCAGAAAGTGAAGATACCCAGAGAATGGATTGGCCAGCACGCTCTCTTGATTTAAATCTTATTGAACATGCATGGGTTACTTTAAGGAGATACCCGACACCATGATCTTATCTCCAGAGAACACTAGTCAACTGAAACAGATGCTCCTTGAAGAATGGGAACCCTTGCCCCAAGAACTGCTTCATAATCTGGTGTTGGGTATCATCAGATTGTGCAACACAACCATTGCAGTTAGGTAAGGTCATATCCCTTACTAAAGCTCTTTGATTTGTTGTTCTCTTGGTCAGACATTTTTTGTTTTTGCTCCAATGCCATTCTGTCAATAAAGCTTTTTTCTATTCATCCCATACTGTATGCTGTTAAGGCATACAGTATGAGATGACAGTATGGGCCATTGTTTTCTATTCATCCCATACAGTATTACTGTGTTTATTTACACAATTTAACAATTCTGCACTTCTCAAACTTTATGCAGTAGTAATGAACAGGGTTGCCACTCAAAGAGGAGAATGAAATTCCCTGACTTTTCCAGGTGTGTTTTAAGAAAATTCCGGTCTATCCGCGTAATACACTTTGGCTGTGCTAAGAGATAAATTAATTACGGTACCACTTTAAAACAAACAAATTTGCTAATTACATATGATTTATATATATAATCACCAAAATATTACTATTTTAACTATAATAATTATTTTCTCCACTGAAGACTGAAATTAGAATCTGTCCAATCTGGATTAAAAAATGTCTTTTTTTGCATATATTTTGCAGCTAAACGAAAGAAAGACATCTACTTAATGATATTTTTTAATAAATTCAGATATTTTACGTTTATTTAGCAGCACACATAAGCAAAAAATATGTGCATTAAATTTTGTGATGTTATGTCATCATACTGCTGGAATTAGCTTCAGGATTATTCCAGAGAAAATTTCCTGAAATTTGAAAGTATTATTTACTAATAATAAATAAATTAAGAGGGAAAAAGCAACATTAAATGATATGAATAACATTAAAATAATTAAAAACTGAATTACAATAATCAACGGTATTTTGGCAAATATAATTATATTAAATGGTTAGCCTAGATGACTGATTACTATTTTTTTTGTTTCACTGCAAAATGAAAAATAAGGCATTTATTAAAAAGGAAAAATAAATAAATAAAAAAAAAGTTTAAAAGATTTTGTGGTAAAATCCTACTATACGCTATGGCCTTGGCACGATTTTGAAAATTGCCTCCGACACCTAAATGACCCATTTACCGCTCATCATAATGTCGCCAAATCCCGCGTGTACCGTACATAGAGGTTAGAATAGAATACACGGAGGGTATTCTAACCTCCATGGTACTGTATATTATGATTTTAAACCGATTTTGCTTTATACAAGAATATGTATTTTCTTTAGTTCAACATGCATTGCACATGCGCGTCTCTCAATTCTCGAGGTTAGTGGAAACCAGAGTTGCTGGAAACTTGCTTTGCCTTTCTGGCAATCTGATTGGAGCTGTGAAAATTGGCTCTATGCCAGCTGGCCGAATGACGCTGACGTGCGGCAAGAAAGTGATCACTTCCAAAGTTGGTGCAAAACTCGTGTTCTTGGGGCGGATCGCTGTATGAAATTCCCCGACTTTTGCCTGAACTTTTTGGTCAATTTTCGAATTCCCTAATCTTTCAGGTTTCCCAGGTAACGTGGCAACCCTGAATGAAGAACAGTTATTAGGCAATCACTCAGAACCACCTGCTTGACTCTATTACATAATAATTCATTAGAATGATACTTTTTGGCTAACTTTCACAGTAGTCACCTTCAGTGGATTTATACAGTATTTATAGTGCTCAAACCCTTATTAATACTAACCTTTTCAAACACATGTAATAGTCTATTCAGTAATCACCTCATTCTCTACATATAGCATTGTTACAATCTACAGCACTCTACCATCATTACAGTCAACATATGCTACACTCTATTCAAATACTGCGATAGTCTATTCAGTTAATAGAACATCCTCTACAGTAAACTTATCTACAATCTATAGCATTTTCCCATGAGATTCCATCTATTCAAACACACATAACAGTTAACAATGAATTTCAAGCAGTTTTAAAACCTTTCACTAGAAGTTTCATGACTACATTGTTTTGTTTCAGTAACTGATCCAACACCATCTTGAAAAACACAGTTTGGGAGAAGAACTAACATTTACAATTCCAAACACTATATGTCAGATCTAATTTGGAATAGTTGCTAAATACATTTTATATTCAGCTCAGCCAGACAAAATCTGGATATTTACTAAAACCCTTTCTATACCTGCTGCAAGACTTGCAAAAAGTTGTATCTGTTATTCCAAATAGTGAGCTATCAGCATCTGATTCTAGAACAACCTCTAGCTTTGAAATTGTCAATTTTCATTCAAAAGGTATTCGAAAACAATCGAGTATGGACAATTACATACCTAGCCAGTATCATACATGGATATATCCTTATATTTTACAGAAACCTACTAAAAAGCTGGACTAAACCAACTAGTCACACAATTACCTTTAAGAAATGAATTTTGAATTTTCACTCATTCTCTGCAATTCATTGGATGATAGAATAAAATCCATTTATAATCAATTAGTTGAAAAATTAACTTGAAATTAAATTTACAACATGAAATGAGATTCTTTGCCCATAAATGGTTATGGAATTGAGGTCTGAGATCACTCTTGCAAAAGGCAGAACTATTCTATCTTTTAATGGGAAGCTTGCTTACTAACGGACCAGAGGCTTTAAAGTATCTGAGCAACTGAAGAGATGTGAGAGATAATCCAGTAATAGAAATAATAAAACTTAAGAAATATTTCAAATTTTCTTTAAATGGATTTCATTTTTTCGAGACTATAATATCACTGATAACCTGTGAAAAGATATTCTAACAAAACCAGGACTTCAATCATGTTATTTCCTTTCTTAATGGTGATTTTCTTAATGGTTAAGTCCTTCTTTCATACAATAGGTGCAATAACAGAGATCATCTTAGAGTTGCATTTGTATTGATGAATGTGACATTTAATTGCCCATAGCTCTTTAAAGCCACTTTTTATCATATGTTGGACTACAGCATGAAGATCATTGCTGGATAGACTTGGTCTAATAATGTATGTTTGACTTTGCAAGCTAAGCATAAATAATAACATGGATACGATTGTTCACATTACAATATTTTTAAATGCCTTTTGAATGAAGTATATCATATATTATAACAGATCTAAATTTAGATATTGAGAGTTCAAATTCACTGAAGTTAAAAATACTGCAAAAGCAATGGATTGGGGTTTGTTAAATTAGAAAATTCGTTCATATTCATATTACACATGTGGAACATCAAGACAATTCTCATACTGCCAACCTATATCTCAGGATTTGAACTTGGGTCAAACTATCAATGTTCAGCAGTCTTATTCATTTGACATCAGGGGAGTGCAAAAGTTATGCAATAAACATGCACTTTGAGCATATGAAATAATTTTCAAACATAGTTTCAAAACAAAACATAATAAATGAAACAATATTTTGAAAAAAATTTCATAATAATTTCAAAACTTTTTACACATTCAAAATATTGGCATTCCTCAAAAAGTTTATTAAAGAGAGAGATTTTTGAAAAAAACTAAGTGGTAAAAGTATGGCATGGTTTTTGAATTATAAGTAATTATAAGAATTATTGTAAAAATTCAACTAATACAATTTGGCCATATTTTTTTAATCAATTGCAATATGATTAGCTTTTTCAGTTTAAAATATATTATAAAAAGATTTTTTAAATATTTACTTTTCAGCTATGCTGTATGATTCTGGATGAATAATTGTCTGATCCAATAGATTTGGAGCAAAGACAACAGTTTTTTTTGCTTTTTTCCCTTTAGGTTTTTCTTCTTCAGCATCAAAAACTTGATCACTAAAAAAAATTTTTTTAATTACATTTTTATGTCATTTTAATGCACAAATATTAAACATAATAAGTAAGTGCAATTAGCGATCTGTGATAATGATAAACTTATATCCATTTGGAAGCTAAAAACTAGAATTAATTATCATTATAAATAACAACCTGCTTGGAGACGACACCATTACCAAATACCAGGGGTTCTCAACCTATTTCACTCCATGCATCCATTTCACCATTTCTAGGCTATAATCCCCCCTTCCAAAAAATTACAAACATTTATTTAAATTTAAATTTAGATTTTTTTTTTTTTTTGCAAAAGTACAGAGAATGTTAATAAACACCAAAATGTGAATTAAAGCTGTTTTTCATAGAATATCACAGAATAAAACTAAATACTTAGCAGGTAAATAAAAGGTGATTACATTCCTCTCTGAAACTACAAAATTCCACCCTGGTTGAGAACTTCTGGTCTATTACAATGGAATAAACTATGTGTAAAAAAAAAACTATTTGCAGTATAGTTTAGTATACAGACAGACTATATGTAGTATTAAAACAAACTCCAGTTAGGTTGCCTCTGAAAATCATCTATTTATATGATTCAATGAAAAACTGAGAGAAAGCTAAAAAGAATTAACTAAAATTTATATAAAAGGTAATGGCACATGTCAAGAATAAAGCTGAACTAATACTGATTAAAAATGAAGTAAAATTGACAAAATTGCAGGTAAAAATATCAAATTTTTACATTAGATGAGGCTACTTATATAGGAAATCTCAAAAATATATATCAAATAGAATTTTCTCACATAAGCACCATCTACCAAACCATCAAAGGAATACTCCTGAATACCAAAATAATTTGATGTGGACACCACACCTTCCTTGTATGGCCTATTAAATTATACACATTTTTGGTGCACTTTATTTAAACTTATTTCTTCAAATTTCATTAGAGAGATATTTTTTATTCAATCAATTCAGCTCTCACTTTGCAGCAAGGCAAAAATATATAAAAAATGTTAAAAATCTGAAAGGATTCATATTTTAGATTACGTCCAAAGGGATTTTACTTAATGATATGATAATTTGCTGAACGAAACAAACATTAAACTAAACCCAATACAATTCCAATAATCAACCCAGTACAATTCCAATAACCAACAAAATACAATTCCAATAACCAACATAATACAATTCCAAAAATTCCAGTAGCCAACCCAATACAATTCCATTAACTGACAAAGAAACATAAGCACTAAATTGAAAAGTGATTCAACGCCTTTTTGTTTCCGACGCAAAATGCCAAAACGAAAGTAATAGTCCTTCGGGACTAAATCCCTTTGGACTAAAAATTTGGAACATCTTCATTAAAAATTGTAAAATACAGAAGAACCTAAAACACTAAACACAGTTAAAAAAAAAAACAATTTTTGCAATTAAAATTAAGAGTTTCTAAGCAAAAACAAGTAAATCAGCCAATGGGAAGAAATGGGTTATAAATTTTCCAGTGCACAAGAATTTAAAGTCAACCTTTGGCCCCACTCACTGAAGTTGGTGCACAAACTGGCTTAATTCGCAATACTATTAAGTTTCAGAAGTGTACAGAAATAACCACCTCATTAGGCCTGGTGTGACTCACACTTTTAAACTGTTGATAATTCTACAACTATTGCATGCAGATTAACTAAAGGCATAAAAATGTTAAACAGAACATCAGACCAACATAATCACTTTTAAAGCAAAAAATGCACAATTTACCAACATATAAGGATAGACTATATATCTATACATATGTTTGGTGTGGCTGATTGCAACAAAAAAAGATACACAACTACATGTTATAGCAGTCCCATATACAAAATTTTAATGATCTATAGCTAATAATTTTTGAGTTATACAAGATACATACATAAGTATGTATGTGCAGGCATCACAAAAAAAAATCCTTTTGAATTCATGTTAAATCCATTTTATAATCTGTTTCGGAAAAAGAGTCCTTTATTCTGTCCATATGTACAGATGTCATGCAATGATTCCCAAGGATATTCAGAATTTAAATGATATTGCAAATTAGTTCGCAGAAATATTAATCTTTTGCTTATTTGCAGTTGAATTTCCATGGTTTAAAATTTGGATTAGCTTTGTATGAATGAGATAGTGCTTTTGTATCTGTTGGATTCAAATTTCATTTCTTGCTACAATAGCGCAAGAGAATCATTTAATTTTATTTAACTTTATGTTAGTTTCCTATGAAACAATATTATAAAAATGATATATTTTGTTTTCAATTTTAACACATCATTTTTAACTTAACTGTGTGAGACAAATCTCTCATATTGCCATATAATAAATAATATTTTATCTAAATTATTCTATGCATTAACTAAATAACAAAATATTATAAGAATAAATGTGGAACTGTAATTTTCTTTGTTTCTTCATTGGAATTGATTAAGATATGAAAGGAAGCTTTGAATGCTACTGCATCATATAAATTATCAAAGTTTTTTAATATTCATAAATGTTTTCCTTTTTTTCCAATCTGAACGTTCAGTCATTTAAGGTTGCAGGAATAGGACGTCTTCCTAATGGTGCTGTATACATGTTTGTGTGCCAGCAATAGTTGATATTCCTTCCCAACTACAGTTGATATGTTTTTTATATCCTAGATTTTCAAAATATGACCAGTTTATTTTATTTTATTTTACAGTTCTTTTCTCTTTTATTAATGAAAAGTAAAACCATTTCTGAAATGTCAACGAAAATTTGCCTTTCCCTTTGAAAGTCTCTCTCCCACCTGAAACAGATGTTATTCTTTGTATGTTTATTATTATTATTATTTCTTTATTTTATGATCCTCTGTTTTGTTATTTAAAAGATAATATTTTTTGTTTATAGTAAATTATGTTAAATATTACAAAAGATACATAAGAATGAAAATAGTTGTTAAAAACAATTCTACGTTTTCTGATGCAAGAAATTTTATTGGTGATGTAATAATCAGACAATAATGAAAGTATAGTAAATAATGAAGATTCATATATAAGGGATATGTGTGTGTGATAATTTTGTTAGAGATGATTTAAGGACAGAATGCAGCAATTATTTTTTAGTCATGGCCAAGATGTTTAGAGATGCAGCTGATATACAAATCAGATATGCATAATAGAAGAAGACACTTGCACACACTGGTGCAGAAAATTAACACATAGTTTGATTTCACGATGAATAATTCAAGATATATATTCTCCCTTTCACATCACTATGGGTGTCACAAGCAGCCCACAATTTTATATACAACTTATATCATTTCGAGACAATAGAAGTGAAGCAATAAGACACTAGCTGAGCAAGAAATAGTAGGAAAGTAAATGGGCATTACACCACAGTGTATTTATAGAGTTGAAATCCTTTGTTTAAGTTCTGAATGGTGATTGGACAAGAGCTCATAGCATTGCAAATGACATAATGTGAGCTAGTTTTTCAAGTGATGCAGTTTAGATTGCAGGAAGGGGACGCACCAAATTTAAAATTAGTAATTTTGAGTTTGTTTTTTTCCCCTCTCTAACATATACACTCATGGACAAAAAAATTAGCGCACCAAGAAATAATTGAGGGATCGTAACGAAACTTGCAATGAAGGTACATGGCAAATGATTCGAAATGCAGCGTGATTGCGCATTACGTATAGCCGGTAGAGGGCATTGAACGTCGTACTCTGTGGAGTATAAAACAGGTAACCAAAGCTTGTTTGAGTGTGCTGAATCATTTACAAAGGAAGAGCTGAGGTAGACATGCCATTACGCCGTGTTCCAAGACAATATGAGCAGTTGTCGCAGTTTGAGAAGGGGTGAATCGTCGGGATGATGGAAGCTGGGTGGTCAGCTAGCCGAGTAGCTCGTCAATTATGCGGCTCTGATTGTGTTGTGAAGAGGTGTTGGGACCAGTGGACCCGAGAGATGTCATGTACACGAAGACCAGGCTCAGGATGCCCTCAACAGACCAGTCGTCGAGAAGACCGCCACATCGCAAGAAATGTACACGTACAGCCAACTGCTTCATCGACCGCCTTCCAGGCACAGGTAGACCTTCTCGAACCATTCGAAGGCACCTGGCTGAAGGACAATTGGTATCGCGGCGCCCATAACGTGTGCTGCCCACCCATCGACGCCTTCGTTTGGAGTGGTGTCGAGCACGAGGAAACTGGACTGCAGAGGAATGGAACCAGATCGTCTTTAGCGACGAATTCAGATTTAATCTCGGCAGTGATGACAATCATGGTCGTGTGTGGAGAGCCCGTGGTGAACGCCTCAATCCTGCCTTTGCTGTACAGCGACACATCGCTCCCACAGCTGATGTGATGGTATAGGGTGCCATTGCTTACAATACACGGTCACCCCTAGTATTGTTCCGTGGCACCATGACAGCCCAGCAATATGTTCATGAAATCCTGCAACCACATGTGTTGCCACTCATGCAACGGCTTCCAGGAGCCATTTTTCAACAAGACAATACTCGGCCTCATACGGCAAGGGTGTCACAAGACTGTCTCCGCACTGTTACTACCCTTCCTTGGCTGCTCGATCCCCAAATTTGTTTCCAATCGAGCATATCCGGGATCATTTGGGACGACGAGTTGGGCATCCCAAGAGTTTGAATGAACTAGAGGCAAGGTTACAGCAAATATGGAACGAAATGTCTCAAGACATCATACAGAACTTGTATGACTCAATGCCCGATCGTATTGAATCGTGCATTCGCACTAGAGGGGGTCCAACGGAGTATTAACTCCTCCGTTCTTTTGCCTTTTTCTCTGAAATATTTTCTTTGATTTTTTTATCATTTACTTATATCAAAGTAGTCATTACGTATGTAAAATTTCGTTTCATTTTGACGACTCCTTCTTGGTGCGCTAATTTTTTTGTCCATGAGTGTATATGTATGTATATAATACCAATAATAAATAATTTCAAAAGTTGTTTTTATAAATAAATTTTTCAAGCAATAAATCGAAATTATATGCTTGGATCTACAAATTTAAAATTTTAAAGTAACATGAGGCAAAAGTATGAATGCAATTATAAATTAAAAATCTAAACTTACGAAGTCGACGCAGATGTTTCTGGTAAGATTTTCACAAAGCCAGCACACTGTTCAAATGACTTTTGTCCTAAACCTTTGACTTGCAACAGCTGCTGCCGGTTGATGAAGCAACCATTTTTGCTTCGCCATTCCACAATTTGTTTTGCTCTTGTAGCAGATAAACCAGAAATTTTTCTGCAAAGTTATTCAATTTTAATACAATAAAAATTAAAACATATTAAACAATATGTAAAGATCACCTGTTATCCATTCCCATAGAGACAACATGCCTCATTAGATCCAGGCTGTGATCAGGACACATAGTAATGTAACTAAGTTATATAAAATCATTTCATAATATTTTGCCTAGGGTGCTTATTTACAAATAATATATGCAGTACTATTGATTTTTACGCACACCATGAATGTATTTAAAAAGAAACTTCCACAATACCCTACATGATGTACACTGCGCACAAACAAACAAACAAACAAACAAAAAAAAAAAAAAAGA
>KK113795.1:174290-186827 GCA_000611955.2 Stegodyphus mimosarum
TTCTGAATTATATTCTGATTTTCTTCCAAATCCATTTCCTGTTGAATCATTGGTCCGAATCTCTCATGTCTTGCGATATAGCTATCGTTAAATGAATACTTCTTGTCTAAGTAGCCTGTTCGTAGTGCATTGGAAACATCACTATCAGTTATTTTGTCCCATGAATTTTTTACCCAATTCACAACTTCTTGTAAGCCTGGTTTTACAAAATTACCTCGATGATTTCTCACATTCTGTTTTCAATATATTTATTGATTTCCATCCGCAAATGATCCTTGAATGGCTTGTTTATTGCAATGTCAAGTGTCTGGAGGTAACCAGACATTCCTGCCGGAATCATTATTTGATCAATCTTCCTATCAGCAAGAAAGTTTTTCATGTCTTTAGCACGGTGAGTACTGGCTGAATCCTAAACTAGTAAACTTCTACTGTGACCCCTGAACAGTGGTGGAAGCATAAAATCAACCCACTTTCTTATAACTGCTTGGGTGCAACAGGCGTTTTCACTTTCAATGCAAATTCCTGAAACACGTCGAATCTGGTCTTTTTTACCTTCAGTGATTAAAAATGGCGATACTTTCTTGCCATCGACACGAATCGCCAAAATACAGGTAACACGTGCACTAACGTAACCGGTAGAAGGAACATAAATTGACGAAGAAGCCTTGTGGTGAACTGTCGTTTGAGCTCCTTGGCCTAAGAATACCGCGATCGCATCCATAGGAATCATGTTGGAGAGTTGGTATTTCAAAAAATCTATGCCATCAACAAAAAGCTTAAACGCAAGTGCACGCTTAACAACTTCATTGTCTTCCAGCTTAAACAATGTTGTTGATCTCCTTACAGACAGTTCATATCGTTTAAGGAAGTTGTCCCACCAGAGTGACGATACTTTAAATTCTTCTGTGGATATATCAAAGTTTCAAGGGCAAATTTTTGAATATCAGCCCTGTGCTCAACCAAAGCCATTGCTCTCCTGCCTGCAATCCATTCCCAGATACAATCTTCCTACTCAGAAAATAACGGCTGCCGACCTGATCCAACTCTGCGTTTTTTCTCATTTCCTTGGTCCACCAGTTGACACAGGTAATCATAGTCTGCACGCCATTTACGAACCATACGGAGATACAGCATCTTCTCTTTACAGAATGCTACAAGATTTACACCCCTGGAGTCTTCCACGATTCCCTTTTTGTACTCGACGGAATAACTCTTTCGTTTTGTACTCATTTTAACTGGGGTTAAAAATTATTCACTTTATTTTTAAATAAAATTACGTATGAGTAAATAATCAGAATTACAAGACTGAAATGAATGAACGTTGTATACCTGCACTGTCGCTCAATGTAGACTGCTGCCTGTAGAGGTAAACGAACTGTAGAGGTAAACAATTAATTTCTCGGAATATTTTGTTTCAAACATTTCTCTGAAATACGAGTATTAGGAAAGCTAAACATATTATTACTTAATAAATCAACAGCATTTTTTAACGAATTCTTTTTGTCACATTATTTTAACTAGGGATTATTTTCGGGAAATGTCTTATTTTACAAAAAGTTCTGAAAATCACGATAGGGCGTATTTTCGGAGGATGTCTTATTTTCAGAAAAAGACGGTACGGAAACATTAAGTTTTGTTACAAACTAGGCAATGGCAATGGATACTGTAAATTCTGTCTTCATCAAGTAAAAGTTGCTGGATGTAGGCAAGATTATCTGTTAAGATGGCATGCATGCAAGATGTCCAATATCAATTTGAACCAAGCAACAAATACAGGGAGTGTAGTAGACAGTCCCTGAAAATCACTGCAAACTTCAGTAGTAACAAGAATCAGCTCTTTCTTCATGATAACCCTTTCTTGTGCCTCAGACTGAACTTTATATTTGTGCAGTCTGAATTTGTGAAACACAAGTCATAGTTTTGTCCCATTAATATATTCTCTCAGAATCACTTTTTATTTCCCAGTTCTGCATTACAAATGCACAGAAAACATTTCCGACCATGAAAGGATATTATCTCCACAATGACAGAGGTCATATGGTTGACTTGAGCTCATGAATTCCAGGAATCCTTCCAACAGGTATATTTGCACTGAAAGCGACTGCACTGCAGTCTATGGTCACCATTTCACAGGTATGCATAACAGGAACATGGCACTAAATTTCTGTGCTCAGTCTTAGAACTTATTGACTCTAGAAGAATGCCCTTTTGGGGAACTAATAAAAGGTTAAAAAAAAAAGTAATGTACCTGATACATTCCAACACCTAAATGTTTGGGTTCTACTTTAACATATTCTAATAAAGGATCTTGGAGTCTTCTAGCAATTGAGACTGAAAAGGGCACAAAATATATGACTTACAAAACAAAACACTGAGTTATTAAGAACAAATTCTTAAACATGTTCCATACTTTCAGACAATATGCTTTTGCATATTAATAAATCTACTACATAAATTTCACACTGATGCTTTATTTACAGAATATAATAGAAATGCTTTTTTAGAGTCGTCTAAACTTAAAGGAATGTTAAATTGAAAACTTTTACTGCAGTTTTCTTGGTTTTGTACTTTTTGTTAATTTACACTGTCTATGTCCTTACAAGTCACAAAGAACCACATTCAAATTTTTTATTACTAAATTAAGGAAACACTTTCAAATCTTGTGGATTTATGTTAATAATATATATCAAAACATTATTATTAATTTGTTTATTAAATTAACAAAATTTTGTTGTATAAAAGGCTAACGTTCAGGAAACTGCAAAATATAACCATTTAAAAAAATCAAAACAAAAAAAAATTATTTAAATTCAATCTAATATAACTTTTTTTAAGAAGAAGCTGTAAAAAAAACTGTTTATTATTAAGCAATTAAAGTAATAAAAATCAAGTTAACTTTTTTAATTTAAAAATAAAAATTAACATTTCAAAAACCTTAAAAGTACTAAATGTTGTTTTTCTTTCCTTCAGTTCAAATCTAAAGCTGCAATATAATGAATTTCTTAAAATAAGGGAGGGAGGGGGAAGTAGTCCATTGCCATGATAACTACACAGGTACAACATTTGTCATAAAAAAACTTAAGACCACAGTCTAATCCATGCAACAGCACTTTACAGTTAAATATCTGAAAATAGCATCTGCCATTGACAATTGATAAAACTTCTTTTTAATTCAAATAATAATAACAAAACTAATTTTTTTTTAAATTAAATTTTGAAAAATCTCTGGCATTTGTTATTGTTTTCTCTCTGATCCCCATCCCTCAGATGATATAAGGCCCATTTTCAAATTTTGCTTACATATGCTGTCCCAGAAGAAAATTCAAGATAAAATAATATTTAAAGTTTAATTTGAGCAATGCATTGCATAAAGATGACTATAAATATATTTCTACAGCTTAAAATATAAAAAAATCAATTGAAATTTTTTAGATATAAATTTAGCAAATCAATAAAAATAATTTGTCTTCCATCTCATGGCAGTTACCTTGAGATTATTTTACTCACAATTAGTTTGTAAACCTGTCTATAAGGGATAATACATATCCATAGTAGTCAAGCTTAGTTTGACTAGTTGTTCATCTATAGAATATCTACAGAATACCATAAGTTACTCTTCTTCCTTGAAGATGAGTAACCAAGGATAATCGTTTTCAAAATGCAAATTTCCACCATATAAATTTCAATCTACAGATGAGTTTTGCTTGATTTTAAATTTTAAACTAATATGATCATCTGCCACACATAGCAAAAGTGTATATAAAATGAAGAGGTAAATTGGAAATTATCAGATATACCATATTTACTTATCCCCTTTTCCTAGTAATTTTATTGTTTGAAAACAAGATGAGGAAAAATATGTGATGTAATCATTTCTAAAAAGAAGCTTGATACATGTAATATATTAAAAAGCACATAAAAAGACACACTAATTATATATTTCAAAGAATTTATCAATTTCAATAATATTCTTTTTTGCTTACATAAAATAATTTCCTATTCGTGCATACATTTCACACTGCTACTATAAATCACAAGTTTCTAAATCATATGCTGAAAAACCTAGAGGGAAAGTATGCAGGGGAATATGTGAGTAAACGTAGTCCGTGAATTTTTTCACTTTGACAAAGTTGAAAGACTTTTATTTGACTTTACTGTAACCACAATATGTAAATTTTTTGACAACTGAAATTACAGAACTAGTAAAACAATTAACCAGTGCCTGCCAATATACTGCCTGCAATCTATTAGCATCTTTTAGTGATTCAAAAGGTGAATGAAACAGGTTTTTTGATTTTGAGATGGTACTGTTTGGCCATTGTACATAAATAAATGATTTCTCTTGAACTAATTCTCAATTTTTATTCTAATTGCTTTGTCAGCTGCTGTTGACACTACATTTCTATCTTATATCTTCCATTATCTACAGTTACATCATATAAAAATAGGAACACTTGTGATCTTTTGGCAAAATGCCTTATGCCCAGAATGAATCAACTGCTTTTACTTCTTTTCTTAGCTAATTTAGTAAATGAACACATAAAATGTTGTAAAAATTAACACAAGATGCACAAGTTTTCTATAAACTTTTCTATAAGCAAATTGATCACCAAAAAATTCCACAATGTAGATATGCATAACTTTAATTGCTCTGACGTTTGGAAAGAAGTCGTCCTAACCCTCGTTTAGCAAAAAGTAAAAAGAAAAACGGGAGAGAAAGAGAGGAGAAAAGGAAAAAAAAAAGAGAGAACATTTACAAGAAAAAAGAAATAAATAAAATCCTCACCTTTCTATCTAAAACAGCTTCTAGAGTTATCAAACACTCACAAGATTCAACAGTCAGGGATGGTATATTTGGCAGTGTATTGGTAGATACTAGTAATATATAAGTATCACAAATTTGCACAGAAATGGCACTTTTACAAGAGCTTGGTGTAATACAGAAGCTGTTATGAATCTCTAAGCAATATACTTATCTTGTTAGGATAGTCATAGTTTATATTTATTTTACTTTATTACCTGCACTTCTCACGTTAGGATCCATGTCAGGCAATTCCAACTCAGCTTCTTTGGTAACACTGTATATTGAAACTCCACTCTCATTTATGATACTGGAAGAGAAGACATGCATTACAAAATCAGAAAATTACCATATTTCCTCTTTTTTTTAGAGAGGAAAATTATGCAAAGAATTTAATTTTCAAAGAACACAGTTACAGTTAGAACATAACACATGAAAAGCAGTTATGGATAAGCTACAGGTAACTACGACAATATTATTCCTTTATAAGAAACCTACAATCCAACAAGAATATACACACCACAATATCTAATAAGATAACTTTCTTTCTACTTCCCTGTAACCCCTGCATTCTTAATGTTGTCTCTACTACTTCTTAGGCTTCAAAGCTTGCAGATAAAATTAAGAGAAGATGAGTGTATGACCTAACAAAATCATTGACTGAATGTCAGTTTGTGTTTGCTTCACTGCAATTAGTCAGTTCTTGCATTATGGAGGCATTAAATTCAAGTTAGACGGGAAAGGTTTCGCATGACCTTCACAGGCAATTTGCGAGAGTTTGTCTTGGTTAATAACACAAAAACAATCACTACATGCAAAAAAATACATTTTCAATTAAGGTAGCTTATTTTCTGGACACATTAAGGAATGGGAAAAATTACTCAAATATTTTTTAAACTTTCAGAATCTGGTGCTCAAATACTAGTGAAAAAATACATAAGGAAATGCAGTGTTTCCTGTTTATGTACTATGCAAAGAATACTTTTTCAGCTATCCAAATATAAAAGAAGAAATGTGATAAACAATTACATATGGTTTATATACATTGTACTTACAAAGATTTTATGTGAAGCAGCCATTATCTGCAGTTCATAAATTTAATAAACTAAAACAATTCTGCTTTTCCTTTTATATTAACAATGATTTTACTTGAAAAGTTTAACTAATAACAAATGTAATCTATTAAAACAATTTTGTTTCATTTTCTATCCATCACTAAAAAAATATACCTGGAAACTTATTGTTTTCCCCTGGCCAGCACATGTACAAATGCTCATGAACCATGTAAAAATAAACTTTAAGTATTAAACTGCTTTTACTGGAAATGCAATAATCTCTCATTATCCATGCCCTTGCTTATTTATAAACATAAGACAGGGTAAATAAATTAGAAAAATTAACTTGTAAATAAATGAAGGCAGCTAGATTCAGCATCTTAAAGTAAAAAAAGGGGGATATAAAAAGAAAAATATTTATCAGAATTTATTGAAACTCTGATAGATCATGGGATACAATAAAAGACAATTTTGACAGCTAATATGGCAAGGTTTGCTTGTGAAAATATTTGACTAAATCTACACAGTAGTTTTTGGTTTGTGTCCTTTCAAATATGGAAAGTGAAAAGCAGAATTTTCAGCATAATTTACTCTATCAAAAGGGTAAAAATGCTGTTCAAGCAAGAAAAAAATTATCCGATGTGTATGGAGAAGAGGTACTCTCAAAAATGGCTTGCAAAATTTTGATACGTAAATTTTGACCTTGAAGATTCACCACATTCTGGAAGGCCAGTTAAAGCTGATGAAGACACAGTAACGGCATTGACTGATGAAAACTGGTGAATAACAACTTGTGAGATCACCACGAGATTAAATTTATCGAATCCGATCATTCATGATTATTGAAATGCCTAAGTTTAATTTCAATGCTTAATATGTGTGTTCCCCATGTTTTTACGGATAGAAATTTGTGCAGTCGAATCAGCATTTGTGATTTGCTTCTCAAACATCAAGAAAATGACCATTTTTGAAGCACTGGGAATGAGAAATGGGTTGTCTACAATGGTAAATACAAGAGATCATGGAATAAAAAAGATACAGAGGCTCAAAGCACTTCACAAGCCGATATTCAATTAAAAAAAGGGTGATGTTATCTTTTTTTTTTAAATTATTTTTCCGATATTCAATTAAAAAAAGGGTGATGTTATATTTTTTTTTTAATTATTTTTAAGTCCAAAGAGGCTTAATCCCTGAAGACTCTTGTTTTCGTTTTGCGTCGGAAACATTAAAAGTCTGCATCGCTTTTCAAACTGTTGCCACCAACAGTACAAGTCTTGCAGTGCTGTACTACATTTAAAGAAATTAAATAATGAAGAATCTGCATAAATGCACGTATATTTCTCCAAATGTGACAAAACAATGGTACCTAGAGCCATCCAATTTTGAAAAACATACGTTTCCACCCAAATATGCACATCTGGAAGCCCAAATTTGTAATTTGTTTTATTACCTATTTCATATTTTGTAAAACTTTAATGAATTTTTGATGAGCAAACTCAAATGATTTAAAAGCGAGCAATGGCAACACTCTAAGGGGGGGAACCCTTTTTATCTAAAGTATGTGGAACTGTGTATCGAAAATTCTAAAGATATACTCATTTTAAAATTATTTTGCGATACTGCAGTTGAACCGAAATTTTTTTTTTTTTTAGCTTCTACCACACAACGATTGATTCTGAAGGTACAAACTGAATGACTCACTTTAAAAGAAAAGGCCAGAATTGGAACAACAGAAAAGGTGTAGTGTTCCAACAAGATAATGCGAGACCTCATACAAGTTTGATAGCTCACGAAAAGCTTTTACAACTTGGATGGGATATACTACAACACCTACATATTCTCCAGATCTGGCACCTTTTCAGACGGTAGAATCTTTACTTCAAATGAGGAAGACAAAAATCACCTGGATCAGCTTTTTGGCAGCAAAGAAGGGGGGGGAAGAGCATGGAATCATGCTACTGCCAGAAAGATGGTAAAAGATATTCGACTAGAGTGAACAATATATATTTCAATAAAATATTTATTCTCTATAAGAAAATCTTCTTTCATTTTCATAGAAAAAACAAAATTACTTTCCGAACAACCCAATAGTTAGATAATCAATGAATACAAGTTATGCTGTGTGATGTAAATTACACTGTTCACTCGTGATATTTGCTTATCACATCCATTTTCAAGTAGAATTCCATATCACCCTTATAAATGCAACCAGTAAACATTAATTTCGGAGATACTCCATTGCATGCTGTTCTCAAGTCCCAAATTTTAATCCCCCCCAAAACTGTGAGGGTAAAAACAAAAATAGAAAATAGCAGTTAACTTATATCCCTCTTTAGAAAAATTAAGCTGGCTTATTAAGGATTAATCAATATTACATAAAACTAAAGAAAGCACCTTACGAGTATGTTGTGGCATTATGCTCAATACGCATCCATTATCAGTGCTAAACTACTCTGTTTGGTAACAGTTCAATAATGATCTATGGGAAAGTTGTAAGTACTATAAGTTTAATGATGGGGAACTAACAGTGCAGAATGCAATGAGTTCTGTTAAATGAAATATATCCAATAACATCAATTCATGCCCAAGCGATGATGATTTGGTACATAATTTCTAAAAACACGTTAAACTACAATCCTTCCCCCCAAAAAAAGGGCAATAGAGCTGCTTATTACCAATATTTGACATTTAAAGGAACAAAAAAATTCTTCTTTATCAAATCTGAAAGCCACACTTCTGTTTCTCTGCATGCAGTACCATTTCCAATGGCAATTACTTCTGCTCTAAAAAATATGAAAAATATATTCAGGAATAATTGTACAAAAAGATATATATATATATATATAGAAAAATGTCTTTAATACTTCAATTTAATAATAGGAAATTTACTTATGCACATATTCTTCTAAAATGAAAATAATGTTTTTTTGGTTAGACATAATTAAAAAACAACAATTTTTGAATAAACTATTGCAATAGCTTATATAAATATATACAACAGAAATAAAACTAGAGCTACAGCTTACATAAACACGTAGAATTACAAATAAAACTTAGCCGAAATAAATGCATAAAATAGAAATACATGCTATGGCAATGTTCACCGATGCCAACAACTTTATGCTTTAAAAAGATCTACATAAAATTTTTTATGTGCCTACAGCTGACTTATAGGCCTTATCACTAATATAAACAAAGGATTAATATACATCTTGATGCTTTATATTTAAGACATGGAAGAAATTCCATTTTTTTTAAACTCAGAGATAGCCAGGGATAAATAGAAAGGGCTAGGTCATTCCTTTGTTCGACTCCTCGCCAACGCGAGCCCCATGGAGGGGGTTAACTGGTAGTAATTTGACGTCACTGTTATGCACCTGCTCTGATTTCGCCTGTTTAAAACTGTAGTTTCATTCAGTTTGCGATATGATTTTCTGGAGGTCGCATATCTCAAATTAATTTTAATCATACATATTTGTTTTCTAATAATGCAAATATTTAAAATAATTCGTGTATATATATATGTATATATATAGTTTTAATCAGTTTTCCTTTTAAATTCTACATTTAAAGTATCCTTTATGTAATATGGCTTCTTGTGCTGTAGCAACGTGCCGTAACACTTAGAAAAATACGAAAGGAAGAGATATTGTATTTCATGCTTTCCCAAAGGACAATTTGATTTTGGTGAAAGAATGGATACATAAATGTCGAAGACAAGATTTTATTAATGTGAAAAACGCAAGAATTTGCAGTGAACATTTTTGTGCAGTGACTATGAAGATGATATGAGAAATCGCTTGCTTGGATTGCCACAAAGGAATCTGTTGAAATGCAATGCTGTGTCGAAAGTAAATTTATTGTGTGATGTAAACGAAATAACACCAAGAAATCGGAGACATTTGAAAAGAAAACTAATGCAGAGTGCTTTTGAAAGACTACACGAGTTAAGTCCAAAGAAAATTTATTTTGAGGCCGAGAACGAAATTGAAGCTGACAATAATAAATCAAATGTGAATGAATGATTTTGAAATAAAACTCACAAACGACAATGCCGTAAGTGACAATATCTCTGAATGCCCTAATTGTAAAGATAAACAAGAACGCATTGATAATCTGAAGAACAAAATTATATTCTTAGAAAATTGTAATAAAATTTTGAAAAATAGAGAAAAGAAAAATTTTAGAACCTTTGCTCAGCGACAAAAAAGGTAGACGACATCTAGAAAGAAATTTGTTTGGAAATTCAAAAATTAAAATCCCAAACAGCAAAATTTAGGAAAAAACAGCACAGATCGGAGAATTTGGAAAAACACCTAAAGCATATTTTTACAAAGACGCAGATTAACGCATTGCTAGAAAAGAAGGAAAAAATCAGGTGGACTAGTGAAGATATTTCCCGCTGTATTGTCATAAGAGCTCTGTCATCTAAAAGCTACGATTTTTGGAAACAAAAAATTGGCATTCCTTTACCTAGCACTAGCACATTAAAGAGATGGTGTGCTAAATTTTCATGTAGCCCAGGCATTCAGAGTGATGTTCTTGCTGTAATGAAGGAAAGATGCGAATATTTGAATTCTGTAGAAAAAATATGCGTTCTCAGTTTCGACGAAATGCATATAGATTCTAAACTCTGTTATGACTCTAAACTGGACCAAATACTTGGTCCTTTTCAAAAAGTGCAGTTTGTTTTAATCAGAGGTCTCATTTCGCAGTGGAAACAACCAATATTTTTTTATTTTAATACTCCAATGAAGCAAGAACTTCTTTTTTCACTCATAAGACATATTCAGTCATCTGGAGTAGAAGTGAAAGCAATAGTGTCTGATTTAGGAGGATCTAGTACTTTGTGGAAAGAGTTACAGATTTCGATCAATAGTTCTGAGTTTCCAAATCCAGTATTGCAAACGAAAAAAATATGGGTTTTTGCAGATTTAGCGCACTGCCTCAAATTACTGAGAAACCACTTTTTAGATAAAGGATTTATTTTAGAAGATGGAACTGTTTTAAATGTTGATATTATTAAAGAGGTTTTAAATAGAGATTCAGTAGAAATTAAATTGTGTCACAAACTAAAATCAAATTATTTAATGGTCAAGGGAAATGAGAGACAAAAAGTCGCTCCAGCGAAAACATTATTTTCAAGAACTACAGCGAAATGTATACTCCACCTCACAGGAAATCAAAAACCATCTGACTTCTTTGAATTAATAGACAGTTTTTTCGATATTATGAATAGTACCAAGCTATACCCTCCTTCAGATAAAATACTTAAAGCAACATCATGAAAAACAAATTCAAGTTTTGCAATTAATGAAGAAAGTCATTGGTGGATTAAGAGTTCAGGGAAAATCCAACATGCTGTCTTTCCAAAAAGGAATAATAATTTCAATAAATTCTCATTTTGGCCTACACCAGGATCTAAAATCATTGTATGATGCTAAATATATTTTAACATCTAGATCAGTGCTCCGCAACCTTTTCTCACCTGCGACGCACAAAAAATCTTTCTGGAATTTCGTGGCACACCAAAAGCTAACGTATATATGTATTGATTTATACACAAAATTTACAATAAATTTTTGTTTTTAATTTGAAAAATATACAATTATAAAACCATAACATATTTATTTATACGCAATCATAATAATTATCATAATAATCGAAATTTTTTTTAAATAATTAAAAAACAAAAATTCTTCAATTTGATTGGTTTATTTCAAATTTTTAAAAAAACAGTTTTAGAGCTATTATTTTTAATTAAAATGGTCTGAAACCAATATATTTCGTTTAAATTTATGTTTAAAAAAAAGTTATATATTTTTGAGTTCCGAGTTATCAAGGAAGTGCCAAAAAAATTCAAATGCTGACACACGACCACACAACAGTGAAATACATAAAAACATTTAAAATAGACATTATTAAGGAAAAAAATTGTCATTGTGTATTAAATACATGATAAAAAAGTGCAAAATGTCAAATACATGTATTTGATTGCGGCACACCGGTTGCAGAGCACTGATCTAGATTAACTCAGGATGCACATGAAAATCTGTTTAGTCAGATTCGAGGGCTTGTTAGGTTTAATGACCATACATCATCTAGTGAAGTTATATGCCGCTTAAAGCAATTAATACTCACTAATAAGCTGCCAAAATTATCTTCAAAAGTGTGCACGACTAAAGAAAGCAGAAATATTGATTCATATTTAACATCAGAACTACTTGAAATGGCTTTGAAAACTGAGGAGGAAGATGCTTTTCCATTAAATACTATTGATGATATGGATTTGGATTTCATAGAGGAACCTTCTCCTATGGCTTGGGAATTAGAAATGAATTCCGCCAGACAATTTTCGACCGCCGAAAAAGAAGCATTAACATATGTTGCAGGTTATATTGCCTACCGTGTGCGAGACAAAGACCCGTCATTGGGAACAATATCTAAAAATAGTGCTGATGAACCAATATTTAATTCAGAATGGATTAAATTATTGTCCTTAGGAGGTTTGACTACACCTTCCCATTCATGGATGAATACAGTTTACGAGTTCGAAAAAATATTTTGTGCAGTTCATGGTACAACTTACTACAAAGGGAAGCATGTAATTGGCTCTTTAATTAATAAACTGGAGAAACATTATCCTGAAGTTAACAGAGAAGCAATTCGTTTATTTTGCAG
>KK113795.1:186929-238593 GCA_000611955.2 Stegodyphus mimosarum
TTTAATTAATACTGGAGAAACATTATCCTGAAGTTAACAGAGAAGCAATTCGTTTATTTTGCAGGGTGCGAACTTTTATTAGAATATGTTTCTTAAATAGAAATGCATATGTTTTTTCCCAAAGAAAAGCAACCCAAAAGGCAAAAAAGTGGATTGCTTCGAATGTGGCAGCCAATAAATAATATTAAAACAGCTTGTAGTTGAATTGCGACTGTACAAGTAGGCATATATAATATGTTTTAATTTGAAATATTTTTAGATGACATTTTACAAGTTAATAGCATAAAGCATATTTCAAATAAGAACTAATTTTATTCAGCTATTTTTATTGTATCCTGTGTTATTATTAATTCGATTTTGTGCTAGCTTAGCATTCTAGATAAAATATAATAGTATAATATTAAAGTAATTGGCATAAGAAGACTTGTCTCATTAATCTCCACTTTTGAAAAATTAAATAATGTTTTAGGTACTGTGAGTAAAGTTGTTTTGTCTAAATTAAGATAACAATCTTACATGTATTTATTTAAATGTAATATGATGAAAGCCTAAGTTACAAAATTATTAAAAAAAATATCTGTTATTATGTTGAATCGGGAGAAAAATATGCCAATGTAAAATTTACAATTAGGCTGAAACTCAAACTTAGATTAGCAGAAATTTTGCCATATATAACCATACATGTTTAAAACTATGCCAATTTAAGGTTGTTTTTGGTTAATTTTAAATAGCTGTTATTATAGTTATCTTAGACGCAGTAGTAGAGTTCTCTTAGTTAACATGCAGATAAATAAATGATTAGAAATAAACAGGCATGTAAAGAAAAAAAAAATCCCTGCAAATTAAAAAAAAGGAACTTTATGCTAAGAGTAGCGTGTTTTGTCTGTTATTTTAAAATTGAGTAAGTACTACTAAATTTTTTAATGTTCAATGTAAAATGCATACTGCAGTAACATTGTCTCTTCCAAATTATAGCTATCTTTCACGTACAGCTTATTTTAAACACTGGTTCTTCAAATTTAAAATGCTAATTTCTATGTTGTGAATTGCATCTCCGCGCTCAGTGTCATCGTGGCTACGTCATCACTCCCCACTGCCTGTTTCAGGGAGAAAAGGTCTACGAGCTAGCCCTTCTCTTTTAAGTCCTGGAGATAGCTAAAACTCCAGCACATGTTTCAAGAGCTCCCAATTACAAATTATATTTCCTTTTTTTGCGGTCAAGCAAAAATAAGATCACAGTCAAATTATTTACATTTTTTAATTGATTTGAAACTAATAGCATATATTGTGCTAATTTTACTACTTTTTATCAATAAAAAACAACAGCTCAGCCCATTTTAGCTATGCAGAAATTGATTATGTATTGGTCTTGTTTATACAAATAAAAATAATTAGATTTTAGCAAAATAAAAAAAAATTAATAAATAGCTGTGTATTTAGTTCAAGAATCTTATCAAAATAAATAAATAAATATAAAATTTGCATTTCAGTTGAAACAGAAATTGGTTGCAAGCTTTTTCATTATTCATTTTTGTGGAAAAATATATATTTATTTATTTATTTTTAATTTTATTTAAGGAATCCATCTCCTGCAAAAGAATGGCTCTTGAAGTATACAGGTTTAAAGTGAATAAATCTGCATTTCCAGTAAATGGATCGAAATGTTTTTTGAAATTTACCATCAATGGATAAAGCTGACAGACACACAACACAGCCTATACATATCTAAAAAAGAATTATATATAATAGAATTCCCATTAACTAAGATAATACAAGTGCTGCTGTATTAACTTAGTACTTAACTTTAAATCATGGGTAATCCGAGAAAGTTAAAAATATTTCGAAAAGAGGAATAAACCACATTATAATTAACATAAAAATACTGATAACAATTTATCTGTACTTTTAAGCATGTTAATCTGGATAATAAATCCATTTGGTTACGAAAATTTAATTAGTCTTCAAAGGAAAAAGCATATACTATAAATAATGAAAGAATAAATACAATTAAGAGTTAGAAAAATATATAAATAGTATTAAAGAAGAATATTTAAAAAAGAATTTGAACAGTGTCATTCAGTTACAACTCAAAAAGGGCAGTTAAAACTTTCTGCTTTTTATAGCCCAATGTTTATTATTCAAGATTGCGTACAGTTATTCAAGATTGTGTTTATATTAGTCAAACAGCATACTTTGTTATGAATAAAAACATTTCACAAATACTATGACATCATCTGCTATCAGTGTTGTTATAGTATTTGTATTCTGTCTACTTTTCTTTTCTTTACGCCCTATACATAGTTTTTTTCATCATAATGGTTTGAAATGGTTATTTTTTTACCACTTTGGAATAAACAAATTTAACTACCTTTTCAGCCACAACCTGGTTAATTTTCCCCCCGAATAGTCTAGAACTGATAGGATATTAGTAAAGTAAAACATGAGAGTTATTGGTATTAGTAAAAAATGAAGTGAAATGAATATTAGTAAAAAATGAAGAAGTTCATAATAATAATTAGCACAAATGAGAAAATTTTTTAATGCTCACTACAATTTCTTAGGTACTTAAATCAAGAGTATCACAACATTATAATTTATATGCATCAACATTGGTTTCAAATTTTCATGATTTCTTTCGAAATGAACAAAATTGTAAAGAGGCAGAAAGGCATACTTGTTCTAGTAATGCAAAAGAATTTCTTTAAGGAGTCAACAAAAAGCTTAAAATCATTTATGATTTCTTTAATATAATAATTAGTAATAAATTAATTACAAAAACATTGCTTGAGTATTTTTATTTTTATAAAAACTTCTTTAATTAGTTTTAACTGAATTCTAAAATTACAGTAAGCAAATATTAGATACCTTAGTTGAGATTAAAAAAAAAAAAAATCAAGTTACATGATACATCAATTTCAATGACATTTCTTATTTTACTTATTTATTCATTTTAATGCAGGCTTATATAATTACATGAAAATCCGCTTAACTTTATTTTACAACTTCTTTCTTTTTACAGCTCATGCATAATATCTGAAAAACAAACAAAGCTAACCCATATGTTGTCAGCATTGACTTCAGTGTTTCAGCATCACTTGCGTAACAGGATCTAGACTTTGAATGGGGGTAAATGACATCTGTGGCTAACACATCACCTGAAACACATGCATTTAACAATTAATAAATATTAAAAAATTGGAATAAAACACAAGATTCTCTTAAATTAAAATCTCATACAGTACTGCATAACTTTATTGCAATCTCATGTTAAATGTGTGCATGTGATTACGACAAAGCCTCTACAGGGAGGGATGCCTTCATGGAGGACTTTCTGGCTTGTATACATGTTACACATGAGGAAAACTATGAAAATGCCTATGCAGCCGGCCCATTCATGGGATTCGAACCTCGGACAAAACTACCAGTGTTCAGCGGCTTTAGCACTCGGCCACTGTTGGCTCTCCATGTTAAATGAAACCTAAACATTATATTTAGGGAAAACAAGTTAAATTAATTACCCTAATTTCATGAGACAGTCCTATATTTTACCATAATGTCCCTTCAAGATACGTGCTGGAAAATATCTCATTTTCTGTCAATATTTCCAGGTTTCGTAAATATAGTTGATATAAAATTTAGTCCTGTTTGCTGTTGTACATAGTCTCAGCAATGTGTTTTGTGGCAACAGAAATAAATATTTAATACTCAAACAGAGTTTATCCCCAGTTATTGGCAGCAGATTAACTGGGACCTGTCTTAAAAAGAAGTTAACTTATTCTTTGTAGAATGACTGAAAAATTACTATCACAAGTAATCAGCATAAAACAAACAGACTATGAAAAACATAAAAAGGGGAAAAAATGCATGGATTAATAACAATGACATCAGATGATGTCATAGTATTTGGGAGTTGTTTTTATCCATAACAATACAGAATTCAATTGTACATAATCAGGAATTTCTAAACATTACTGGACCGTCCGTTAAAAATAAATTGTTCAAAAGCACGTATGCAGACAGCTATGCATCTGTTTCACAACGACTTTTATCCAAATAATCAATAATGTAACAAGATAAACAGCAGATGCACTGCAAAGCAAGCAAGAAATCTAGATAAGATAGGAAGAGACAGACATACAAAGAGAGAAAGAGAGCAAGAAAGAATATGCATACATGTGACAAAGAATTTTGAAAACTCTTTTAATTTACGTAACCACATGAATTTATTCTCCAGAATAAACTGCTTGAAAATACAGATAAATTACTAACAGTAATTCCTGTTACTTTTAATATTTATTCCTCTTTCTGAGTTTTAACTACTTTTGGATTAACCACAATTTTAAGGTCACCTTAGCTGCAGTATTACCCTGGTTAATTGTGAGTTGACAATAATCATGCTTTCTAGATATACATTTTAGAGAACTTTGAAGTCCACAGAAAATGATGGTTTATGAAAGAATTTTTGGGTTTCTGGTTAAGTTATGTTTATACTTGGAAAACGGACAGTGAAATTAAATCATCTAAAAAATTTCTAATGGATCACTTTTTGAAAATACTGTAGAATATAAATACGTGACAGAAAGCTTAACTTCCACATCAGAATATTTTGATGAAAAATAAATATCTGATAAATTATTTGATGAAGCATTACATTAAAAGATATAAAATATTCAAAAATATTAAACAGTTATACAAATATAAAATTGAAATTGGACAAACTGGACTGAGATTTTTTCCTGTGATTAGGGGAATGACTTACAGAGTACAACTGCAGCAATACAGAGTATATCTTGATAACAAAAACATTGAAGAAACCTCTCATAAGAATCATCTCTAAAAGTGGAAAGAAGATAAACACACACTAGTACTGAACATCATCAACAGACACTTTCTCTAAGCTAACATGCCACCTGCAGAGAAGACAAATTTGGAATCGATATATCTGTTTGGATGGTTTCACTCAAACATGTAAAATATTGAAAAAATGAAACATATTAATTGTTTAAAATAATAAAATTGTGCTGGAAATAAAGTTTTTTACATTGGTCAATATTGTTTTGTTCTGCAATGGCTTGCATTAGCCTCTTCAGGCTTCCACCACTTCTAAGTCCAGAAGCGGTGGCCATTTTATTATGGAGGCACTTAATAGCTGGCCACTGTCACCTAATGTGAACAGACGCAAAATTTATATCTGTGCCTTCTCCAGGATTCGAAACTGGGCCCTTTGGTATGGCAATCAGAGTCACTAAACACTTTCCCATCTGAGCGACTTTTAACCCCTTCGCGCCGATTGTCACGTCTACGTGCCAGCAACGAACACACTCACTTCCCGGCCAACATGCAGGCGTGCCAGAGCGTTTTCCCGTTTAATCCCGACTGTCACGTATTTGTGCCAGTGTCCTGGAACGTTTTAAAAACTATAATTTCTGCCACAAGATGGCACTGTATGTCCATATGGCTTCAGATACATGTACATTAGACCTTCTACTCGAAATGAGAGAAGCATGACTCACATACACGTGTTTTTGATTATATAAACAAAAGGGGAAATAAATGTTTCCGAATCGCGTGGTTTATGACGTCTCTTTAAATTCGCACGTGGTAGTTGTTTATTGTAAGTAGAGAAGTTTTATTTTCGCTAAAGCGTTGGGTATTTCGCTTTGCAGTTCAGTTTTTAGAAAATAATTAGATCTTGTTAGACGTAAATTCCTTCTGTTTTTACCGTTGCAATGTCGAAGCTTTGAAAATATTTAACAGAGCATGAAATAGCAGAAATGATGCAAAATATTTCAGATATTGACTCTGAAACAGATTCTGATAGTAGTGATAGTGATACTATGATATATTCTGATCATAAAGAATCTGGCGAATCTAATGATGATGAGGACATTTCGGACATATGTATGCCGAGTACGTCGAAAGCAAGTACTCCTCCATGGTCATCCACAATAGAAAATTTTTCGGAATTACCGCTCCGTCATTATTCAGTACCCATCTTTCAGAAAAACTCTTAAATGGTATAAGAAGCTTTTCTTCAATATCATGGATATGGCTGTATTTAATGCCAATACTCTTTTCAACAAAAAAAGTAAAAAAAATCATCCTCTCCTGAATTATCGGCTTAATTTAGTTAATCAAATTATTTATCGGTATTCCTCTAAAAGCACCAATGTTAATATCACACCAAGATCAGCAGAATCATTAAATCCGCTCAGATTAACTGAAAGACATTTTCCAAAACTTTGTTCAGAAGAGACTGATAAGAAAACGAGACGACGATGCTTCGTTTGTTCACATTCCCGGAAAAATCCTCCAAAACGGCAAATGAGTTATTACGAGCGCAAGGAATGTAACGTAGGACTGTGTGTAGATCCCTGTTTTCAAATTTTTCATACCAAAAAGAAATTTTAAGTAATATATTTAGTTTTCGGATGTATAATGTTAAAAGTCATAAAATGGTGAGTAATGAAAAAAAATGTGTAAAATATGCATTTAAACAAGAAATAAGGTAATTAAAGTATATATAAAAATATCTATAAAGCGTAAGCCGTTTAAATACTCTATAGAGAATCATTAAACAATGCGTTGATACTTCGGAAATTTCATGGATTTAGGCTTAATAGCAAAAAAAGCCCCCGGCCCTGGACGGACGCTCGCGTAAGACACTGCCGGCCTCAGCGATAAGCGTGCGTTTGTGCTACCCAGCGCGAAGGGGTTAATCTTAGATTGACATGAATTAATCTTAGGTTAGAACGTAGCAGCTTTTTACATTTTAACCATCCTTTTAATATTTTATCATAAAGTTTAATTTATGACAAAAATTAACTTTACAAAAATAACTGAACACCAGAATCCCCCACCCCATTTTTTTTTTCTTAAACATTGACATGTTTTTCTTCCATACATTTCAGTTTCTATTTTTAACTTTAAAAAAGAAATTTATTTTCATGTCTAACAATTATGGGGTAAAATTCTTGTATAAAGTTGTTTCAGATTACATTAATTGTTATACTATCAATTTTGAAACAAAGGTCATCTAATTACATATAATGAATCATATGCAAATTAATAGGAACTGATTGCAAATATTAAAAATACCACATTATTTTACAAAAATTAAAAATATTAGAAGCATCATACAAATGCGTACCTGCACTATTGACAAGTCACACAAAAAATTAAAGGACATAAATAATGAAGTTATGTATACAAATATTACATAAGAATTAAAGAAAAATAATTTTTGCAGATTCAAAAAAAGGGGGGAGCGGCTGATTCATAAGATCTTATTGAAAAAATATAGTTAGTGCTTGGCACTGGCATAAATTTTCTATGTATACAAATCTCAGTACATATAATTTAAAATTTAATAGAGGGAGGGAAAAGTGCTTTTTAATACCTTATTAATATTCTTTTCTTAGAACTCAACTATTAAATTTCTAGTTTCAGCAAATAAAAAAGAAAGAGAGGAAGGAAAAATAAAAGAGGGGATAGGAAAATTTTTTAAAAATCTTAAATCAAAAATTAAAATATGAACTTTAAAAAAATTTCAATTGTAATTTTAAAGATCAAAAATTCAATATAACAACTAAAATGGAAAAAAAAAATCTGATTTAGCAAATATGTGCTGTATATTTTTGTAAACATTTTATTCTATTGTATTTAGGTTTTATTTATTTTTGTAATCTTAAGTGTTGTTTTTATTTTATCTATTTAATTATTTATTGCATTTAATGCAGTAATTTTGTTGTGTACTTTTGTTTAATGGAGTTTATAATTACTTAGTTTGTTTATAAGTGTTTATTTCATGCATTATCTTACAGATCTGTAATTCTGAATTGATCATTGTTTCATTCATACGGATAACTCAATTAGAACTATGCAGAATACTGAATCTTGGTGAAAATTTTTGTTTTAGAGTTATTACAATTGTGGTTCCTCACCTTCCAAGCTCTAGGGGTGATTTTTTCAAAGCTCCCAAAAAACCCTGGACAGTTTTATATATGTCAGCTCTCAGCTATTCAATTCAGAGTTATGGAAATATATCAAGCTCTTGGTTAGCAGGTACTGTTGTAGACTGCTGCAATTACTGCTCTGTAAGTAATATCGGTGATATTCCTCGCGTGTTCAAGGATCTTATCTGTTTCTTCCCACTCTTTGAGCTATTTACAGCTATTTAATTTCCTGTACAAGCTATAATTTCTTTCAATAAAGTGTTAATTTATTATTGCTCATCTAACATAGTTATTAAACTGGTCTATATGACCCATAGTGTGCAGCAATATAAAGAAATAAATAACCTTTTGAAGAAACAGCAGCAATCTTGCAACCATGAGTAAAGCCAGGATCAACTCCAACTACGGTTTTCCCTCTAACTGGTGGTGTTAAGAGAAGGCTCTTTAAATTTGAGCAAAATATAGCTATAGATTCCTTTTCTGCGTGTTTACTCAAGTCAGATCTGCAAAATTAAAAGAAAATTTCAAAACAATGAACTCAAAACATAAAATTACACAGTGAAATTACAGAGTGGAATTCATGTGATTATTTCTAAAATTTTCAAGCAAAAGAAAATTTCAAAACAATAAACTCTAATCATAAACTTACACACTGAGTATAATTTATGCTCATATGATTACGTCTAAAATTTTCAAGCAAAAGATATTTTCAAAGCAAAAAATTTCAAATTGTATAATGTATGCTTATATAGTTACTTCTAAAATTTTCAAGCAAAAGGTACTTTCAAAATATAAACTATTAATTTACACAATGGGTAAATTTTTACGCATGCAATTTCCGTGCAATTACTTCTAAAATTTTCAAGCAAAAAGTATTTTTAAAACAACAGTCTTAAATCACAAAATTGCTCTTTGAATAAAATTTATAATAATGAGATTACTTCTGAAATTTTGAAGCAAAAGAAAATTTCAAAACAAACTCAAACCATAAAATTACAACACACTGACTAAAATTAATACTTGCGATTATTCCTCACAGTCTGAAGTAAAAACATTTTCAGAACAGCTTCTAATTATAATATTATACTTGTGCACAATTTATAGTCAAGTGATTATTCATAAAATTTTGAAGATAGTCATAAAAATCCAATTTACTAATGGTATAATGATTTGTATTATATATATTCATCTTCTTCAAGCAATTAAAAAATCCTGCATTTTTTTTGTCTTTCAAAAAGTGGAATGACAATCATCTGCAAAACTTATGAAACAACATATATATTTTAAGACAATCATCAAATAAAAAAAAAAAATTTTTTTTAATTTTGGATTCACCATTTTGTGGACCATGAACAATCTATTGGAACTATCTGATGATTGAATCTGATTTTTTAACTTTCAGTAAATAATTTTTAGCAATCACATTCAAAATGGCATCCAACAGTTGTTATTCTCAGCAACGTGCCTCGGCTTCCAGATGTGCTCTGATAAGGAAGAAGACAAGCAATGATGGGCTGTATCACATTGCTGCTTATTCCTGCATTTTACTGATCTCCACTTGTGTTTTATCGTATGTATGTGGACACTAGTCACAGGATCAAAATTCACAATGCAATTTTAGAAAAACAATCCCCTTCCTTATCGCCTCCCCCCAACAGAGAAAAAGAGAACATTATAAAGAAAATTAAGGAAAAAGAATTTAAAATCTCATATTTAAGAAAGAACATATAACAGTCTCAAGAGCTGTGAGGATCAGATGCATTGATGATATTTTTGGCAATGGGCTTGGTGGGTACAGGATACTCAAAAAGCATCAAAACATTTTTTTAATTCCCTTAATGCTACAAACGTTGATAATTTTCAACCGGATACACCAAAATTAAAAAGTAGTTTAAATTATATGAATAAGATGAGTTACTAGTAATATAAATTTTAGATCTAATCATCAATAAATACTTTATTGCTTTTTTGAATGACTCTGTTAAACAATACAGTTATAACATGAAAAATAAATTAAAGGTTTTTATCTCAAGTCAAATGGCAACACTTTAGGAACCAACTTTCTGGCAAGCTTCACAGAAGATAAATGATTCAGTGCTCAATGTGACTCAGTTTGCAGCTAAATGAACAAAACAGTGTTCCAATAAATGAATTTTAAAAAGAAGTTTTTAGCATATAGTGGAGCTGCAAAAATTGCCCATCAAAAAGAATGAATACTACTTTGAATAATAATGATCACAGTCTGCTGCTATGCCTTTACACATATCAGCAGCAGTCCTGAAATTTTATTATCAGAAGTATTATAGAAATTTTCAGCTACTACAATTTTATACTGGAAAGTAATCCATTCCCCAAGAATGCACAAATTACAGGACATAAAGGACAAAAAAGAGGGGGGAAGGCCCAACAAATGGCTACTTTTCCATTGTAATCATGTTTCAGATTATTGTTTTCTTTTGAGCACAAAAAAGCAGCCTTTTTGTTAGCTTCAAAGTGCTGGATTTTTTTTCTATGTTTACAATTTGTTACTTTCTTTGTGAATTCCTAAGATTCACCAAGCAATTAAAATGCTTTCAAAAAGTTAACGGTTCCTTTGGAGCTATATTAAAAGTGATAGCTGTATTACAGTCCAAAATCCGAATGTCCATTACCTAAAATGATCTAATACCCACCAGCCAGGATTAAGTGAGATGCTTCACTTTTCAACCACCTGTTGGCTAGGGAGCCCCACCATGGCCGATGACAATATGACTGATGTTGCATTGATGTTCACCATGATTACAATTTTGGCTCTTCAGTGAATTTGTCTGTGGAGGGGGGGGGGGCATTTTGCTATCTGACCTTAACAATAAGTGAAGCCCCAATGTTGCCATGTCTACATGTCATCTTACTAGATTTAAACTGATGTTATAAAATCCCAAAACTTCTGGAATCACCAAAGTCCCTATGATTTTGGATGTTGGACTTTATCATGTATAACTTCAAAGAATTTGCTGGTATTTCAAATAAGGTAGTATCCACCTTAAATTTAAAAATATATCAACTAGACTACCAACATTATAAGATCCACAGCAATGGAAATAATTTATATGCAGATCAATATAAAATTTACTTTGGAACATATCATAGTTCCTGTATTTATATTATTTACTTAACATTGCAGAGAAGGGAGAAAAAGTCAGTTCAAATTACCTGAGTCCACTTCAGGCTCCTCCCCCCTTCTTTGATAAAAATTTCAAGAAGCTTGACTTAGGCATCAGTTCTTTTTTTTATCAATTAAGTTTACAAGTAAAATAATTAACAAGTAAAAAAAAATTTCTTTAATTAAAATTTTTTTGCATAATAAAATTTGTGTTTATAGTGAGCTATACCCAATTGCGGGACTTTCGGTCAATTTTTATTTATGCTTTCAATTATTTTCTAAATTTTGAGCAAATTTGCATTATTTTCTAAGAAAATAACTACTCATCAGTTGATTTTTTATTTTCTTATATCATACTTAAGGGCTTCCATCCCAATCATAACCAGGGACCACAAGTTATCTCTATGGCACTCTTTTAACATAATTTTTATATATAAATGTGAATGAAAAAAATAACATTAGCCATACCTGGACATTTATTATCATTGACACATGTTCAAAAGAACTTGGTAGGAAGATCTCTTTGTTCTATATACTCTAAGTCTAGTAATACATACTTAAATCCTACTAGTTCTACAGAAACATAATTTCATCAAGCTGTGATGTGATAGCAAAAGGCCTAGAAAGTGATTAACAATTCTTTCTAAACTTATGAAAGTTTATACAATAACAAGACAAAATACAGCAAAAAGATACATATCAGTAGATAAGACATCTCTGAAAATTTTTACTCAGAATAGATCTCAATCACGTAATTGTAGATTTAGGAGCTGTAAGCCATGTTTCTTTGCATAGAAAACTGCTACAAATGTAGTGTATCTAACCCTTTCATTACTATGGACGTAAAGTTCTGCATAGGTTATCTTTCTGATTCATTACACATGAAAATTTCTGTCTGGCTTTAATGTATCCAATTTCTGATTTCATGTATGTTGGAAGAAAAGAAATCAAGGTACAAAGTAAGAGAGTTGTTCTTTAATTAATCAAGAAAGCACCATTTATTTATGACATTCTGAGGAACTTTGAAATTTAACCCGTAACGGTCAGAAGGCTAAACATGTTGCAAACAGAAAATAATGCCACAGTCATTGGAACATACTGAAGACTTTATTTTTCAATAACATGGTACTCATGAGGCCATCCATGCTTTGCTCGGTACTGAATGGTTTATCAATGCTAATCTCAGCACTGGAAAAGCATGCTTCTCAAGATGGTTCTCCTTTTCTGCAACCTCCTGCTAACTTGGCATAACCCCATGAATTTTTTTTAATGGAATTGCAAAGTTTATTTTAGCTAATATATTATTTTAAAGTTAATTATTTCCTGTAATTTCTACTTCTTCACTTGGTTCTTATCAGAATATAAATTAGAATTTAAACGAGTAAATTTGTTAATTTAAAGAGACCATTTTGAAAATGTGGCAGAAAATAGGTTACTCTAAGTCTCCATCTGTAATCCAATCTGTCTTTAGTGAATGATTTTCTGAACTTGAATCAGAAGTCACAGAATAGCTGCACCTGGGTTGAAGATACAAATATGGCAGTGAAGATACAAATATGTTGTGACAAAAAGAATTTGTTAAAAAATGCTGTTGATTTATTAAGTAATAATATGTTTAGCTTTCCTAATACTCGTATTTCAGAGAAATGTTTGAAACAAAAAATGAGTCGAAAATCAAAAGGGGTGATTGATGGGTTACTTATCTTTTCAGCGGTGTCGCATTAGGATTACAGCGGGGCTGTTTCAGGAAAGTAAAGGATGGGGACACTTTCTTCGAATAGCTACCCCCTTAACATATCTTATGAGATCCACAACAGCTTTCTCCCTTTCTATTAATGAACAAAGGGATTTGAATGTTATCTTTTCAATTCTTAACGATTCAATTCTTCTCTTTTGTTACAGGCCATCAAGAAAATAATAAAACAAAATTCAAGGACATTTCAAATACTAGCTAATGCCCTTACTTTTACTTTATATAAAGCTTTTTCTTGACAATTAAAAATTACATTTACATTGTAATAGATTGCAATAGATTTGGGGTTGGGTGCAAAGGGAAAAATATCTGCTCTAAGGACTACACCAGTCTTTGTGTTTTATGTTGCCCCTTAGGGGGTCGTTATTCACCATCCTTCAGTGTGACAGGTACGCTGTTCAATCTGATTTGAACAGAACTTCTAAATAGGCCTCCACAGGTGGTGAAAGGCAAAAAGAAATACTCTGAGCCCAGTTTTAGACACAAAAAGTTTACCTTAGGATGTGAAAAATGGCACGAAATGTTTACGATTTTCCTAATGGCGAACTGGTTAAAAATACAACGTAAGGCAGCAGTCTATATTGAGCGACAGTGCAGGTATACAACGTTCATTCATTTCAGTCTTGTAAGTCTGATTATTTCCTCATATGTAATTTTATTTAAAAATAAAGTGAATAATTTTTAACCATAGTTAAAATGAGTACAAAATGAAAGCGATATTCCGTCGAGTACAAAAAGGGAATCGTGGAAGACTCCAGGGGTGTAAATCTTGTAGCATTCTGTAAAGAGAAGGTGTTGGATCTCCGTATGGTTTGTAAATGGAGTGCAGACTACGATTACTTGTGCCAACTGGTGGACGAAGGAAATGAGAAAAAACGCAGAGTTGGATCAGGTCGGCAGCCGTTATTTTCTGAGTTGGAAGATTGCATCTGGGAATGGATTGCAGGCAGGAGAGCAATGGCTTTGGTTGTGCGCAGGGCTGATATTCAAAAATTTGCCCTTGAAAGAGCAACTGAATTTGATATATGCACAGAAGAATTTAAAGTATCGTCACTCTGGTTGGACAACTTCCTTAAACGGTATGAACTGTCTCTAAGGAGATCAACAACATTGTTTAAGCTGGAAGACAATGAAGTTGTTAAGCGTGCACTTGCGTTTAAGCTTTTTGTTGACGGCATCGATTTTTTGAAATACCAACTCTCCAACATGATTCCTATGGATGCGATCGCGGTATTCTTAGGCCAAGGAGCTCAAACGACAGTTCACCACAAGGCTTCTTCGTCAATTTATGTTCCTTCTACCGGTTACGACAGTGCACGTGTTACCTGTATTTTGGCGATTCGTCTAGATCACAAGAAAGTATCGCCATTTAAGTGGGTTGATTTTATGCTGCCATCACTGTTGAGGGGTCAGAATAGAGGTTCACTAGTTTGGGATTCAGCCAGTACTCACCGTGCTAAAGACATGAAAAACTTTCTTGCTGATAGGAAGATTGATCAAATAATGATTCCGGCAGGAATGACTGGTTATCTCCAGACACTTGACATTGCAATAAACAAGCCATTCAAGGATCATTTGCGGATGGAAATCAATGAATATATTGAAAACAGAATGGTGAGAAATCATCGAGGTAATTTTGTAAAACCAGGCTTACAAGAAGTTGTGAATTGGGTAAAAAATTCATGGGACAAAATAACTGATAGTGATGTTTCCAATGCACTACGAACAGGCTACTTAGACAAGAAGTATTCATTTAACAATAGCTATATTGCAAGACATGAGAGATTCAAACCAATGATTCAACAGGAAATGGATTTGGAAGAAAATCAGAATATAATTCAGAATTTTATTTATGACGATGTTCCAGAAGAAGATGACATGACTGTAATTGAATAAATTTAAATTTCTGTATTCTGTGTAAAATAAATATTAAATAAAAATATATAAATATACTTTTATTTTTGCCATCCCTTTCGAAAATAAACCTTAGCGCAGTGTCTTATTTTCGGAAAAAGACGGTAGATACTTCCAAACTATTGTCTGTTTAATACTTGGCAGAAGGTCTAGAGCTGTTTATAGTCATAAAAACAAGGACCAGCTCATTTTTCAAAAGATGGTCTGGAATAAATGGATGTTATATTACAATCATATATAAAATCTAACACAAAGTGAGCTTTATCACTAGATACCTTTCATGAATTTGTTTTAAATGCAACTTTCAAAAATCAAAGCTGAAACTGCAACAAAATCATTTACACTGGCACAGAAGATGACACTCAGAAGCGCATAATGAAGAGGAATATCGAATTCAATCCTTTTGGTGAAAAAGTAAATAGTGAGGATGAGGTTTCAAAATCAGAGGGAAAATATGATAAAAATTTATTTTTCCAGATAATAATAATAAAAAAAGGGGGGAGTTTTGATTTTTTAAATAATTTTTTTGGTTATTGGTAACAAAAAATATTTGTTTAATAAAATAAAATTCATTTGTGACAAAAATAACACTTTTATCTTAATATTTAGTTTTAAAGAAATTACATTGGTAGCTACAGTACGAATAACAGTTACCTACATAAGCTAGGTACATTGCGGGGGAAAAAAGGAGGGGAGACAGTTCTATATCTCCCGTTCTACTGGGCTGATTGAATTAATTCAAATTGCATTTTCCATGCCTAGAAAGCGTAACTTAGGATATATATTAGATTTATATATAGCTTTGTTTTAATATAGATATTTTGACACAAAATGGGACTTTTTCTGAAAGAATGTACTAATTTTTTTAGTCCAAAGGGATTTAGTCCCGAAGGACTATTACTTTCGTTTTGCGATTTTGTGTTGATTCACTCTGAATGCCCGATTCACTTTTCAAATTGTTGCCACTAAATGTTATCGCTCTGCATTAAATTTTAAAAAATGAAAAATCTGCATAAATGTATGCATGTTTCTCGCATTGTGATAAAACCTAGAGCCTTTGAATTTTGAATGACGTAATCCTACTGCGAATATGGGCATCTGAAAGCTCTAATTTTGAATTTGAAATTTGCTTTATTATCGATTTTATGTTTTGTAACATTTCAACGAATTTCTGATTAACAAACTAAATGATTTCAAAGCGAGCAATGGCAACACTGTACGGGAAAAAAAAACATTTTTATCTCCAGCACACGAGACTTACGGAAATTCTAAAGATATGTTCATTTTAAAATGATTTTGCGATATTGATTTTGAACTGAATTTTATGGTTTGAGTACGTAGTACATGATATTTAATAAAAAAAGGTAGCACACGAAACGTTAAAAAAAAAACGCGCCTTTGGACGTAATTTAAAATCTGAAATCTTTCAGATTTTTTTTATTTCGAATTTGTTTTTTACATATTTCGGTTCTATGACTCATATTACGCAAAATATTAAATTTTGTAAAATTTGGTGTGAAATTTATGGAGAAATTCAAAAATTTAACTTGCCGCATTTTTTTTCAGTTTGAGCCAAGAATAATCCATTCTTAATATATGACAACCTATTTTCCTTTCCCTTCCATTGTGCAGGAGTGGAAAAAAAGTCACATCATTCCTACTTTCAAATAATTTTAAGAACGTAAACCACATATTCGTTATTATCACTTTCAACAAATATGCTAAATTTCAAAATGCACCAATATATAAATTCATGTATATGTTAGAAAATTTTGAATAAAAAAATCTATCTTTTTGGAGGTAAATCATAAAAAATTGGCGAATTTTATTTGAAATGAACCTAAATTTTGAACTGTGTAGGAAGGAATCAAGTAAGTGTATTAAAAAAGATATATTAATAACTGAGGAGGTAAAATTTTGAGAGTTAATTTTTACGAAACTTGGAAATCTGTCCTAATTTGAGATGTAGAATCGAAATATGGGGAAAAAAAGTTGGCATGTTATTTCAGAAAAAGTCCGATTTTGAGTCAAAATGCCTATATTTGAATATTACTACATATAAATCTAATACATACCCTAAGCTGCGCATTCGAGACATGAAAAACGCAATTTGAATTTCATCGATCGGCCCAGTAGAAAGGGAGATTTAGAACTATCCCCCCTTTTTTTCTTTTTTCTGCGCAGTGTACCTGTATTTAAACAAAATATAAAAAAAATTAAGTGCTATAATTTTGAACACATATTTAAGTCAAAGTTTGATTTTATGATAATTTTTTTGGGTTTACAGATCAACTTATAAGCAAGTGTATACAGCATTTTATATTTAAGTAAAATGTGGAGTAAAAATCATAAATAAAGAAAATAAAATAAACAAAGCTATGAATTCCAAACTAAAAGAGAAAATATATGAACCTAATTTGACGACAAACATGAGGTTCAATGAGACGATCATATGCATCTGACACACAGCTTTGTAAGAAATCATATGTTGCTTTATCCAAATGCTTTCTGTTACAAAAAGTATTCCAAATAAAACTGGTGATTGTTTTTTTGACTCCTTCAGGAATTTGAATTTTCACCTTCAAAACTTTTTGTTTCTCTCCCCGATTTAAGGCCATGACCTGTCAAAAATAAATTATAATATATTAAAAACAGACTAAATTTACAATTTTAAAATTATATCACTTATTGTATTAATTTTGTCAGAATTTAAGAGCATTATTAATAGTAATAGAATAAATCAATCATTAAAAAAAATTTGCTGGATGTACTTCAGTGTTAAATTTCACCACTCTCACTCTTTATTTTTATTAAATCAGTCTTTTTCCTAAAAATAGTACTGAATTTAAGGGATGTGTCTCAGAACAGAAGAAAGTGATAATAACCCAATATACTTATTTATTACACTTGAAACTCAATTATTCAAATCACTAGTTTTTCTTTTTAGCCAAGAAAAATTCAGTTTATTGCTAGGTTATCTGAATGCATTTTAATTTTTTTCTTGCAAGTCAAGTAAAATTTAGCTTATTGCTGACTTATTTCTATGAAGTTTTATTAAGTTAATTGTAATACAAAAGTTTTTTATTATTATTTTACATCAATTTATATTATTTACTTGCAGATTTAATTTACATCAATATAAAAAAATCACTCAATTTTTGTTGGAAAAGAAAAATGGAACCCTAATTTTGTTCTATTAAAAAAATAGCATATAAAAAAATAAAGAACTCTTCTTCAGTACAGAAAATTAACTTACAAAAGAAGCTTTAATTTGTTATAGAAGAACTACACAACTGAGTTTTTACTGTAATTACATCAATTTATATTATTTACCTATAAAGAATAAAAATATATTTTACTTATTAGAAAAATGCTTCAAATGTCCATAAATGTTGTCTAATTAAATATATTAGAAATTACAAAGATTTTAACTTATATCAATTACATACATTATAAAAAATTAAATGAAGCTTCAAATTACTAAGGAATGTGCTTATTGCTTTTAAATCATCAGGTCTTAAGTAATTAGAGGATAAATTAAGCACCTTATGTTTTGCCAAACTGGTAACTGATTATGGCCACTTTAACTGATTATGCAGCAGTGTAGAAGGTAAATTAAAGACATATGTTTGTTGTTTAGACATGCAATAGTTCGGACAATTCAAATTCTACTGCACATTAACTTTACAAATGCACAAACCAGGCAAATACACATCAAAACATACTGACCTGATGAGGTGCAACATTGCTCAGAAGAATATTCAGATCAAAATAATTTTCATATTTAAAATTCTGAGTTTTCCCTCCTACAACAAATGCTTGTCTGTCTTCTTTTTCTGCACTTGCTGTTTTTGAACTGGTGATACGAATTTGTTTATTCTGGCTCCTGAAATGCAATATTAATATACAACTTTTAAAAGCATTAAGCTTATGAAATACCAAATAATAATTTTGGAGCTATGGAACAACAATATAAAGGATAAATAGATCAGGCAAATCAACAAACTTGTATTCGCCATAAATTTTGTAAAATCCCAATCGATATCGAGGGCAAAACGGGTCCCTCTTCATCAGATCCAAAGGGGGATCCATTTTGCCCTTGAAATCGATTGGGATTTTCCAAAAATTATGCCGAATATAAGGTTGTTGGTTTGCCTGTTCTATTTTCCATGTCGGCATGATTCTCTTGCGTCTTAATATAAAGGGTGTCCCAAAATTCCTAAAAGTAATTTTGATAGAAAATACAGGTTTATAATTAAAAATTGTAAATTTTTAATTGATTCATAAAGTATACAGTACAGGATTATATGTGGAATAACATATCAGGTAAATAGCCTTCATGGCTTTGCTGGCACATACACACTCTTTTGTTGAAATTTTCCATGATCATTTTGCATAAATAAAGCTGAATTTCATAGATACAGTGCTCAATTTTCCTCCTTCGAAGTGTAGGCAGCCGTGAGCTTGTTGGCATAAACCTCAGATTTAAAAAAGGTCTAATACCGTTAAATAGCATGATTATTGATGGCCAATTCTGATCACAAAATGAAAAATTACATGACAAGAAATGACTCATGCAGTAGTTGAATTGTTCCTCAGGTTGTATGTCATGTGTCACCATCTTCTTGAACTACATCATCCACATCCATATCTTACAATTTAGACATAAAAAACTGGATTATCATGTCCTGCTAGCAAACACCATTAACTGTTATAGCTTGATCATTTTTGAAGAATAATGATCAGATGATGCTTCCAAGCCAAAACTGCAGCAAACAGTGTGATATGTGTGCATTTGCTTCTAAACAATAACTCATAGATTTTCTGAATCCCAAATGCAACAATTTTGCTGATTAACCTAGCCTTTAAGATGAAAATGACCTTCATTGCTAAAGATTATTTTGCTTGAAAAATCAGTATCCACTTGTTGTTATTCCATTTCTCATTCAAAAAATGCTCTTCGCTGTGCGTAATCAGTACCTTTCAGTTCTTGAGTAAAGTGAACTTTGTAAACATAAACATGCAAATCTTTTTGTGAGATTACACTGTAAAGAGCTTCTCAAAACGTCCAATTCTTGAACACAAGATGGTGCCAAATTTATGTCCCTGGACTCTCAACAACACAAACTCTCTCACAAAGTGCTTCAATGTTTTGTTGAAGGCCACCCAGAGTGTTTAAGATAACTACTGGTCCAGTCTCTCAAAATTTCTTAATTTACTGTTAATGAAGCTAAATCACTATTCCAACTATATTTTGTATGAAAATTGCGAACTACAGCCAAACCTTCATTATTTTTACATATTGCTTGCCTTGCATTGCAGAAAATGCATTGTTTTTGTTTTGTAGCACTCCATTTCCAGTAACCCTGAACAACTGTCAGCTGCCACACTGTCTTTTTTTTGCTGGCAACATTATATCGCACAAATCTTACATGAATTCTGGGACACTGTTTATAACCGTATTTTTAATTACAACTATTTCTCAAGGCTTGTTAATCAGTAATATGGCTGCTATATATTATGGTTACTGTTTGAACATTTTTAACAGAATTCTGTCAAAATTTTTATGTTGTGCTACCACACATGTGTAATTCAAATTAGTAAATTGTTGCCATTGTTAAACATAAGATTTTTAATTTGCATTTCCATACAATCTTGTTAATAGTCAATTTAGTATTGCTATTCAGTTATCTTTTAAATAATAACATCTTGAAAAGCTGAATAATTTAAAAGCAATAATTCCATATTAACCCTCTGAGCGGTACAGTTTTTTGGATCTATCATGAAGATCTGTATTTAAACAGCCCTTATTAGCTAAATTTGTATATTTACTTAGTTAAGTCTCTATTTTCATAAACTTACATTAAGATGACGATTACATTATTAAAAAAGTAAGAAAGTAAAATATCTTAAATTATAAGCTAATATATACCAAGTGACAAAAAATCTTATGATCGGGTAAAGCTGGTCATGGCATTCAGAGGTTAACACGCACATAATTTTTAAATGAATCTGGGTTATTCAAAAAGTATTATATGTAATTTATATCAGCAAATGATTCTGCTTTACGTGTGTAATAAAATAATCTAGTTATTCAAAAATTTTGAAAATTTACACTTCTAACACCATTATATCCAACTGATCATTTTTATGAATATTTATAGCATTACTGTAATTAATACAAATTATTTCTAAAGCCTCGTGTTATATATCTTGGGAGATAATAAATAATTTTTTTTAAAATACTCTTAAAATAAAAAGGGCATTTTAGAAGTTATGTTTATGTCCGTGTTACTTCATTATAAAGTTTTCGTCCTTCAGAATTCCACTGCAAAAGAGGCAAGAAACATTAGCAAAAGCCAAGCAAAATCTGGCATATATCTAGTCTCTGAAAGAAATTTATGTCATATATCTGTAAAAGGAATCAATATCTTTTTTAAAAAGTGTAATAAATTGGTAGTACTGTTTCAGCTTATTGAATATAACACAAAAATTTTAATCGGTACGATTTGTTTATAATGCCTGTAAAACAACTTTACCTGCAAGGACACTACAAATGCAGAAAAGATTGCTTTACAAGCTATGAGTTCTAAGTCCTTCAGCAAACGTTTCCAGCTCTGGATATAAAAGCAATAGAATTATGTTTTAAACATAAGGGGGGGGGAACTTTCTAAACGTAAATTCTGTAACATCCATCATTATTGTGGCTTTCGTAATATGTCTGGGAAACTGGTTTTCACACTCTTTGAAAAAGTTGATCAGTTGCTCATTCACTAATTATTTCTTCTGCCTACACAGTGGTTCTCAACCTTTTTTGTGCCATACCCCTCTTTCACCACTGCTAGATGATCTAATATATGAATTCTAGTATATTTACACAATGATGAATATCTATTACATCTATGTATCAGTGTATATTTCAAGATCACCTACTAGATGGTGTAAATGAAAAGTATTTTAGGTTCATCTTCCTAACTGCCTTTCTCGGGGGTGATTTATTAGTGGATCAAATTTATGCTCAAGTATTTTTAAATACAAAATAGGATCAGTCTAACCATCATAACATATTTCAAAGTATTCTGTACATAATAAAATCAGTATTTATGCTCAAATGTATTTATTTCCAGGCATAAAAGGATTCTAAAAAAAGATGGAAAAATTTTACCGCCCCCCTCCCGAAAAAGGAAATTGACACCAATTGTACCAATTCATAGAAAAAACAATCATTTTCCACTCTAAATACAGCAATAGCTTTCTCTGATATGATATGCTGCTTTTTTTATATATATGATATATGCTTTTTTTTTTTTTTTTTTTTTTTTTTTTTTTAAAAAAAATTTTTTTTTTTTTTATTTTATTTTTTTTTTTTTTTTTTTTTTTTTTTTTTTTTTTGGTTAACCAAATCATGATGCACTTTTTTTGGTAACCTGGGAGTAATATTTAACCTTTGTAAATACTAATGTTTTATAAATACATATACAAAGTCCGTAATCCAGACTCGTCGGGACCTCAGTGATTCTGGATTAGGGGTTTTTCCAGATTATAGGTCATCAGTTTAAATCTGGTAAGATGGCATGCAGAAATTATACAATTAAAAATATGAAACAGTAATTTATGAAATAAAAAGCAATTATGATCTAAAGAATATCAAATTTCACAAAAAAAAAAGCTTAATTTGTTAAATTTAATAAAGCTTTGTTTGCTTTATTAAACATTTCTTTCAATGTAAGTTGTTTAAGTTGCTTCATTTTTTGTGCTAATACTTTCCCTTTAATTCTATAAGCAGACAATTTCTTGTTCAGTTACAAAGTTCCACCATTCAAGTCATGTAATTGCTGTGTCGAGAATACCGACTAACTTGTCAATCGAAATTTTTTCCTTTTCAGTAACCTCTCTGTCACTTTCTTCACTATCGGAAGCGGCAGTTTCAGGATCTAGAACCATACTACAGATTTCACCATCCGTTAATTGATTGATGATTGGGGCATTGTCGTCGCAATGAAAAACTTCTGTTATATCATCTTCATTTATTACCGCTTTTCCATTCTTTACATAATCCAATAACTGGAAAATTTCACCTATAGTTTGTGATGACCGAAAACCTTCAAATTTGCGGCTATCATCTTCATCATGAAATATAGTACCTGGCCATAAATTATGCCAAGCATTTTTTAACGTATCCGGAGACAAATCCTCCCACAATCTTGCGATGCTCCGCACAGCAGATTTTATGCTAAAATATTTCAAAATTTTTTTAATAGTCTTGCCATTGTTCAAGTAATTTAAAATAGATTTTAAAAATGCTCCTTTATATTTGCATTTCAGCGCATGCACTATTCCTATATCCATAGGCTGAATGATAGATGTACAGTTTGGAGGGAAGAATAATACGGATACATTATCTTTCACTAAAACTTTAAGTGAAGTATGCGCCGAACAGTTGTGAACAGTCAGGACTATTTTTGAGTCATCAGGTAAACCAACCGAATTCAAATGTCGCCGAGCCTCGGGTATAAAATGATTTTCAAACCAATCATTCATCAGCGCTTGTGTCATCCATGCTTTTTTATTTGCGTGATATATAACGGCGAAAATCATTACGCCTTTAAATGCTCAAGGTCGTGCATGTTTTCCGATTACGAAAAGTTTGCACTTGTGCGTTCTCCTGCAGCATTTGTGCAAGCTAAAATTGTTAGTCTCGCTTCGGAATCTTTGACACCAGTTGGAGCCTTTTCTGTTGCATATATGGCCTTATTTTTTTTTAACTCTTTGCATCATCTCTCCTCCTTGGGATATTGACTTTCTTTTGAGACTTTATTTTCAGGCATATGGCAATCGTGTTTCTGTTTCGTTGTTCTATGCCACTTAATATGCAGACACTCGCATTTTTCGTCTACTTAATATGTACGTGTGAAAATGACGTTGCGTCATTCGAAGAGTGAATTCGTGCCGATAGCTGATTGGCTAGTCGAGGATGACGTCATCTCGACTACGTGCTTTAAATAGCTCACACCGCACTGACTCGATCGCTTCTATTTCCTGACTGCATTGCTCCCAGTTGCTGCTGCTGCCAAGTCGATGAACGCCGTCCAGAGTTAGATGCCTCTACTGGTTTAAGCTTCCGATGTTCGGTCCGTGGAACGCCGTCCAGCATGAGATGTCTCTTCCGGTTTAAGCTTCAGACGTCCGGCCCGTAGAACGCCGTCATGAGTGAGATACCTCTTCCAATTTAAACTCTCAAGGTCCAGCCCGTGGAATGCTGTCATAAGTGAGATGCAGGAGTGAGACGCCGACTTTCGGCAATTCCGGTGTTTGATAAATGTGAGCAGCGATATCGGCACAAGTGTTTAGGTGCAGCGGTGTGAATAATCCTGTTCTTTTGGGTGATGAAGATAATTACAGCTATGACCTATTCTTCTCAATTTGAAAGTATATTGGGATATTTTTCTTTGCCAGTTGCATAAGATTCTTTTCAGTCAAGTAAAGAGTGATTTATTACCTAGTGTAATTAAGTGATATGCTTGCTGAAAGTTAATGATGGCCAGTGTTTCCATGGAACAGGTAAAAATTCTAAATTAGCTAAATATATAATGTTACATGAATGAAAAGCCCTTGGGGCATAATGAAGAATTAATTCTAGGCAAATGTTTATATTGAAATTCTGTTTTTAAATTCCTTGATAGATTTATTTATTGTACTTTTAGATCTTGTTAATAAATTTTGTTGAGTTTAAATTTATTTGTTTTCAATGTCTGCACATAACATAATACTAGGGTGCTTTTACTGCAAACAATAAACTCTGCTGAATGTTGTAAATTTCAAACTTCACGTTTGCCAACATTTTCTGTAGAGGTTGCCAAGATATTTCGTGGTACATATTGCCAGAAAAGACAAGTTTTCATCAGCATTGTAAATTTGTTCTGGAGATAATTGTTCACTAGTAATGAGTTCAATGAATTCATCTGCAAATTCTTCAGCAGCTTCAGTATCAGCTGAAGCTTTTTCACGTGAAATTTTTAATTGTCTTATATAACATGGCAATTTTTAAATTTGGTTAACCAACCTGTCGAATATGTGCACTTAGTGTTTAAGTTCATTTCTTCATGAAATATTTTGGCTTGAGCCATTTAGCACTGGACCCGTCAATGGTACGCCCTCGCTGCGACGCTGTCTGACCCATTCAATCATCACTTTGTCATGATCGTCACTTTTAGCATAACGAACACTTTTTCTGTTATTCATTTGCCAGTGGGGTGTCAAAATCCACAAAAAATTCAAAAAGTTCCTTTTTCTTTTTGCATATGTCATATACAGTTGACTTTCCAATGCCATACTCCTCGCATAATTTTGAGACGGATATGCCTTTATCCATTTTTTGCATTAATTCCACTTTCTGTTTGATGGACATCGAAAGATGCTTTCGCTTTGTAGATCCTTTGGCAGCTCCAGAACTGGAAACTCTTTTTGACATAATCGAAAGTTCAAGGTTAATTTTTATAAAATTGCTCTAACAGTCTGCAAAAAATAATAAGCCGGATCCAATTAGAAAACTAAGGAACAATGCAATTTGCAACATTAACTGAAATGCCTTAGAATCAGTAAAGATAATTTTAGCCTATGTTATCTCTTTGAAATCCAGACCCTTCGCTATTCTGTATCTTCAAAATACCGAACCGCCCGAAATACTTTTCCGATTTCACCGCAATTCCCCCCCTCCCATCCATTAACTCAGAAAATAGGGGTGAAGATTTCGAATGACATCCTTTGTACTTTCTAACAAAGATTCCATTAGGCTTTGACCCCGTTCTTTATAAAACTATTCTGAAGGTCAGAACAACAAGCCTTTCTGGCTTTGTTATGATCAGGACTGAAATTTTGTTTACTTCTGTTATTTTTATAGGACCTCTATTGCTGTTGAAAGCTTTCCTGCACTTTTATTGCTGTTAATTTCAAATGATAATGTATTAGTACATACAGAACTCACAAATAAAATAAATTTCCAGCGTCATTACTAAAACAGAAACTTCATGATTAACCTATGCGAAATTTTAATCTACTATCAGCAGCGGAAGAAATAATAATTATCAATTCACACCTTCAAGAGCTCTTAATATTTTTATTAAAAATAAAATACTACACCTTCCAAATGAAGATCAGAGAACACTGTTGCAAAACAACATTGCTTAAGATCTTTTATTTATTTTCAGCACTACAAAAATGAGTTGCATGTTCTACAGTGATTCAGCTTTCTAATATCCTATTCCTGAAGAATTCATACTCACATTTGCCTCACAAAATCAAGCACTCTTCTGTCTTTTGCTATTACATCGGCTATTATATGCTGAATACCGGTTTGAATTTCTTTTTCAGTTTCTAAACCTGTAATAGAAAAAAGAATAAAATTCTAGTGACTTGCAAATGACTATTTTGTATTTTTGAAATGTAAATACTATCAAAATTTGTTTCAAATGTAGTTAAATCTTTTTTGCTGAAGGATAAAAATATAATTTTATACCTCAAAGTTTTAACAAGTTCTGCTTTATTGTTGCTCCAATTTCTTTAATAATATAGCCAATCAAAACAAACAAATTACTTCAAAAATTGCAGACTGAACAATTTGACAACTAGCTTAAATGTTCAAACTCTAGGTACAACATTAGCATTTATAATTCTCATGGCTATATAGAGTTGGGATACATAAAATTGGTTGATAAATAGGGGCCACATAATATGATTTTAATATGAAGTTGGTGCCACTTAATATGATCATGTTTGCCCACCGCTATTTTGATAACATTAACTGAATAATAATATTAAATGATGAGAAAAATATCTTTCAGATCAGCTATACAATTTAACCAACTTAATATAAATTTAAGTAGAAACATATATATACCTTTTTCATACAGCATTTTAACTGCAAAAGAATCATTACTAATGGATTGTCTGGAAGCATTATGGAAAAGTTCATTTATGAACTGTGCCCACTGTTCTTGAAAATTATTTGACTGATGCTGTACCCCTAATCATAATACTCAGACATTGTTCCATATATCAGTAATTATAGGGAAATTATTAATTTTATGTTTACATTCTTCAGAAAGTTTATTAGATGATGTGTTTGGATTCATTTCAGAAAGCCCCTTGCAGATATCTTCAATCTAAAGAAGATAGACTTATATCTAATCATTGTCAAAATCAACACAGTTACTAAAAATCTCTGCCAAATAAAAAAAAAAAAAAAAAAAAAAAAAAAAAAAAAAAAAAAAAAAAAAAAAAAGCTGTTTTTTTTTGGCAAAAAAAGGTTGCTTTTTTGGCTAATTTTAAATAGCTGGCTGAAATAAAACCAAGTAGTTTGTTGATTTAATGTTGATTTAACATTCTGATAATATTAACCAAATTGTTGATCATAATAATTGGCGTATTTCCACATTTTCATATACAAACGGGCAGAACTTTGTGAATTTGATAACAGTAGCTAAATAATAACATTAATACCGATCATATTAAGTTGTGCCCACTGTAAAGATCCTTTTGAGAGGATGAAGGCCAAGGAATAAAGACCAAGTACATCTTTTTGATTGTCACATCCAGAGAGAGTTGCAGCATATAGAATTCGTATGTCTAAATGTCTTCTTTAGAGGATTTTAGCAGGCAAAGAAGTATAAGTATGATAGATAGTGAATACAGCATCCTCACTCTTGGGCTGGAGTTCAAACTCTTGGTAAGACATGAGCATTTTTTATTGTCATAAGTTGAGGCACACACTTCTGGCTGTTCCAAAAGTTCCACACTTTCACTTTCTAGATCTCCTTTTTCTTTCTTTCATTCACATGGTACTTTAGTCTGATATATAGCTTTGAAAAATGTATTCGTGAAAACACTAATTAGGTACCACAATTTTTTTTATGTAGTAGGAAATTTTTAATCCCATATTTTAATTCAACAAATGAAATAAAGTACATTTTTAGATTATTTATATATTTCCAAAATACATTTTTTAGATTAACTGGCAGATTTATGCCTTGCTGACATATTTTATGCACATTCAAATTTTTTCCCTAATATCTGCCGGAGGAAGAAAAATAAAATGGCAACAAGTGAAGTAAGGCAATGGACTGATCTAAGAATATACTACTATAGGGAGGGGGGCAGTACTGGTAAAGATTCATTTAAAATGTGTGTGAGAAATTACTTGCAAAGTTGTTTAAAAAACTAACACTTTTACTGAAATTTCCCAACAATCCTTAAGCCACTTCCTCTAATTATTAATAAATAAATTAATTTTTAACAAATAAAGGACTTTTGTTTTGATTATTTCCCAAAAGGGCTAATATAATTCAGCAGAGAACATACAGTAAATTTTGTTTCCACAGTGGAAATTCTGCTGGAAAAAAAAATAAAAAAATCTGAAATGTTTCAGATTTTAAATTACGTCCAAAGGGACGTTTATTTAACATTCTGTGTGTTACCTTTATTTGTTAAATACCATGTTCTTCGCACTTAAACCATAAAATTCAGTTCAACAGCAATATCGCAAAATAATTTTAAATTGAGCATATCTTTAGAAATTTCGGTACACGCTCTCACGCGCTGGAGATAAAAATGTTTTTCTGTACAACGTTGGTATTGCTGGCTTTGAAATCTTTGAGTTTGTTAATGAAAAATTCATTAAAGTTTTAGAGAATATTGTTACGAATTTCACATTTATTTGACTATTTATTTAGAACTGTAATTAAAATTCCTTTTTATTTTCCCGTGCAACGCACGCAGACGATTTTTGAAGAGAAAGCTACGTCAAAAAAAAAAAAAAAAAAACATGCATACATTTATGCAGATTTTTCATTTTTTTAAATTTAATGCAGAGCGATAACATTTAGTGGCAACAATTTGAAAAGTGAATCGGGCATTCAGAGTGAATCAACGCAAAATCGCAAAACGAAAATAATAGTCCTTCGGGACTAAATCCCTTTGGACTAAAAAAAAAAAATAAAGAGCCTGGTTAAGACGTAGAAAACCTTTAAAAACAACACTTTATCTAAAATAAGAGTTTTTGAGCAGTATACAATATTTATGGAAGGTAGAATATATATCAATGATGTATGGCTCCAGAAGATCATCCAGTCAAATTAATGAGCAACATGTCAATTAACTCAAATGTTTGATGCTTGAAAATCACTGTTCAATTAAGAATATTAATGAAAAAGTTCCTATATCATTTGGATCCTGTCAAGTAATTTTGAGAGATCTCTTGGGCTTGCTGTGCAATGTTTCCAAATTTTCCAAACACAATGAATTTTTTCCAAAAATAATATTGTGTTCAAATGATAAAATAACTTAATACAATAAGTCCTTCTTAAAATGCATTATTCCTAATTACAATATAAGGATCTACAATTTTTAAACAGAAAAAGTTTGACAGATAAATGAGCAATGCTAAAAAAAAATGAAGCAAGACCAAAAATGAAACGTCAAAGATCAAAATAATGTTGAGCATTTCACTGTCATGGTGATGCTGATCAGGAATTTTTACCAGTTGGCCATTTTTACCAGTAGGAATTACTAAAGAATATTGTGTTCGGCAATGTTTGTGTGAAATAATTAATAAAAAATTACCAAAATTTCAGAGATAACGCAGCGATTTTGCTCTACAATAATATTCCTTTTCTCACTGTGCTCTTGCTGTTCATTAATCTTAGGCCAAAATTTCAACAAATGTGATTATGCAGCCTTACTATTCATTAGCTATGGGCAATGTGTGACTTTTTCTTATTTCTGTGGCTAAAAATACTGTTTAATAATCATCAGCTGGAATCTACTGCTGCAATAAAAAAAAAATTTGCTGCAAGTTACGAAGAGATTTCATGAAAAGAGGCTTTAAAACATGGTTTAAAAATTAGAAAAAAACTATGCCATAAGCCCACTGCAGTTGGGATTACTTGAAAAGGGGATTTGATAAATATCGACTGTAAATTTAAATGTGTTTTATGGAATCACTTCAAATAATCATTATTAGTTGCAGTATTTTTGCTTTGTACCCCTGATTTAGAAATGACCAAGAAATACTCGGAATCACTATATATTAGTTTCTCAGCAATCTAACCACGTACTGAAATGAAAGTCACACTGAATTCCAAAAATTTCTCCCTTGAACTGTAATAACTTTCCATGCAAAATTTTTAGATGCAAGAAGAAAAATAATGCTTTTGTCGTTTTTAAATTGAAATTTATGGAAGACAAAATATAAGAAATACAAATATTTTAGTGGAAGGATTGGAACTTTTTTATTGACAAAAATCGTCCTATAGTTTAAACCTCACAATCAACCTTTTATACCTCTTTCATATAACCAAAAAATTTTTACATCTTAGTTTTTTATAGTGGATGTTGACTACCTTAGTCTCTTATAACGTAACAATATTGAGTACCTGAATGTTTTCCTACTTCTTTTCATGAAATGTTAAAGGAGTAAAAATTATTAATTGTTCAAAATAAAACATATTAGGCATCAAATAAAATGTTTTAGTACTCGAAGTTACCCTTCCTGGGATTAGCAGTATTAAAAAACTTATCATCCTAGCCTAAAGATAATCTAGATACACACACAAACGCTTTAGATTTACACAGAAAGACTTTAGATTAATTAGACCAAAGAGCTCTAGATAAATTAAGAACTTGGAATCCAAATTAAATATTTACCTTTCTGAGATTTAACAAAAGATGATAACTTAGCATTTAAAAGAGAAGTCTTCATTTCAAGAATCTGAAGAGCTATAGGTTCCAAACCCAACTTCTTTGATCTTTCAGCCAAAGTTTTCTTATTTCCTGGTTTGAAAGGTGCATACTAGAAGAAAATATAACTTTATTTTTTAAATGCTTAAAGATGCAGATTTTAGGCTTTTTTTTTTTCACTTTTTTGACATTACAAAAAAATTATACAGTGGTAAATTATCATTTGACACAGTTAAGAATAATCTCCTTTAAAAATAGCGCATAAACAAACTTTGGATTCAAGATCATATTTTGTTTACTTCTAAACAGGTTTATTCTTACTCTGTAATGGTAACAGTAATAATAATAAATGTAAAAGTTACTTATTAAATTAATGTGACAATTATTAACATTTTAAAATGTAAAATAAGTGATACATATTTCTTCAGTTCTAAGGCACATTTTGTTTTCCACATGAAAGACACTAAAAATGGGATGCACCTTAGAATCACAGATCAGTAATTACTGCAATTACTAATTACTTTACTGAATCCTTAATACTGAATCTCTTTGAATCAATGATTATTCTGAGATAATTAACTTTTACAAATCATTATACTGCTATAAGCTGAAGTCAAATATTAACCACTTAACCGTTTTGCCCAAACACCGTTCGGGTACTGCAAAAAAGGACTTTTTTTATTTGCCCGGATGCCGCTAGGGCAGTGTATCTTCCTACACCAAACCACTGATTTTACCGGATTTTCCCCATTTTTTACTTTGCAGTGTTTCTAATAGATATCTCTAGTGGTCCAGGAGAGATTGAATTGTAAAAATAGTTCAAAGACAGGTTTTACTGCTTTTCATTATGTGGAGAATTGTTTGCACGTGTTCAATGTATTAAGGCTTTGCAAATAATATTTCTTCACAATTTTGTCATGAAATAAAAGAACAATAGGTGACAATAAATGGCTCATAAGAGAATATAATTCTGATATTAGATCAGAGAGGGAACCCGGATTTTCTGTAAATGATTCTGGTAGTCCTGAAAGTTCTTCATTGGAATTCATTACCGATGATGATGAAACAGAAAGCTCAGATGATCTAATTGAAGCTCGGAACTTTTGTAAAATGATTACTACTAATACTCCTCCACCATTGGTGCAATTTCCTTTCATGGCGAATTTACTTCTTTCACATTTATTTCCTGTAAAGTGTTCTTTTCAGTTCTGCAGTCTCATCATAAAAAAGCCAACTTTAAGTAAAAATGCCTTAATTTCGCAGTAATTCAAAATTACCTTAAATTAATAAATGCAGTACTTGTAACACTTTTGACTGCTGATTTGAATTCATGTAATCAACTAGATTACAAAATTGTTTATAAAAAAATATGCTTATTTTTGGTCACTATATGGCAGGAAAACGAAATACTTAAGTAGTTTAAAAAAAAAAAATTCTAGATGTGTTTTGTTTTATTTAGTTTATATGCCTAGACTCACTGTTTTCTATTCTGCTAGTGGCATTGAAATTAAAGGTTGTGCCTGGTAGTTAATGGCATTTTAGAGTTGAAGAAATCTGATTAATTCAAAATATACTATAGTGGTTTCCAAACTGTATAAAGCAGTCTTTGGACCCATCTAATATTCCAGTACTTTTTTTTTTTCTAAATAATGCTTAGTCCATATAGTTTTGTAATGTTGTCTTCATGATTCACACAGATTTCTTTAAAGGATAAATTAAGGATTTTTATTTTAGCAAACAGAATTGAAGGAATAACATGTGCAATTGCTTTCACACTTCTAATACTAATTTAAGAATGAAAATAAATTAATAAATAAAACTAAAAGGTGTAGAATGGATTATTATTAACCACAACCTAATATTTAACATAACTATAAAAATAAGTTTGAAAGCACTACTATGATGGTTTAATAGTAGTGGTGCAGAATGCTGAAGTCTTGGCCATTTAGGAGATGGCATGGATGTTTGCTAATATCTTTGTCCTTTGAGTTGAAAGTTCTCTCAAGAGGTTTGTGAATAGGAGAAGAGAGGTGGGAGACCCTTGGATCCCTCCCTCAAGGAATCCTCCATCAATGGGATGGAGCCTACCCTTTCCTCATGAGTGAAATTCAACCACTGTCTGGACAGCATTCTCAGTGATGAGATGACTAAATGATTGATGAGTTTTGGCTATTCCATACGAATGCATTATGTTGCAAGTATTTGGCCATTTTATACAAAAACAATTTGAAAATAAAACTAACTCTCTACAACTTTTCAAGTAGTTAGCATTAGAATAGAAACATAATTTTTCAAAACACTTATATTTAACACATATAAATATCAACCATATTTTAAAGAAGACTTACATGGTCACCACTAAAAAATGCTTTGATTTTTTTTAATTATTTGCTAAAAGAAGCAACATTATTTAATCACAATTTAAAAATCCATCACACTACAAAATCTTTATCTTTTTAACCTGAGAGTTTTTCAGATTTTCTGAACACCATTTTTTGTTGTTATTATTTTTCATTTGACTGGTCACTTCTTCTCCAAAGAAATGTTCCATATGGTCCCCATTATTTCTAATGATGGAGCAAAGGGAGCTCAACTCTTTATAGAAATATGTGGCCCTCTATAGATTTAGAATTTTCCAATACTTACAGATTTTTCAGAATATCCTTCCCCTTTTTAAGGGCTCCTCTATTCATGTCTTTTGTTAATATCTTTAAAGAATTTCTGAATTCACTGATAGTAGCATAACCTTCATGAAATTTGACCTTAATTTTTTGAAGGTCAAGTTTTCATCACAGTAGATCAAAGCATGGTTGTAAGGTCAAAGTTCAACAACTATTTTTCAATAAAGAGCGACAGTATTCTTGTTGAAAGTATCTATTTTGAGAAGTGGCTGAACAACCAAATAGACAAACGAAAACTTTCATTCTACGATTGCAGATTATCCGTCGTTGCTTACAATGACAATGTTAATTCATATTACGAATGACAGTTAATCATTACACAGAAACCTAATGACTTTCAAGTACTTTTAAAGACTGTACGAAACATATGTTTTTTTGGAGTTTCAGAATTGAAAAATCGATAAGATTGATACTAGGGGAAACTATAGAAACCACTGTTTTTGAAAAGTACCTATCACTTACAGCTACTTTGAAAATTACTGACAAAAGAAAAACACTCAAAATTTCACAGAGCTTCAAGGCTGAACCAAAGGTCTACCCATTTAAAAAGGCAAAGTTAACTCTAAATTTAATTTATAAAATGAAATCTTTTTTTACCTCACTTGTAACAATATACAAAAGTTTTGCAGCTGCAAATAGCTGATTTTGATATACAGACTTTTGGATATCATTAAAAAATGAAAAATATAAGTGTAGCATCTTGTTCAAGAAGAGCTGGAGTTTCAGTGATCCTTGTGATAAAAAAAAGCACATCAAGGAAAATCAATATGAAACATGAAATGAGGCAACTATGTGAAGTCTGATTCCAAGACTTCAAATTAATGTGTTGTAGAGACATTAGGTTATTTCGGAAGCAGGCGAGATGAAAAATGAGCAACGCCTTCACTTAGGACTCGAACCACTGACCTCTCGAATACGCGCCCAGCATGTTGAGCACTACACTACGAAGGCATGAGAAGAAGGCGGGAGAAATACCTTATAGTGTAATTAAAAAAGTTCACCATACCTATTAATTGTAATTAATTTACTTAAAGGTATATTCAAAATATGCATTTATTTGGCACATTTTATATAAATTGTTCCTTCATTTGAAACATACATTTATTTATTTTTAATTTTACCAAAAAATTCTATCACCTGCATGCTGTAATTATAAGGTAGGCTTATGTTCTCTTTTGGGCACAGTGGAAAACTTGTGATACACCAACGACACTGTGAACCAAAAGTATTTGTGAACAACTAACACAGGGAAAATCTGACATGCATGCCTTTTACAGAGAAAAAGCTTTGACAAATATATAAGATAGAATGTAATTTTGCAGTGTGACGTTTACAAGAAAATCCAAAAGCTCAAAAACTGTCTTCAAAAATCCCTGTGTCAACAGCATAAATAAAAAATAAATAATTATAAGAAAACTGGGAGAAAAAAAAATTAAAAACCCTGAAAGCTTTTAGATTTTATATAATCCCCAAAGGGCCCTTTTTTTAAAACATTTTGTGAGTTATCTTTACTTATTAAATATCATGTTCTTCACATTTAAACCATAAAATTCAATTCAACAGCAATATCACAAAACCTTTAAAAGAGCATATCTTTAGAATTTCCACTACACAATCTCATGTGCTTGAGATAAAAATGGTTTTCTTTTCCGTACAGTGTTGCTATTGCTCGCTTTGAAATTGTCGAACGTTTGCAAAAATATGAAATAGATAATAAAACGAATTCCAAATTTGGGCTTCCAGATGTCCACATTCGAATGGAGGACTAAGGTATTCAAAATTTGATGTCTCTAGGTACCACTGCTTTTTCAAAGTGTGAAAAACATACATACATTCATGCAGATTATCATTATTTATTATTTTTAAATAAAATGCAGGGCTCTAGTATCTGGTGGCAACAATTTGAAAAGTAAACCGATGCAAAATGCCAAAACGAAAATGCCCTTTGGGCTAATAATAATAAAAGATTTAAAAATGAGAAAAGTTAAGAGCATATTATGTATTGTATTTTGTCCATGCATGTGCCGAACATAGAACATTCTACTGGTTTTAAGTTGAATTCCCCCCCCCCAAGCAAAGAATTTATCATGACCGTTGTTCTCCCTAATGAAAGTTGTGACGATTTATTTATTTTGACTAATAATTAGTTTTTAGCTAAAGCAGCTTTCCTGTCGCTCTCCTTTTCACCTATGCTTTCCTGACAGAATGTAAATCAGTTAGCACACATATGTTCAAATTAAGGGAGGAAGAAGTGCTATATAAGCAAAGATTTCAGAAATTCTTTTTAGAGCATCTTATGCCTGCTTAAAGGTCATGTGTTTACCATGACTTAGCAATTTTAATTCTGTAGCGTGAAGTGTTTCAAGCCATTAGGTTTGCCCTGCCGCTTCCACGAGCCAAAGCCTTCCTATGTGTTTAAATTATCCTGTGAGCCATTAGGTTAGTTTAATTGCATTTTATTTTAAGTTCAACATCACTTGTTTAAGACAAAAGTGTTGGCTTATATAAACCCAAGTGTGGTTGTCTGTGAACTCTTTGCGATCGAATAAAGGGTCATTTCCACACTTCTTCAGACCGAGTGTTTCATGAGACCAGAGAATAATTGCTCTAGAGTCTTTATAGACCTCATTAATTTATATTACCAAAGAATACAAGACTCTAAAAAGTTAAGAAAATTTTCAAAACATTTTGCATTTTGAAATTTTGGTAGAAGAATTTACATTTAAATAAATTAAAACAAACCAGAAGTTCCACTTCTTCGAGAGTTTTGGCACTTAAAAAGGAAGCAACAAGATTTTCATCTAGTCTTTCATCTTTCACACTTTTCAAAATATTTTCAACCTTTTTATGGACTAGCCTGAAATGTTCAGAAACAAACAACAATATTAAGAATTATATTATTAATGTTAATTATAATGTCAAACAATATAAAGAAAATATAAATATTTAACAATAATACATATTAATAGCATATTAAAAGAATACATATTAACATATTAAACTCATATAATTAGTTCTATATAAAAACATATAATAATCATACTAAATATGTAACACATTTCTAAAATTAGTAAAAAAATCTTGCTTAATGTGAATATAATGCACATTTAATAATATTTAAATATGCATTTTCCTTGCAATCACATGCAGAATTTTGTTATAATAAAGCTCAAAGTGGTCTAATATTCCTTCTAAAATAATCACTCATGACATCATGGATAAACTACAATAATGCCTGGCCCCCAAAGAGATGAATTAAAAAATATATTCATAAAATTAAAAAGGTGGCAATCTGATACTTCAGATTTTAATTGAACAACTAAAGGATGTTAAAAAAACAATATCTGTGCTTCAAAATTTCCAAAATAATCTATGGAAAAAATTTGAAGTTGATTTTTTTTCATTGAGAAGTACTTACTCATGTATACGATCTATGTAAATTACATAACAGTCATAAAAATTTCATATTCTGCAAACTGAACTCTGCACACAGTACTTCATTATAATATGAAAATTATATTAAAATAATAAAGACTCCAAGTTCTGCAAACTCAGCCTTGCATATAAACACTTCAATATAACAGACCCCACCATAGGTAACAAAACAAAGATTGTCTGCACAATGGGCTAGAAATTTCAAACAACTTTACTTCACTTCATCATAAGATGCTTGTATTTCTCGCAGTTTCTCTGCCTGTAATCCTCCAGTCATTTCTTTCCTGTACCGCACAATAAATGGAATACTACAGTCTTGATCTAACAGGGTGATGACATTCTTTGCAATCCATATGTCTACATTGGTTGCTTCGGCTACAACCTCTTCATCTTTCCATGCTTCACCAACTTTTCCCTGAAATGTTTCAACAACTATTCAGAGACAAAATAAAAATTTAATATTAAAATATTTCTAAAACATATCTTCAAAATAATTAACTAAAGTAGTAGGAGGTACCTCAATGCCAACATCTGCATAAGTAATAAAATAATATGTAGTCAGTTGCTTTATTCTAATAGAATCAATTTCTGAATTTTCTACTATATAACTGGAAGGTACTGCATACATTAGCAAAGTCATTTTTTAAGATATCAGCAGATAAGTATACTAAAGATTCAATGATTTTGCTTACAATGGAATAATTTGACATCTCTGGTGTCAATAAAAGTTGGTAAAACATACAAACCAGAACAAATATTGTAGTCCACCACTGACTCTATTAAAAATTGCATTAGTTGAAAAAGCTAAGAATCTTTTACTTACTTTTGCAAGATACATAGAGTATAATGTTCTATACTGCATTTTTCAGTACTACACTGACAATAAAATATGGTATCCACAGGTAACATCAATAATTTTCTGGAATGCCATCCTTTTTCACCTCTGTCCCAAAAGGCCACACACATGTCCTAGAATATTTTGTGAAACGCTTCTAAATAACGATACACCATGCCCATAAAGTCTCTCATCCTTACCTTTATATTTAGGAAAATTTATATTCATTATTGAAAAAAAGAAAAAAATCTGACTCACATGCGACAAAAATTGATGGAGATAATTTAAAAATTTTGGGTATTTGATGCCATTTGCAATCCACCTTGCAAGGTTGATTAACAAATGAATTAGGAAAACCGTAAGTACATTGTTTCCTCTTAAATGCCATTTGATGATATTCTTTTATGATTTACTAGAATCTAACATTCTATAATTTTATTACAATTGATAACTTGAAAAAAATTTCACACAAGTAATTTATAAGTTTTCAAACATTAAAAATATATTATTAATATTATCTTAAAATTTTACTTCAAATTTTACTTAAATTTTACTTAAAATTTTACTTTCTTAGATTCATAACAACCAAACAAAAAAATTCAATAAATTAGAAATATTTTTCATTTTTAATTTGTGCAAATAATGTTCCAGCTTAGTATGTACTAATGTTGAAATTTGCCTGTGTTTTCTATAAAGCAAATTCTATAAAACTCTGTGAAAAACATTATATTGGTCAATATTTTTCATGGCAGAATGCACAGAAACGCTCACTACTTTATTAATACCCGGAAAACTTTTTTCTACACTGAGATTTAATTTGTCACATACAAATGCAAACATTTTGCTCTTCAGTTTATACACAGTCCCTAAATATGATTTCCAGCTTTATAATCTTTATATTTTAGTCAATTTTTATCAAGTGAGAGTGACATGTTTTGTATTTTATTTTTCATAATCAGCATATTTTCTTCAATGTAAGTTTAGGGATGGATGGACCATATGAAAGTAAAATTTCCTAATTTTTACAAAACTGATTTTCTAAAATGTAAAAATACCAAAACGTGAATATTTCCCTCATATAAAACACTTTTGTAATTGAAAGTATGCATTCACGACCAATAACTGTGAAAATTAAGGGTGGGTTTTGTAGATATAATGTGCATATATACCCCTTGAAATATGTCCAAAAATTAAGCCGGTATATTAAAAACAAAAAGAATCCGAGTAAAGTAACAGAGGCATTTTGGTATTTTAATCAAAGAAATAGCTCTTTTTAGTTTACAGTTTTAGGAAATATGGAACTTTGGAGCCAAATCCTTGGCCAAATGGAACATTAATAATTAGCAAACAGTTGAAGTCATTTGGAACATTCACTACACTCCCCATTGAATATTGAATACATGAATGATTGCAATGTCTAGTAGAGATGGACGTTCCGTTTCAGAGCCAACTCAAAGAACTAATTCTCTTGACTGAACAAATGACCAGCACTCTGAGGAAAATGAAACTGCAGCTCTTCCAAGAGCTGTTGGGAAGCATGCCAAAAATTTTATTCCTTTTAATATAAGCACTAGTAGTCTTTCCTCTGTTATTTACCAGAAATGTCTCTGACCTATTTTTTATGTATATATGTGCACTTCTGGCTTGCTTGTGTTCCATCTACTATTTAAAAAACAAAACACTAAATAAACCAACGCATCTCAGCGAAACTGATCCCCCCTGTTTGCAAATGGATTTTTTTTTTCCCATTTGGAAGTGTGAGAATCTGTTTAAAGTACGTAGCTTATAGGAACTAGTTCCTCGGATTCCCAGCTTTCAGTGCTCCGACACTATTCGGAGCGCTGATTGGATCTGATTCTGACAAGTCATCATTATTCGCTCTTTCAAATCTAGCTAGTTCCTTAAATTCTCAGCTCTCATTGCTCAGACACTATTTAGATTTGTGACTGGATCTGATTCCGACGAGTCTTCACTATTCGCTCTTTCAAATCTAGCTCCCACTGAGTCTTGATTATTTGCTCTTTTTATTTCCTCAGAGTTGTTCCTTTGAATTCCATTCCTTACATAGTATAGCTATGTATATTAAGTATTGCCTTTTTATACAATATTACTGTATATAAAATAATAAATTATATTTTTATTTATTTACTTATTTTACTAACGTCTTGTAATCAAGAGCTGTGAATTTCTCTTTAATCTTCTTTAGAATTAATATGTATTTATAAACATAAATTTTTCCATCTAATGTATTTTTTCAAGAGTACAGAACAAAATATGGATCCTACCGAACAGAAAAACCTCGAGCTATATTTGGTATTATTTTGTCAAGCTAGATAAAAAAAAAGGAAATGTCAGTATTGTCAGGAGATAACTTCATGTTCTTCAGTATCCGTCTCCAATCTAAAAAGTAATTTTTACATTGTGCTTTGTAGTAGCAACATACTATCAATTATAGTAATAAAATAATATAATGTTTAACAAAAGTGAGTTTAGTTTTCATTACTTTTTAACTTTTAGCCTTTTTTTTATTCCTAAATTTTATTGTTGTTCAATGTAGAAAGGTTTTTTTTTTTTTTTTAAGGGAATCTCGAAATTACAATTGAAAGAAATCAATCCAGGGAATGAGCGGTTTGGTTGAGTTGATTCCACCAATCCCACACCTTATTCAATTCTTTCTGTTTTTCGCCATCTTTCCACACTGCTCTTGATCCATGCCTGTTCAAGGTCATTGTTAGTGAGCAGTGAATCGTTAAAAAGAATTGATTCACTTCAGTGAACGAATGGCTCCGATCTGATCCCATAGGAGGAACGGTTTTCCCCATCTTTATTGCCTAGAACCATAGATTACTTAAACAAGGAAAAGGTGATGAAAATTCAGGAGATTATACTATAGGAACATACACTTATAATCTGTAAATTACAGTGAACATCATAATTTCTTTGTGGTTTTTTTTAGTTTGGGAAAAAGTTGAATGGCCTGGGATTTGGAGAATATAGTAGAGGATATTTAGGTCATTTTTTTTTTTGCTGTTATACTATCATATTTAAAACTGGGACATTCACTGACATGTTAAGTTTATCAGGGCAGCCAGCTTCAATATTACTGGGGGGGGGCATTTTCAAATACTGGAGAACGCAGGGATGTTTGTCTATAACCCTTTCTAACAAATGCAATACTGATTGTTTCTTGCGGTCCATCCTGGGAAACAGCCTGAGTGTAAAGCCAATCAAATGACTAGAGAATAACAAAAACATTACAAAAAATATTGCATTCATATTTTTTTCCAGCACATGGTTCCTCCTTTACATTTATTTCTTGCATGCAATATCTGGTGGCCATATATCTGCTGTTGCTTTTAATGTGCTATTAAACAGATTTTAATTTTCTTCGCCACATTAATCTGTTAGGCATGACTCAAGGTGATGCCAAGCTGTACATCGTATTCTTTCAAGAAAATCTGATGTGTACACCACATGACTTCCTTGTAAAGAATATTAAATTATATGCATTTTGCATTTCCTTTAAACTTATTCAATCTAATTAAATCTACTTCATTGATAGCAGATAAACCACAATAGAATAAATGCATTCTTTAAAATTCACTGTATTTGTTTACCATAGTGACACTCTGGCGCTAGGTTCACTTAACAGCATTACATCGCATTCAACTCGGAATGCACAAAAAGTTATATCATCCGAAGAATTATCTAATCATTGCTACATGTTCTATTCAAATACTATAATAAATCTAGAACAATGAATAAAAAATTAAACAAACAAAAAAATTTCATGGACAATTCAGTATTTCTCATTTAATTAATTCAGTTCTCACCTCGTGACAAGGGAAAAATACATAAACACTCAGAATACCCATATTAAAAATTACGAAGTAAATCTTAAAGGACTTATTTTCCTCGAATAAATTCCAGAATGGATTAAGCATAATTTAATTCCCAATAATAAAAGAAGACATTACTTTGTTGTGAAGGCTACAAATCCACTACTAAGTTTCAAATATAAAAAAATATGGCCACTATAGCAAAATAAATTAGGCTAAGCTGCACTTAAACAACTTTTAAATTGTTGATCATTCTACAACTATAATATGCAGGTTAACTAAAGGCATAAAAACCTTAACCAGAAGATAAGAACAACATAATTCAATCATTTTTAAAGCGAAAAATGCACAATTTACAAACATACAAGAATAAGAGAACTGAGCTCACTGAGCTGAGTAACAGATTGTATATATATATATATAATTTTGGTGCGGGTGATTGCAACCAAAATGGGAGGTGCATTCTACATGTTATAGCAATCCTATATACAAAATTTGAACATCCTAAGGCTACTCATTTTTGAGTTATGCAAGATACATATGTACGTATGTACAGACGCCACGACTACTACTATTCAGAAATTACAGAACTTGGGAATAAATGGCAAGATGTTTTTATGAATTAAGAATTTCTTATCATAGCATTTTTCTGCTGTTAGATACGACTGTAAAATTTCTAGATTTAAACAAACTGAAACTGGCCTCCCACAGGGAACAGTCATCAGCCCAATTCTTTTTTATGTTTTTATTAACGATTTACCGAAGACTCTGGCACCGTGGGTGGATTCTGCCCTTTTTGCCACTGATTTGGTTATCTGGAGTAGTGCTTCTAAAAAGAAGCAGGATGGTTTAAACGAGACTCTTAATTGTGCTCTGAAAAAGCTGGAATATTGGCATAAAAAAAATGGTATGAGAGTAAATCAGGATAAAAGCATGTGCCAGTTCTTCACTCTGAACAGACAGACATTTACCCCGAAGTTGACATATAAGGGTATAGATGTTCAACATAACGATTCGACAAAATATTTGGGCTGCATCCTTGATCCACGCTTAAATTGGAGGAAACATGCAGAACATTTGAAAAATAAAGCTGTAAGAAGACTTTCTATCTTAAAATGTTTGGCTGACTCAAGGTGGAGCTGTGACAGAGAGACATTGACAACTACTTACAAATTATACACTCAACCAATTATCGGTCATTGTAGCGAGATCCTCATCATGATTCTGAAAAATGTAGTAGAGATCCTCGAAGTCTTTCAGAACCAAGCGTTATGCTTAATTATTGGAGCAGTGAGATCTACTCCTATTCTTGCAAAGCAGCTTTTAACCAGTTTGGAATCTGTTCATGATTGTATTAAGAGAAAAGAGATCCTATTATACCAGAAGCTGGTGCGTTTGCCTGACAACCCTTTTTGAAGAAACTATAATAAGGAAATTTTTAGGAATCTTAAAACACAAATTGGCTTTATACAGGCTGCTCAGAGAGAATCTGATTCTTTGGAGTTGAGCCAAGATTATCTAATTTTACCTCCTCCCCACTGTCCCTTGGACTTTTTGAATTTGAATATAAATCTTGATCTTATTCAAAGTGTTGTTAAAAATGAAATGAATGATTCACAATTAAGATCTATTGCAATGAAAACTATTCAGGTTCGCTATCCTCAAAACGAGTGGTTGCATGTCTACACTGACTGCTCTATGTTAAAGAGAACATGCGGTGCTGCAGTAGGTATCCTTAGCGAACTTTTTAATTTCTACTTACCAATGGGGCCTCTTACTACTGCCCTTAATGGTGAAATCATAGCTATTGCTGTGATTATTCAACAACTGTCGATTCATAGCCACTCTTTTGTAAAGGCAGTCATATTGTCAGATTCCAAAAGTACACTTCAAGCTCTTCAGAATAATCAAAATAGTTCCCAAAGAATCTTAAGACTGTAGGCCTTTACTTAAGGCATCGGCACACAGAATTTCTTTCTAATGGATTCCAGCCCACAGTGGAATTATGGGAAATGAAAAAGCTGATACTTTGGCTAAGAAAGGAACTTTCATAATGCAACACATTAATCGACCGCTTTCATTTCATACGACTAAACTGTTTGTTAACCTGACTCTTAAGAAAATATTAAGCAGGATATGATTCAACGTGCTATGAATACGAGTTGGAGGCTTCTGGGGGAAGAGACAACTTTAATTCACAGTTTTCCAAGAAAGACAGCATTAGCTCTATTTAGATGTCTGACCGGACATGACTGTTCACAGTTGGGGTGGATTCCCCAAACTGCATTTTGTGCAACTCCAATCAGCCTATGATTTTTTAAAATTTAAATAATTGTACTGCACTTCTCGATATGAGGACATTCTTAAAATAAAGAAAGTAAAAAGTATTGGAGAGCCCGTGAACTAATGACTTAAGCACTAATGTTTGGCATTTGTAAAATATAACAGACACCATGAAAAAAATCTCTTCAGAATTCATTTTAAATCAGTTTTATAATTTTTTTTTTGGGGGGGGGAAAGGAGTTTTGTATTCTGTCCTTATGTACAGATGTCATGCAAAAAATCATTAAATTGCATTCAACAGCGGTCAAAATGGATATTTCTATTGAAATATGATACTGAAATTTTTTGCAATAACAATACTTTCTTTTTACTTCGTACAAGGAAGTAAAAAATAAATCATTTTACCTCATAACAGAATACGTGGAAGTAATCTTGAAATATACCTCCATATCAATGATTAACACATATGAAGATGCAACATTAAAAGTGCAGGAGGCAGGAAGGCATTCATACTAGAAATTGGTTCTGTGATTCTCAGCTTCCATTTCTAAAAACATTATGATTTATTTACTTTGGGGCAGAACTTCCATTAATTGTATAATATTATCAGGTATTTTATGTCAATTAACCAATTTTTATGATTTGGATTTGTACTTTAATCTCTCCTTTTGTTAGTCCTCACTGTGATCAAGGGTTTCGGAATATTTTAGACATGAAGCTTTTGGACGCAACACTTGTAGCTTTACTTTCTATCGCTCAGCTTAGCCAGTTAATACTCTAGCATTAGCTAATAGCTAATGCATGGCATGTTAAATTGTGCCATTAAGGCTAGAACCAAGTTATTAGACCTTTTTTTTTTTTTTTAATCTGGCTACAATACTTTTCAAATTGGAAATTCAACTTCATGTTATTTTATTGCATGCCAGTGGTACTGTAAACTCAAGTGGCGTCTTCTGTTTGAATAAGAAGTTTAATTAAAAGGTTTACTTAAAACTTTGTCATATTTACATAGATGGAGCGATACCTCGCTTGGCAGTTTAAAAGGATCCTCAAGGTTATTTTAATTAATAGTTAATACCCTATACTATTATAAACAGTTAAAAATATGTAAAACAACTGTTGACTGGGATAGCTGTGCTGCCTGCATGAAGTGCTAAGCACGATTAGCTCCAGTCGACAATCAACTCTGATTATTAATTGCAGAGTTGGTGATTTTCTTTTACAGTGGCTGCTATAATACAAAAGCATTCCTTAAATATGCTCTGTCACATATAAACATTTTCCACTAGTTTATAACCAAATTTTACAAAAAATTTAATGACTAGAAATTTAACAATTAAATAATATGCATTACAGATAATATAATACAAGAATGGCCTCTATATCAGTAATTCTGAGAATTCTACCAGATATCAAGTCTGTTCTGCAATGGATTTATCTCTCAGTGATTTCTGTGCAAAATATTAAAAAAAAAAAAAAATGTTGTGTGCATAAATACGGATAAAATGTTGCTTGCTTTTGCATACTTTAAACTACTTCCAAAATGTAATGTTCTAGAAGTTTTAATTCAAATCACGTTTACATTTTTTAATTCAGATTCTAAACTTAAAAAAAAAATTACAGATAGTTCAGAAACAGGTTTAAAAACAAAATAGTTCAGAAAATGTAGCATTGTGTTCACATTTTTACTAATCTATGGATATTCCCATGTGGATACTGTATATTTCCATGTACAAGACAAGAATTTTTGGAAGCTTCTCTAAAGCTAATTACAGTGGTCAGCTTATACACAGATTCACTATCTTGCGAAAAACATAATACTTTTCCATTAACTGGATGAGAGTGATAAATCACTAAATATCGCATTTTTTAAAATTTCTTTAGCTTATATTTCTTAGGTTTATGAAAGAAAATTAACTTACATGAAATGAGTTATCCGTTTTATGAAAATGAGTTGTTTTATTTTCGTTATACTGTTTATTATTTACTGTTTATAATGCTGGTTTGTTGCATCATCACCAAACTGAAAGACCTGTTAGCAAAATCTGCACCCACTTTTCTCCACTTTCTAACTTGTTTTTAATTTATGGAAAAATGTCAAGCAGCCATACTTTTTTTTAGAATTTTCAGCAAACACGATCATCTGCAGTTTGAAATTTGCCACACAAGACTTTCTTATCCCGCTCATCTTTCAGAAAAAAAATAAAATGACACAGGAAATAAGACTAGTACAGATACCAAAGACTGTATATAAGATAACAAATGAATCACATAAATGAGCAAGCTTCAGCTAGAATTAAAACTATCATCATTGCCATCAAATTTATAGTGATTTGATTGTAAAATGTTCTACACTTTTACTGCTTGGTAACATTTTCAACAGCATAGCAACATGTTTGAGCATTACAAGAATATTTTTTTTTTAAATTTCAGTTTATAAACAGGTTTCAAATTTTGAGTAAAGTTTTTAAGAAAAAATGTGTTCTCATCTTATATTCATAAAAATATGGTAAGAAAAATTAATGAATCTATAGTTTTAATAATATTTCACAAAAACAAAAAAAACAAAAAAAAACTATAAGTTAAGATTAAAGCTTTATTTTTAATTTACATATTTTGAAAATGAATTCAAACTATTCATTTTATGTATTAATATATTATATAATTTGCTAGCAAATATCAAACGTGAAAAAATATAAATCATTAATTCTATATACATACTCTTGTAAATGGCTGTTGCTGACATGTTTTTACTGTAGCATCACATGAAGATTGTCCTGTAGAAGGTGGATTACTGGCTTCAGTTTCCTGAAATAATTACCACATATTAATTCATTTCTGAGTTAATTATATTAACATATAAAACAGTCATTAGAATGTTACATATTAACTACACTTCTAATATCAGAAAAAATATAAATGCTGTTTAAGGAATCTGGATAATTATATATACTTCATTTGTATTCTGAATACATACACATAATTAATTATTTTTTTAAATTCAATCTTGATAATTGCTCACTGTTTTTTAATATGTTGAATAAGGTACTTTGTTTTCACTTAACATATAAAATCTTGTCCATGCAAATAAAATCAAGAGATACAGTTATGGTTCAGAAAATGACTGACAAAAACAGAAAAGGTAATTCTTAAGATATTGAATATTACAAGGGCTTATAAGAGTAAATGATCAATGTAACTGAAATGATGTATATTGAGAATTGGATACCTGTCTTCTGCAATGACCTTGGTGAGATTGTTTTAGTGCATATTTGCATTGGCGAAAAGGAAGTAGTTACTGATTTGCACATAAGTGAGAAACAAGTGGTTAACTAGTTACTGATTTTGCACAATTGCAATGTGTCAATATAATGATTTCTCATTGTAGAATATTGATCATGCTTATTATTTTTGAATAAAATCATAAATTTTTAGATATTTAATCAATTATAACACAGTACAAATTCTGAGATCCGGACTTGTCGGAACTTGGAGACAAGAAAATCAGTGAACATTACATTTCCTTCCCTTCTTCACGTATTTGTTCAGGACAAAATGGCATTCTTTTTCTTCTGTATATTTATCTCTTATGTGCCATCTTTGAATTTGTAAGTTTATTTTACTTTGTGTTGTAGTATTTGTTTGTTTTTTTACTTACTTCTGTAAACAGCTATATTTTAAAATCGAAAATTTTCATTAGCCAAGCAAACCTATATGAACTATAAGCATGTACAAAAGATTGTTACCTTTTTAAAAAGAGATAATAGAAGAAACATATATGTGGAAATTGGTAACCATGTAGAGTCATTAGGTTATTTAGAAGCAGGAGACATGAAAAATTAGTAATGCCTTCGCCAGGAATCGAACCACGGACCTCTCAGTTACACATCGAGCATGCTGACCATTACACCATGAAGGCATGCGAAGAAGGCGGGAGAAACACCTTATAACCATAAATGTATTTTTCTCACCAGTGCAAAAACGTGGCAAATCAAGAATATCACCAAGACTGCTGCAGAAGACAAGTACCAAAAATTGCCTGACGAATAGGCAGAAATTTTCATCTCAGATTGATTCTGTTAGGGCAATTTCTATAAAATATGATGAATTATGTCATTAAATCCTCGTCCATCTTATTCATGACTTAGTACCATGCAATTTCTGGCTCAGAATCAAAATAAAAGTAAACATTTGCTCATGATTCAGGACACTGAGACAACAACCACAATGCAATTTAAAGAAACTCGTAAAAGAGGACTTCCAGAACTTCTTCAGAAAATGACAGGAATAGTAAGATACGTGAGCTTAGAGTAACATGGAGTATTTTGAGAGATTATTGCTAGTTGCTTCTAACTGAAATCTTTTTTTTTATTTAACTATATATCATATTTTTATCTCACTTCATAAAACCGAAACAGAACCATGAAATTCTGTCATTAAGTAAACAGTAATCAACACTAAAATAGCTTCACCTCCTTTTCTTCAGTTTTGGGAATTTTTACATCTTCATTTGGTGATACAACTGGCTGCAAATCCGAACTAACACTATCACCTACATTCTGAAGAAAAGGAAAAAATATTAATTATTATAGACTTCCAATGGATATCATTTTCTCCTTCTAAATTCAAATTAAAATTAATCATAATAATAAAAGTGATAAATAAAGTAAATCATAATAATAAAACAATAATAAAGTAATAAATAAATCATAATAATAAAAGTAATAAATAAAATAAAATAAATCTTCTAAAGCACAGGAAGGTTAATTTTTTTTCCTCCAACATTTTATATTTAATTACACTATCCTATTGACTCCCACATTTCTAAAAACACTAACTCCTTTCCAAGTAACTTAAAACTACAGAAGTCCACATGAAATTTAATATCAAATTCATTGATTAATATTGTTGTACACTTTTCTAAATGTTTATTTAGAATTTGATTTTCATATATTTTTGTATTGTTACATGCTTCTTTTTACTCATTCATTTACTTATTTAATTACTTTGTGCATTTTGTAGCAACTTTATTATTTATTTACTACAGCATTTATTTCATGCATTATACACTGGTGTGCAAAAATTAAGGACGAAGTCGAAAAATTAGCATATCAGCTGAACGAAGAGGCAGAGCGGACAGAAAGACCAATCAGGAGATTAAGTAAGGTGATGTACGGTAGCCACATGCGCAGATATGCAGGTAGACGTAATGAGGGAGTGTCTGAGTAGTATAAAGCATGTTGTCAGTGTAAGATCAGTATTTCTGGCAAAGAGATTGCACGCCGTATAGCAGTTAAAATCACACCGAGTCGCTGCCTCAGCGAGAAATGGCGAATAATCAATCTGTTAGACGACATCTGGATGTTTTTACCCGAGGTCGAATCATTGGGAAGTTGGAGGAAGGCCGCTGTGTGACAAGTGCTGCTGCAGAGTTCCGAACTGCTCACAGCATTGTTTCACAACTTTGGAGACAATTTCAAACTACAGGAACAGCTATCCGGGGGTTTAGTAGTGGTCGTCCACGAGGAACCACACCCACAGATGACCGGTATATTGCCTTACAGGCCAGAAGAAACAGGCGACAGACAGCGGGAGAAATCACTAAACACACGACACAGGCGACTGTATGATTGATATCGCGTGCACGGTGGTGGTCTGTTTGCACGACACCCTGTACGGTGTGTACCTCTAATGCCTGCCCATCGGAGAAGGCGTTCTCTGTGGTGCCGGGAACACCAGAATTGGAGAGACAATGAATGGGGACAAGTACTCTTTACAGATGAGAGCAGATTTAGTCTGAGTTGCAATTCTAGACACATACACATCTGGACAGAGCGGGGAACACGCAATAACCCCTTCAACATCATCAAAAGGGGCTGTTTTGGAGGTCGTGGAGTTCTCGTTCGAGCAGACATAATGCTTGGTAGCCGGACCGACCTTCATATCTCCCAAGGAGGTTCGTCACCTGGGACTGCTATTGTAATGAAGTTCTTCTTCCTTACATGCGTCTTTTCACAAGGGCTATGGGTCCTCAGTTCCTCTTCATGGACGACAACGCTCCACCTCATCGCACAGTTACTGTCGAAGAGCTGTTGGAGAGTAAAGATACTGAACACATGGATTTGTCGGCAAGGTCTCTGGATCTAAATCCCGTCAAGCATGTACGGAACTTGCTAGGGAGACCCGTGGCAGCACGTAACGTATCGCCAGTAACGATTCCGAAACTGCGATTGGTGCTACAAGAGGAACGAGCAGCAGTGTCTCAACAGCTCATTAACAACCACATATCCAGCATGCACAAATGATGTGAAACCTGCCTAGCAGTCAGGGGAGATCATATCCCCTATTAAAGACCGGATGTTTCTTGCTGGACACCCATCACAGGGATGTTTCGGCCTTCAGTCGCATTGCGCTCCATGCTACTTTTTCAATAAAGCTTCTTTTTATCCCTCTGATTTCTCTTTTAGAAAGTGTTGCTTACATTACTTATGTCCTTACATATTGGGGATCTTACGGTATTAAATGTGTTGATTTGGAAAGCTTTTGTACAAAGTTATATTGAAAAAACCGTCTCGTCCTTAATTTTTGCACACCAGTGTACTGTAGATCAATTGAAATTCGAATTACAAGGGCAGTCCAAATACATTCTATAACAAAAAAATTGATACACCAAGAAGGAATCATTCAATTGCTTTGAAATTTCATATGTATAAATGTTTTGACTAAATAGGCAAATGATTATAATTTGGTGTCCAATGAATGAATAATACAATCTCCAGCACATCGGAACTGTGCATCCAGTAGATGTATACAAGGCATCCAGCAGATACATACCACATTATATATATATATATATAATAATATACAACAATTCTTGAACTGTTGTTAAAAATTTCTGTTCACTGCGATTTAGGATACCTTTCAACGACTGAAAAAATGCCTCGCCGCAGGATTCGAGCTCATTATGAACAACTGTCAGAGTTTGAAAGAGGCAGGTTGGGCAAATCAGAGAATTGCTCGTCATGTGACTCAAAACGAAGTGGCGATTAGAAGATGCTGGCAAGAATGGGTGGACAATCGAAGATTTCAGCGTCATGATCGTAGTAATCGATCTAGGGCCACAACAGATCGGGAGGATAGAGTGATTGTCAGATCAGCTATCACAGTGCGAGATTCATTGCTATGAAACATCAAACATGCGACCTGCACAGGAGTGCCCACTATGACCATTCACAGATGGCTGATAGAGCAAAATCTACACTTGTACTGACTATTATGCCACCTGCCCCTCACGCTTGAATGATACTAACTGGGAATGTATAATCTTTAGCGACAAATCCTGCTTCCAATTGTGTCATGACAATCATCGAAGACATGTCTGGAGACACCCAGAGCAGTGTGCCTATCGTGCTTTCACTATTGCATTCCACACAGGCCCTCGATCAGGAGTTATGGTCTGGGGTGCCATTTCCCTCGATAGCCGGACCCTTGGTCATAATTAGAGGCACACTTACAGCACAGCAGTACATCGACAAAATTTCGAGACCTGTTTTGCTACAGTTCCTTTTGCAGTACCCTGGCCTTATTTCATCAGATGTCTCTCCCTTCAAGCATGTCTGGGATATGATGGGAAGGCGATTGCACCTACCAGACAATGTTGATGACCAAGCCTGACAACTGAAGCAAATTTGGCAAGAAATACAGCAGGAGACCATCCAGAAGCTTTATCAGTCTATACCATACCGTGTGGAAGCTTGCACCCAGGCTAGAGGTGGGTCAACACCTTATTGAGCTCGTTGCTTTGTAACTATGAAATAAATCATTCAATTTCTCTGACTTTTCTATTCTGTACATAATCTTGATATCCACCATTTTTTGTCTCCATTGGAAAACTCCTTCTTGGTGCATTGATTTTTTTGTTATACAGTGTATAATGATGTAAAAATACACATTTGGGTAAAAAATCCTGTTTCCGATTCTTAGTGATAAAATTTTCCACCAGATTAGCAATTTATTGCCAACTTAGAGATATTCTGGAAGTTTCCAGAAAATGCATTTACAAAGTGCTAGAAGCAATTATTTTTAAAGCTTACAT
>KK113795.1:238628-254762 GCA_000611955.2 Stegodyphus mimosarum
TGAATCAGAAGCAAAAGCTGAATTAGATATGCATTGAGAAATAAGAACTATTCAGTTAATAAATGAAATTCATTTGTAATAAAAAAATTTTTCAAATATATTTTTTCATTTTATTTTTACTATCCAATTTTTTTAAAAATCAACATGTTTTTGTATTTAGTGCTGAAATTCAGGGCCTCATTTTACAATCAAAGCCATGTTAGAATAAAAGAAACAGGCTATAAAAATACAGGATGAAATAAATTCAAAGAATTTTCAAAGAATAAAAAATAAAAGTGTATCACCTTTTCAATGCTTTTTTCCACTTTAACTTTTTTTCTTCCTCTTTTACTCTGTGGTAATGTGCGTTTAGCCTTTAAATTTGAATTTTCTGAATTCTCCTGCTAAGAGTACATAAGGAAAATGTCTAAATTTATAAAATATGTTTACAAGACAATACTTGAGGCATTTATCATAGTTTTCACAGACATATAAACGCATATTTTTAATCTCAGCAATATTAGCATCAAAATTAATATAATCTTCTTTGATGAAATATACATATGAAATTTTAATTAATTAGCACATTTTTTAGCCACATAACAAATTCTTACATAAAATATATTTAGACATTAAATTTCAATTTTATTAAAATTTCTTATAAGACTTATATGATTTTGAAAATTTTTTAGCTATAGTTCAAGAATTTTTTAATTTCAGTTCCTTTTAAGACAGAGAATAACAGTATCACTAATATTTTAGTTTCACACAATTCATTAACTGTTTCTTGCTTCTTCAACTGCAGGATACGAGATACCACAAACAAAACTCTTATAAATTTTTAACATTTTAATTAAGTCATATATAAATCAGAAATATGCATAAAATTAATGAAATATTATGTGCTGAATTTGAAGGAAAGAATAAAATTACTAATACATAAAAAACTCACTTTTCCTGCTAAGCTCATTTGAACATTTCAGTTGTAGTTATACTGGCCAACTTAGTTACAATAAATATCAGAAGATTCTGGGAGGGGGGGAAGAAAAAGATAAAGAAAGAAAAATAAATTTGAAAGTTTTCAGATTTTACATTATGTCCAAAACGGCTTTTCTTCTTTTTTTTTACGTTTAGTGCACTATCTTTATTAAATATCCCATTCTTCACACTCAAAAAATAAAATTCAATTCAACGGCAATGTCACAAAATAATTTTGAAAGAGCATACCTTTAGAATTTCTGATACAAGTCTTGCACACTGGAGATAATTTTTTTTTTCGTACAGCATTGCCATTGTTTGCTTTGAAATCCTTGAGTTTGTTAATCAAAACTCGTTTAATCTTACAAAATTTGAAATAGATGATAAAACAAATTCCAAATTTGAGCTTCTGGGTACTCATGTTTAGTTGGAGGAATATGCTATTCAGAATTTGATGGCTCCAGATCCTGCTGTTTTTTCACAATGCGAAAAACATTTATATAGTTATGCAGATTCTTCATTACTTAGTTTCTTTAAATATAATATATGGCAATAATATTTGGCGGCAACAATTTGAAAAGTTAATTAACATAGAAAGTGAAATGAAACAAAATGCCATTTTGAGACCAATAGCCCTTTGGGTCTAATGCCCCTTTGGGCTAAAAAAAGATAAGATTTTAATTGATTTTTACAGAGACATATGATAAATCTTTGAAACAAATGGCTCATTTGAACTCATCAATTTGAAATACAAAACTCATCATAAAACACTTCTACAATTTTTAGACCACAGATGGAGCAAATATGCTGAATTTGTGTTCTGATGTAGCGAGTAAGCGTATAATATGTCATAGAATTGTGTATATTTCCTTATTTATTCAGACAAATAAATGATTAATGATTAAATCAGGTTCAGTTGCTTACTCTCTTGAGAAACTCAGAACCAAGTAAGAATTTCCTTCATTTAATTGAATTTTGATAACAAATTTTCGTTTTATGGTGCCAAACCAACATGCACTTAATTTTGTTTGAAAATGGTACACAGTGAATTACAGATGTTAAAGAAAAAATATTTACACTTCTTTAACTAAACTTGTGAATAAAATAAGTGATACATTAAAAGGGGGATATTACTGATAATGATTATCTGGATGATTTAAAACATCGATTAGAAGAGAAAGCTAATCAGATCTATCAGCTAGATTTTATCATAGAAAGCATTATAAATAATTTAGAAATGCTTGAAGGTGATGTTCTGAAAAGCCAAGAATACCACCAAAAGATTGCAAGTTCCAAATAGAAAGAAGAAAGGTACTTTGAGCATAAACATCAAAACAAAAGTAAAACTACAGTTACATGCACAGTGATTCTTCTAAATACGCAGTGATTCCTCTAAAATTTCTGAAGAAAGTATAACTATTAATTACCTCATGCCAAACAGCCAAAATTAAAAATAGAGCCTTTCAATGGCAAATATTAAAACTGGCTGGGATTTTGGGGACAATCTGAAGGTGCAATTTATAAAAATAAACAATTTTCAAAAACTGATAAATTTAACTATTTAAAATTATTCTTAAAGGATTTTGCATTAAAATGTATACAAGGATTATCATTAATGTAACGTAATTATGATCTAGCTGTTGTTTTGTTTAATTAAAGAATGATTTGGTAAAACTGAAATTATTTTATGTTCACATGTAAACCAATTGTTAGGCTTAACTCCTGAGAAATTATGTTCAAACTCAAAAGAACTGAGACAGTTACATAACACAATTATTATTCAGATCTGAAATATTGACACAGCCAGAGAACTAAATAATTATGGTGGAATTCTTTTTCTGATTTTAGTAAAATTAACTCCTGAAGATATGGTATTTGAAAACAATTGTTCTGCTAACACAGAAGAATCGTGTCATTTTTAAAAATTACTCCAGTTTGTTAAAAGGAAAGCTGAAACACGCGAAAAAAACACTTTTATTTTGCTAAACAGACAAAGCAGATAAAAAGAAGAATTCGCAGTACAGAAAATAGGAAAATTCTAAACATCTACTAACAACAGTTGCATTAAATACTACAATTAAAAATGTGTGTATATTTTGTTCTACAGATGAACATAAAATTAATAAATGTTTTTTATCCTTTAAGTGAATGGAAAGCTAACTTACTGAATCTTGGATATTGTTTTAATTATTTAAAAAAACTCACGCTTCTAGATTTTGCAGCAATCATACACAGAGCAAGAATGTTATCAAAGACATAGCCATTATATTTTAGTGAAGGGAGCAGTGACAAAAGGCTTAGAGAGAAAACAAAGGCCTTGGCAGAGAACTTGGTAATCATTGTATAGAAAAAAAAAGGGGGGAAAGAAAGAAAATACAAATGGACGATGAAGCTGATCCTGAAAACTTCAAAATATCATTGTAAATTGGTTCAGATAAGTTTTGTACATCATTACTGGAAAAATAAAACAACTGTATCTTTTGCAAGAATAGAAACAAAACTTTGATATTTGTATTTGTTCAACTAATCTGACCTCAACCAGATTGAACCCTAAGGAAGTAATGAAGACTATTGTTCAAAATGAAAATATAGATCAAATGGAAATTTTAAAGAAAATATTTAATTTAGAAAGTTTGGGAGTTCTAAGTAATGATAATTTGAAAGATTATGAAATTTTAAAGGAATTCAAAAGTTCTATAAAATGGTTCATGATTGTTACGAAGTCGGTCTTATGTGGAATGAAAATGCTCAATCTTTATCTGATAATTATATCAATATTAAAGGGCACGGATTAATTTCAAAATTACATATACGTGAGTTAGTTTTCATTAGTACTAACGTGGTCATTAAATTGTTAGTGCTAACATGAACAATTAATATGCAGATTAGTTTTCAAAAAGTAGTTAACAAATTTAAGAAAAATTTGTCCTTTCTCAATAAGGAAATTATTTTGATGCAACTTGTAAAAGGAACAGCCGAGAAAGTTAATTTCAATATGTCTGAAAATAAAACAAAAGTTTATTATATACCTCATTAATCAGTAATTAATGATGATAAATTAACTACAAAAATGAGAACTACTTTTGATTCATATTCTAGCACAAGGAACTCTGTTTCCCCTAATGACTGCCTGAAAGCCAGTACAAATTGAACACCAGATCTGTTAGCTTTACTTCTGCAATTCAGATTGAACACTGTCGCCTTGATAGCTGACACTGAAAGCGTGTTCTTGCAAACAGCATTAACTATGGACGATAGAGATATCAGATTTCCGTGGATTGAAAACCATACGAACGTGGAACCAGAAGTCCTATGAATGATCGACATTAGTTTTAGACAAAGGTCAAGTCTACTGTTACTAAATGCAACATTGAAACACCACATAAATACGTACAAAAAGGATTACCCAACTGCATTCCAAATCCTAAGTAACAAATTAAATGTGAATGATCTTATTCATAGTTTGCAAGAGAAGAATTTCCCTTTGAAGTACATAGGCAGACGAAGTTTCTTTTAGGAGAAGCCAGATTCAACATAAGGAAGCGGCACACAAATATACAGCTACTTCAAGATCAATTCATACTTGGATATTGCTGCAATTCTAAGGAAGATTGTATAAGCACTGACAACAAAAAATAGATGATTATGAAGAATACACATGAATCAAATCATGGAAGAGAAGTATGACAGTTGGAAAGCTATTTGATCCAAGTGGGCTTATTTCTCTGTTCGCAGTTAGAATGAAAATGATACTTCAAGAAATTTGGAAAAGAAAGCTGAACTGAGATGAACTCTTAACATAGGTTTTAACAAAAGCATGTCAAGACTGGTGTGAAGAACTACACTAATTGAAAGAAGTGGCACTATGACATTTATTTGAATTAAAGGAAAATAATGGATTAACTAATTGGCAACTTCATTGTTTTCAACAGGCAAGTAAAAGAGCCTAATAGAAATTTCAAATTTCATTCAAATAAGATTAAAAAATTCTAATTTCAAATGGAAATTTATCATCAAAAGGGTTGCCTGGTGGGATGTTTTTTGGAAATGCTTAGTGAAGTCAATTAAAAGGTCTCTGAGAAGCTCTGACATTAGCTTCATTTCAAGAACAAGAAGTACACTGATAGAGGTAATTATCAACTGCAGGTCTCTCACCTTTGTTTTCTGTGATCCAAATAAACCAGAACTAACGCCTGGCTATTTCTTGATTGGATGATGATTACTGACTCTTCCTCAAGCAGGTAAAGGAATTCCTTCCACTAAATATCAACTTTTGAAAATGAAAAGATCTACTTAATTGAACTTGGAAAAGATGGAAATCATCTTATCTTCTTGAGCTTAGGTCAGCTCATCAATCACAAACCAGTCAACTGGCCCACAGAACTTCCAGAGAACATTGCGGTTTTGATAAGCGATGGCATCCTGCCTAGACTTTTATGGCAAACGGGGGTACAGCTTGAGTATAGGACCCCATTGGCGATTTTCAGCTTGTGCACTTTTTGGAGGATATTTTTCTGGTAACCCAGCGAATTCTAGAATACTTCTTTTCGGCAACCCTGTCTGCATCTTCACTAAATCTTGCAAGGAGCAAAATATTGATGTATTCAACAAATTTCTAGAAATTGTAAGAGACATAAACTTGGCAGAGTATAGGATTTCTTTGTAAATTTACCATGATTTTGTAAACTTTACTAAATTCCCAGCATTTCTTTACTTTATTTTTAATGTAAACATGTATTCTGAACTCCAGTTTTACAACTTAAAACTTGCATTTTCAATATTACTGCTTAAATATCCCTCCATGTACATGTGTATTTTCAAACTTTTTTTCCTTTTTAATTTAAACATGCATTCTTAACTCCTATTTTCGTGTTTTTAATTTAAACATGTATTCTGCACTTCTATTTTCAATTTTACAGCCTAAAATTTGCATTTTCAGTATGACTGCTAAAAATATGCCTCCACTTATTTATTTATTTATTTTCAGTTTTACTGTTTAAATATATATTCTAAATTTGTATTTAAAATTTTTCTTGTTAAAATGTACATTCTAACTTCTATTTTCAATTTTAACTGCTTTTCTAAACTTGCATAACTTGCATTTTCAATATTACTATTTAAAATATGCCCCCCCCCCCCCGCCAAAAAAAAATTCTCTTTTCTCTTAGGAAAAAAAAATTCTCTGAAAACATCATCGGCAAACTCAGGTTGCCATTTTCTTAACATAAAATTTTAGATTGGTATGTTTCTTCTCCTTCCGAATATTAGGGTTAGAGGTACAGCATCGATCAATAAACTTTTCCATGGCTTGGCGACATTTTTCGGTCGCCAAGCCAAAACATCGCCAATGGGGTCCTATACCCCAAGCTGTTCCCAAACGGGCACTGCGACCTAACGCACCATCAGATTTCCAAATTGAGCTCTCATTAGGAGATGTGTGTAATTATTATGTCCTCTGGAACTTTCAACCAACACTGAAACAACTTTTCATCTCCTGAAGAATTTTTGGCTCCGGCAGATGTTACGAATTTAGAATTCTTTCCTGATCTTTAGACTATAGATGGTGTTAATATGCTATGACTGATTAGAATTTGTTCTGACATAGCAAGTAAGAGCCATACAATCATGTATGTCTCCCTATTGAATCAAATAAAGGATTAACATTTAAATCAGGTTCAATTACTTACTCTCTTGAGAAACTCAGATGACCAGAAGAACCAGATATGAATTTCTCTTGTTGAATTAAAAGTTTGACAACACCGATTTTTGGTTTACCAATGAAATAAAGTTTTTGCAGATAAATTAATCTTAGTCACCCATGTGTTAATAAGTTGATAAATTTAGAATTGTACAGTAAAAGAATTCATATGTCAGAAAAAAAAAAGACAAACTTTTTATAGATGTATATAATTCACTAATAACAATTCACACATATTTCTGAAATTTTAGTTCCAATACATGAACAAAAATAACGAAAAGAATTTATCAAGAAGTATCATCATTCAAAGCATTAAAGATTGTCAAATTCGGAAATATCATCAATTTTATTTTTTAGCATTTTAAAAGAACAGAAGTAATAGTAACAGAAGTAATAACTTACAAAAAAATTAACTCACTTCATCATTAACATCCAGCTGCTCAGATTTTATCTTTTTAGCTCTAGGTTTTGGAGCAGATTTATTACCACCCTTTCTCCTTTTAGAAGCTGGAACACAGTTAATATCACCTTCAGTGGCAGCAACTTCTCCATCTGCTAGTGCATCTTCAATATTTCTTTTCCGTTTTAGCTGTTTCTGGGGAACAGGCTCATAATCAGTATCATCATTATCATCACTGGCCTCATCATCATCATTACTCAGATCATCATCTATAGCTTCTACCTTTATTTTTGGTTTTCTCTCACGTAACCGAGGCATTTCTAGAAAGAAAATATGACATATAGTGAAAGTTTTCATTCTAACTTAAGAAAAAAAATTATAATGGAAAATATATTTTTTTAATTTTCCAAAATATTAATTTTTAAAGGAAAAAAAATTCTAAATTTTGAAACTGATATACTTACTATTCATTTCAGTAAAAACTTATTCATTATCTTGCATATAAGCTAACTAGTATCCTGTCAATCTTTTGGTCAACAATGATAAATATGCCTATACAGATAACCTTAATGATATTATAGCAAACCTCATTTCAGCATGTGCTTTTTTTAAACGTTTTAGTTTCTCATATTTATAGCAATATTCCATTCACTTTTTGAAGTTTATATTTCATCAGTAAATGTACAATAAAATCTTCACTATCCAGAAAGCTTGGGCAATGATAGATATGTGAAAATTCTGAATACTTCAATGCATAATAAATGTTATTCACAAGAGAAAAGCCAAATGAATGGAAGAAGAAACTTACGGCATAAAATTATGAAAAGTCATCTTATTCATTAAATTTACATCTAAAATTATGCAAATTTAAACAATAAAAAAAAAAAAAAGCATTTGAGACAAAAAATTTGATGTATTTTGTGGGGATTAAAAAATGAAAGTTAACCATCTTATCTGATTATGAGATCCCATCGAACAATTAAAGTTTTGGCAGACATACCAATCATTCCAGCAGTAGTTTAAAGGTACAAATTTAGTCAGATCTTTATTTAGTCAGGTCATCAACAAGTTGTGGATACCCAAATACTCTGCATAATGCAGTGTATGTTAGATAAAAGGTGAGGTTTAAAAATGAAAGAAAGTATGTAAGGTTTTAGTTAAACTAACCAAGTTTTATTTTAATTTAAATCTTTCTATCTCCTCTCTGTTTCACCTTCCCGTCAGAAGAAGCACACGTTTTCAGCTTATGCTAATTTTGAAGTACAGCGAAGTACTATTTAAGCCAGAGGTAGAAACCTCTTATTGTGAGAGAGCTTAGTCTCAGACCACGGACACTCTGCTCGACGCTCGTCTGACCAGCTGGCAGTTTAAATTTATAAGCCATAGTGCTTACTACGTGATTGCATTGTAAAACAAATTGAAGTGTGCTAGTATTAGTATATCTTGCTACGCACCCTTTTAGGTAGCGGCCAATCTCCGCGAATCACTCTGTGAGCAAAGTTAAGTTCTATTTAAATTTAGTTAAATATTATTTGATTGTTAAGTTTGACCCAAGTGAGGTCTTTTACTTTCTGTATCTCTCCCGAGTTGGGAAGTGTGTAAATAATAGTGATTTAATAAAAGAGGATTTTAAATCCCTTTCACGTGCAGTCATTTTCCAGCTAGTACCTACATCAGAACAAAGCTAACATTTCATCAGCTCACTGTTCCAGTTCAGGACCTGAGATTTGAGGATAAGGACCCTATTATAGACCTTACTATGTTTCCTAAAATGATGCACAGAACCCACAGTCCTGACAAGTATAGCTAGATTTAGATGTTCTAGTCCAATCACGGCGAACCTTTTGAACTTAGCAAGTCAAAATTAAAAGAAACCCTACGTGACCTCTTGTGCCATAGCACATATAAAAATATTCATATTTTTTTTTATATTTTCAGTCCTAGAAAAAATAAGCTATATTTCTGATATTTTTTTATTTTCAGGTTTGATATTAATTTTTCAATTTACATTTAAGAAAAAATAATAAAAAGAATGATAATTAAATGTTACACGAATACAAAAACATATGAGCACTCTGAAGAAAGATAGATAATTTATTTAAAAAAATGCATATGATTCATTGCGTTTGTAGTTAAAGTCTGTTAACTAATTTTTCAATTGATGGTTTACATTTTGAACACCTCAAAGCCAAGAAAGCCTTCCTAATGTCATCTGTTAGCCAGTTTCTTTTGTTTGTTAATATTATTTAATGTTGAGAACAAAGTCTCACAAAATTAGTTGACAGAAAAATTATTAGTAAGGCCATCACTAGATCTTTTATACAGCTTAAACTGTTACATAATCCATTGCAAGCACTCAAAATTTCTGATTTGTAATTGCACTCTTCATTATTGCAATTGAACTGTTCAGTAATGAGTTTACTATATTCTGGCATATATGCACACACCCCATCTCACAAGTTGTAATGGCCTTCTCAAAATACCTAAGGAAAATATTTATAAGTTTCAATTTTAAAGCCCCACTTAAAAATTTTCGACATGCAGAATATCTCACCATGCACTCTACACCTTTGCTTTCTAACAAACACAGCAATCAAGTGCATCTGTCTGCAACGAAAGCATCTGTTGTAAGCGAAACAAATGTTCACAACGACAAAGCCATAATATTTTTGTATTATTCAATCTTTTTCCTCCGATGACGGCTCTGGAAATGTGTGGTAGTGTCACCGAAAATGGGTTTGCGTGCCATAGATTCACATGTGTTTCAGCCGCTTTGAGAAAGCAAATCAAGTTTGTGCCTAAATTCAAGTTAAAATTTTAATTTAAAAAATATTTTAAAGGTTTTTTTTTTCTTTCTTTCTCTAAATTAACCTTTTATAACAATTTAGTTCCCTCAGTGCTCTTCTATTACTGAGGCCAAAGTCACAAAAGTATGTATGTATGTATGCATATGTGTTTGGATGTATTTCTTTATGCATGCATATATACACATGTATGTATGTACCTATGTATAGTATAAGTATGTACCTAGTATGTATGTACATATACATACGTACTAAGTATATACATACATACCTATATATATACGTACCTAGTACCTACTGTAAGTATGTATCTATGTATGTGTCTATATACAATACACATATACATCCATACACATGCGCATACACACTTACATTTCAGAATACAGTCCCAAACAGAAAAGTACCTAACTTTCTAGGTAATATTTTAAGGCAATTTATTTTTTATCTTTGCATGATTAATTTATTCTTCAGTATTTATTTTTACTTTGATTTCCATTACCTATTAATTCGCATGGCATATCAGGCGAATAACAGAAGCAAGACGAAAAGTTTTCAGATAATGGCTACGACAAAATTCGCTCGGATAGAAAAATTAACGATACACACCAAGACCAGTCCTCTTATTTATATATGAATCTGATTTGAATACCCAAATACTTAACACAGATACACAATACAATATCAAGGGATGATGAACCGTGTTTCAACTGATGTACACAGTACAATATATGTATAGATATACAATAAAGACTTGGTGTATGCATGGTGGTTTATTATGCACTATCCGATGTCCAAAAAAAAAAAAGAGTTAAAAGAGCAAAAGATATTAAAACATACAAAGAGCATTTGAATAGAAGTTTTTACTTACCGATAAAAATTTTTAGTTTTAATAGATCATATGCAAAATGCCGAACAAATAAGTATGTTACGTAACTATTCAGTGATTTAAAACAACGGTGTAATCTGAATTTTTCAAATTCGATGCATCTTATTGGTCAAAGAAACAAAGTAACGTCTCCGTTCATACTTCACGCATGCGCAGTGATATGCTTCGTTAGTGTAATAGGCGTCCGTCTCCGTTTTAACCCGAAATCCTCTAATTCTGTAACGCCATTGGCTGCTTTGAAATTCTAGAAGTTTGCTTGGGTTTCCATATTTCATCTTTATCGCTTACTTGGCAAATAAAAAAATACAAACCGCACTAATCGTGCTGCTAAATCTCAGTATAACTGAGTGTAAGGTAAGTTGAATTAAATTGATATAAATGTAACTTACAAAGCATAAAAGAGATAATAAATAAAATAACGTTAGTGAAAAATAAGCAAGCAAAAGACAAAAATTTGCAATCATACTGAATTAATTTTCAAAAACTGAATTAATTAACAAAAAACTTATGCTGCATTTAACATTAAAGTTTTTTTGAAGAAATACATGTAGGAAAATATTTAAGTACAACCTCGTTTATCCTAATTATTGGAAAACCAATTCAGATAAAAAAATTTTCCAAATCGGCTATTCTTTTCGTTAAAATAAATATAAAATAAAGTATTAAACATGTTATTTTTTAATTTAGTGATATTTCGAGTATATTTTTCGTAAATTAAATTTTTTCTTTCTGAACTTTACATTATCTTTGATAGCATTGTAGGAAATTTTAATTATTATTCTAATTTAAATCATTTTTTAAACTACGAAAAAAAATGCTACATCTATGATGTACAAAATTAAGTGCTCAATTAAAATGCATTAGTACTTACAAAAGAGTGCATTTTATAAAGGTGGGCTTAATAAAATTCATTAAAATTTCTTAATGACCAAGTTCAGAAATCCTCTTCTTAACATATTGTTAACCTATCTATATTCTTGTGAAATGTTTAATTCAGATACCAGAGAAGCATGCATAGTTGACTTCCAGATTTACACAAAAAAGAATAAACCAAAGAATAAACAGCAGTTTCCACTTAAATGAATTTTAACGATTAAAGGGGGTGTCATGGAATAACTGTATCAACTTGCAAATCAGCACAATTATTGAGACAATGCTTTTTCTTTATTGTTGTTTTATTTACATAATTATCTCTAACAGTAAAAGTAATATCTGTTTTTATTACTCAAAATGCATTTTCTGCAGAAATATTTTCCAATTTTAAAAATTAAAGTATCAACACCATATTTAAATACTTTCTTCACTAATTAAATAAAATATTTTATGCAAAAAAAGAGGCTGCTACACTTTATTCAATTTATATTTTCAAAAAACAAATCATATGTAGTGCATTATTGTCCTATAGTACATTTAATAGCTTTTGAAAAATTTTATCTTCTAAATTTACTAATCCTAAATATACACTAATTTAAGAGCCAAGTTAAAAATATTCAGGAATTTAAATAATTTTTCTTAAACTGTCTTGTTTATCCAACTTAATACGTACATGTACACAGTGTTACCAAAAAAAAAAGGGTATAACTGGGCAAATAAAATTTTACATTCTATTTTATAAAATATATGTTAATCAATTTGAATTTGCCCATTGCTGGGATAACAATTTTAATGCAAGAAACGGGACTTCTAATTTGTCATGAATCTCTGTGTGTTAAGAAATTTAGCACCACCTAAGAGACTGCAAAATTAATTTACATTACTAAAATTTTACATTATCTTTTGGTGGGACTTCTCAGGAACATGCTTTTCAGCAGATATCTTCAAATGTCTTCCTTTTTTTTATTCTACTGTCAGTTGAATTCTATTCACAGCATTTCAGATAAATAGTAAAATCCACTTTCCAAAAAAATATGTATGTTTAACCTCAAAGAGTTAAAAGATAAAGTATATGAGAGTAAATCTATATAATACACATTGTTTGATACATTCTATTATCACACCAACCATTTTTTCTGAAATGACCATAAAATCTGTTCACAGGGGAAAAACTGGCCATCTCTTAATTCCTATATGAATCCCAGGAAATGTATTTAGATGTACAAAGTGAGATGTAATGCTATTAATATTTCCAGTGGAAACAATACCTTTATTTTAGCATAGGTACTTCAATACATACACAAATATCATTGAAGCATTTTTTTTTTAAATTTAAAAGTGGTTCTCTAGCACTATGTGTAATTAGTACTGATGTGGTAATGTATATAATGTACACTCTTTTGCAAAAAAGTCGAAGCACTATGAAGGAAGCGGTTGCTTTTGATGAAATTGAATATGTGTACAGTTCATACACAGATAATAAAACGATTAAAAAATCAAGGTCATAGTACTTGTTCACAGCTCACAATCACCCATTGAGTGTTCAAATTAGTAGTTGGTTGAACCGCCCCTGGTGGCAATACACCTTTTTGAAAAAGAGTGCATGCTTGAATTTGTTGAGGCAAGGAGTGGTAGAAGTTCCTAATGTCATCTTGCAACACATTCTGCCAGGCATTCATCAGTTGTTCCTCCAGATCTGTGTTATTTTGTAGTGTCCGAATATAGCGGCCCACCATGTCCCAGACATGCTCGATTGGTGAAAGGTCTGGTGACCTTGCTGGCCAAGGAAGAGTACCAACATTACAGAGACAGTCCAGAGATATGTGAGCTGTATGTGGCCTGGCATTATCTTGTTGGGAAATGACCCCTAGATGGCGTGCCATGAAGGGTAATGCAACCGGCCGCAGGATGGTATCAACATAGCGTTGAGCTGTTAAAGATGTACGGAGAATGACTAAAGATGACCTGCTATTATAAGAAATAGCATCCCATACCATCACACCAAGGGTTATGGCTGTATGCCTTTGTAAAACAAAGGCTAATTCGGACTGCTGCCCCCGTCCTCTCCAGACACGAACACCATGGTCATCTGCTTCAAGAGTGAAGCAGGATTCATCGCTGAACACTATAAGATGCCAGTCTGATGGCAGGCATGATGATCGGCTGCGACAACACTCCAGACAATTCCATCCATGTTGTGGGGTCAAAGGCAAACGTCTTAAAATCCTCTGTGTGCATAACCCTGCCTCAGAGAAGTGCCCGCTGTGAGATGGTGGATGGTACCATGGGAGGTAAACGTGGCTGTAATGCGTTGAATAGTCGACAATTCTACCGTTGGGTGGTTCGGGCCTGACGAACAATCATCCTATCTTGCCTCACATTTGTGCTCCTCGGCCTTCCAGAACCTTCATTTCGTTGGAAATTTCCTCGTAGCAACCATTCCTGCCAACATCTTTGCACAACGCTGCAGGTGTCGACCTATTGCTCGGTATAACCACCCAGCTTCACGCAATCCTACAATGCGCACACGTTCGAAGTCGTTTAGTTGTCTGTAAGGTCTTCGATATCGTCATAATGGCGTCTTTAGTTGCTTCTTTACAGAATTACAATGGCAGCAACAAAAAAGATAAATTTTCCGCCTCTGTTACCAAGTTCATACTTTGCAAATCGTGCACTAGAAATGCATGCTATGATCTCAATTCCTGTTCATTTGCCCTGAAACTTTGATCATTTGCATTTTCAATCAAGATGTTTTTGCATACCAAATTTCGTCACGATCACAAAAGTCCTTCTTGGTGCTTCAATTTTTTTGCAAAAGAGTGTATATTCAGATACAAAAAATTTATGAACATACATAACACATATTCAGATATGAGATAAAAACCATTTAAAAAATAATTTGCTTCTTAAATAAATGATAAAATTAGCTACTAAATAATTATAAAGTGCCTGATGAAATATTACAATTCAATTTTGAGCCATTTTCTTACATTACTCTGTTCAATCCTAACACTGCGCACATAATATTACAAATATTTTTTATTAATTGCAACAATACTGCAAATGCTCATAAAAATTATGAGTTACATACGTTAAATATGTTTAATATATATTCACATTTATGGCAATTGGAAAATGATGGAAAAATGTGTCCTTTAATATAGTCATCTCATGCAGATATGCATACCTCACATCTTTATTTTATAGACTTTACCAAAGCTTTGATCAAGACTTGTGGAATTGCATGCCACTCTTCTAAAAGTACACTTTTCAGCTCTTGGAGGGTTAAGGAAGGAATGTGGCATGCTGAAATTATGCCTTAAGGCATCCCACACATGGAAGTTGGGTGAGTAAGGTGGCCAATCCATTTGAGTGATATCTAATATTTGCAAGTATTCTGACACCATATGTGCTCGATGAGGCTGAGCATTGTCATCCATTAGCAAACTGCTAGGCCAACAGCACCCCTAAACATTCTAACTTGGGATTCCAATACCTCCTCCACATATCTTCGAGTGGTTACAGAACCTCCTTGAAAAATATGCAGCTCAGTGCGGCCATTTGTCACAATTCCTCCCCAATCCATTAAAATACGGTCAAGGAAATGGAATATTTCATGGACAAGAGAAGACAAGTTGTGTATCCTTTTCTCTCTCCAGATCAAAACATGTCTAAAATCACTGTTCAGACTATATCAGTTTGTCAGTATACAGTACTCGGGCATGCTCGCCATGGCTCCATTGAACATAACGACAGCATCAGTTTAAACAGGTCCCTCTGGAAGCTGGAGTGAGTAAGAACACAAAACATTGGTTTTCTTGCATACTGTCCAATCTCATAAAAGCTTGATGCAGCAGTAGAATGGCTAATTCAAGTTCTTGTAGCAGCCTGAAGGTCTAAAACCAAATCTCTTGTAGTCATGCTTTGCAGTTTCTTTGAGCTAATATCAACGGTGATAGGTCTTCTGATGTAGTTGTTACTTTTGATCACCCTTGACCAGGTTGTCTATCAACTGATCCAGTACTTAAAATATGGCTCCAAACTCTTGATATGACACTTTAAGGGATATTCAAATCTTAGGCAACCTCCATTTGTGTTTGATCTCCCTCAATTCTACTAAGTATTTGCCACTTTTGACAAATGATGCTTTTGAGCTGTAACTACTGAATGCTTATCAATCTCAAAAACACATTCATTTTAAACAACACTATAGACCGAAATTCCAACATGCGTCTATTCCTCACCATTGTCAATAACCAAATTTGCATATTTCTCGCACTAACGTATGGACTGTTTGATTGTATTTAATTAACATAAATAATTACAGCATTGCACATTAGTTGCAATGCTGTAATTATTTATGTTAATTATTAATCTGAGCATATTTTTTCTCATTCTCATTTAATTCTGATGACGAGTGTGTGTGTATATATATATATATGTAATATATAATATAATTTCTGTGGAGATGTCTTGAAGTTAGAAGATAGTGTAGATTAAGTAACATTATTTGATT
>KK113796.1:7936-57867 GCA_000611955.2 Stegodyphus mimosarum
GCGGAACTGATTGATTGGTGTCTGAATATTTCTTCTCTGGTGCTTATGAGGTTTTTGCTATGAAATGAATATGAATTATTCTTGAGTTTATTTTAAAATGAGTGAATTATAGAAATGCTTGGTTGAGATTTAGTATTTAGTTTTACCGAGTTCCAGAGAAGATTTATTCCAGCTTCCTTTTCAGGTTAAGTTTATTAAGAAGAATTTGCTTTGTCTTGCTATGTGTGAATTAACTGCTTTAAGAAAAGTTATACTTAATATTATTATGAGTCAGATCAACCAATTAGTTCCTTCCTCTATTTTCTAACAAGTTCATCTTAGTAGGGTTTATTTTAAGTTTAGTTTGTCCGGCACCTAGAGGGAGTGAGTATGAGTTAAAATTTTAAAGAGTTAAAAGTAGTAAAAACCCCTAAGGTTTAAAAGGATTATTTCTCTCTATTTAACAATGGTGCCGCGTATTTCTCGATTTAACATTATCCTTCATCAAAGGTAGGATTTTAGAAACTGATCCTCAATGTTCTGAACTATTTTTTTCTCTGAAATATTTTTTCTCTCTCTGCCAGTGTTTTCCATCTAAAATGCCAGTGAAACTGAAGCCTTTTAAAGATGGGGTTTAAACACTTAATTAAGAAAATTTAAAACGGGTAAATGATGTTAATTGCAGATTAAATTAGAGCTCCGAGAGAATACTTTTTTTCTCTCTATCATTATTCTTACTGTACTTTTTGAGGGAAAGTGATGTGAGATTATCATTACATACATGAATCGTTCTCTAATATTCTCACACTTCCTATTACACTTTTTTGAGAAAACGTGTCATCACACAAACGCAATTTCTACAACAGTAATTTATGGAATTCTCTAAACAATATATTTGTAATTATTTTAATACTAATCTAGCGTAAAAGTATTTATCAGAAATATATTTAATTTAATAGCAAATACATTCCAACACGCCGCCCAACTAGTATAGTGGTTATCGTCGCTGACTGCCGTGCCGAAGGGCCCAGGTTCGAATCCCCGAGAAGCCACGGATGTCTGGAAGTGTATTGTGTCGGTGCGGCATGGCGGCACTCTAAATATACGGTGAGCCGAAAGTCCTCTTTTGTGGTTTGGTGGAAGGGGAGAGGTGTGGGAGACCCCAGGATCCGTCCCTTCGGGGGTGCTCTCCATCAAAATTGGGGACGGAACTAAGTTAAATCGCACTGTCACCTGTAAGGCGCTGAAGGCTGTTGCCAACGTAGACGTATCCTGCGCTCCATGCCACGAGGAATTTCCGTGCGCCTGGGCTGATATTACTGTGAGACAAGTGAGGATAAATAACAACAACAACACCAACATTCCAACCCAATAGATATTTCGATGAGAGAAATATGAAAAATCAATAATGGCCTGTTTGGTACTCGAACCACAGATCTTTTACTTGTTAATTATATATGATAACTTTATAGAGTCGTTAGGTCATTTTGATGTCGGAGACGTGAAAAATTAGCAATGCTGTTGCTAGTGCTCGAACCTGGACCTCTCGAATACGCTCCCAATGTACTACCGTTACACCACAAAGGCATGCCGAAAGGAGCGAGAAAATACCTTATATACTCTCCCTTTTAAGGGGAGACTGCCGAAGAATCATCATCTACCACCTTTTAGTTCTGGGCCACTGTAGACACATTAGGTTATTTTGAAGCAGGATACATGAAAAATTGCAAATCTCTCGCCGGGACTCTAACTTAAACCTCTCGAATACGCGCCGAGTGTGTTACGCTTACACCAAGAAGGCATGCAGAAAAGAGAGAGAAAATACCTTATGCGTTAATAGCACCATCTAGGAAATCAGTTATTTCTTAAAATCTTTCCCCTTTTTAAAGACGACTGGAGAAAAATATCAGACCAAATCTATGTAGTAACAAGTTATCTTCTGCCAAATTTTTATTCGGACTTCACTATAAACACTGTAGAATTTTCAGATTCGTGAAACAGAAGAAAACATACTATGCCCTCTTCGAGATTCGAAACATGGATCTTCTCTTTGCCGGCAGGAAATGCTAACTACGACACCAAGAATTATACTACGATATACTATTTGACTATAATATAACATCATTCAAGAAGAAATACCCTGTTCCTTATAACATAACTTTTTTAACCTAAGTAAATCTGTAATTCCCATAACATTTCTGTTGCATTTTCCTAAAAGTAGAAATTTTCGATACAGCAATAAAAACAATATACAGATGTAGGGTCATCAACACATGGAACGCGAGAAGTATAAGCTAATCTACTTTATTTATGAATTTACTGAGAGGGAATAAAAAGATGACAAAATGTGAAATGAACATATAGGTAGTAATAGATAAAATTGACATGATCATTGGTGACCCACAAAGATTTGAAAGCCCATAACAGTTCGCGTAATACTGAGCAATTCTCGCACACCATCAGTCTCTAACAGTCCTACAGGCACGTAAGCTCATGCCTTGAGAGAATTCGTCTATTCTCATCCATGGCTAGCTATAGGCAAGCATCGTCCGCTTGGACTCGAAACCTAAGCCTCGAAGGAACCTGGCTGTTCCCTACCAGATCTGGTACTCGTCTGCCTCTGGGTATTTGTCTCCGCTGCTCTCCTCTGCCCTGGGTTGCCACTGTTGGAGGCAGGTGACGTCACACCTTGTTGGCGATTTTTTGAATCAGCGATGAGTATGCCTCTCACATATATGAACAAACTGATTTTAGTATTATAACTGATTAATACCGTTAAAGAAAAAATATTAACATCACTCTCATAAAATGTCTAGAAATAATGTACTTATATTCTTTCAAATTACCTAAATAATGCTGAATGTATGTAACTGTAGAAAACATAAGAATTTATCAAATAGAAAAAAAGAAGAAATAGCCATATACAAATGGAAATAAATGTATCTGTCAAAAATAGGCAGAACCAATACTCCGACATCAAAAATATTTAAAGCATTCTATCAAACTCTCTAAAGTAGGCATTTTACGATTATACAAAAGGTTTCAAACCGAGAACATAGCTACATATTTGTCTTTAAACTGCTGGTTGTAGATCAATTTAAGAAATTAATCAAATAAGTTAGACTTTCAAATTACAACATTTCCGTCCTTCCTGGAATAAAAGTTAGAAATCTGTAAGAAAACTTGCATTTAAAAAATCTAAAATATAGCTTTAACTCGTAAAATTTATAATCAAATACAAAATCATGTTTTTAACTGCAAAAATCGGGAACTATATTTCATAAACTTTTGTATTCTGCAGTGTATTTAAGAATTAAAAAATCAGTCCTGCAAATTAATATCAATAAAAAAATGAAAAATATTTCAATAAAGATGTAAACGGTAACAAATCGTTGAAAGTGTAGGGACATTTACTTTTCTTTTATTGCTTATAACTCTTTTCATTTAATGGCAAAACCAGTTTCTTTCCCAAGTATTATATTTCTGTTTCTAAACTTATATTCTGAATTGTATGAATGGTATCATTCACAGTGACATATATAATTATTATCTCTGTACAAATTACAAGAGCAACAAATACATGCATATTATTACTAGAAATGTAATATACAATAGTAAATATAGATTGAGATTTATACTTACTGTTAACAAACAAAAAACTATGTCACCATGAGCAATTGCACATATAATATTAATAAGATGTGCAAACTGATTTGAAAAAAAACAATATGCGTATTTTCTAAGAATTTTCTTCTTTCTTAAAATAATGGAACTCCAAGCAAAATTGTCAATTAATGCATTTAATAATAAATGATAACCATAACCTGTTTTAGCAGAGGTCATCATTATTTTGTCCTAAAAAGTAGATTGTTTTACCTTCGAAAAATACTTTATGTAACAAAATTTCTTTATCTACCTATATCTGAGCATCTAATTATATCATTCGCCAAGACAGAAGAGAAACATGCCGAAGTAAATAAAGTCTTGAAGATTCCATTTCTGACTAGCATATCTTGTCAGTATCGTTTAAGATATATCGGGCAAACTAAAAGAGCGTTAAAGTTTCCCATCAAGGAATGCAAATTTTATGTCTGGAAAGGGGAAATTAGCAAGCCTCCAACTGCTAATCATAGTTAAAAATTTAATTACAATTTTGAATTTAAGTCTGCAAAAAAATACCCAAAGCGTTTCTTCCATTGCTGAATTGGATTTTCTTTAAGTCTTTCACATTCACAAAGATTTCTCGTGTTTAGTTAATGATTTTCATTCTAACCCAGTCTTTCCTAATTCTTCTGAAATTTTATTAACTTAACTTTTCAATTTTCATTACTATTTCTGCCGACAGATGGCGATATCTTCTCGTTTGCTTTTCTCCTGCTGGGTATAAATACAACCGTGATTTTCGCTTTGTTGCAACTTCTTTGCATCTGAGGAAGAGAGACCAGTACCTGTTTGTACTTAAAATTGGTAGGTCTTGACTAAAATCTAAAAAAACAAGGTTGTTGCTTTGCTAATTTGATATATCATTCGTTTCCAGTTTTAAATGCATACGGTCATTCGAGAATTTTACTTTACCTTCTGAAGTTTTTCGGCGTAATCTAGACTGACATTTTTTCTCTTTCGCATAGTGATTGCGATCCAGTCATTAATTTTCTCACACACTTTTTACCTTTAACAATTACTCAATATAAATATTTACATTTAGCTGTTGAATATTTTATGTCGGAACCGTTTCAAAATTTTGAAATGTAATTTAACGGTACCATTCGGACTCTTAAGATATATATTAATATAAATTTGTGTTCTCTCAGTATTTAATTTTATTCACATCAGAAACGAATTTATTTCTTACGTACCATATTATTTCCGAATCATTTACATATCCAAGGATTAATTCTTACGGAGTGCCTAGGGTAAAGAACCCTCTACCTCCACATCATAGTTAATAAAAGGGAGCAGAAATAGGAAAAAATACATGAAGGACGTTAAGAAAAAATAAAAAGGAAGTCAACATGACTTGAGAAAAATTACAGAGACAAAAAGAAGAACTTATAAAAATATTATAAGTTCGGAAAAATTAAGCAGCGATTAGCGAGATTCGATCTCTCATTTACATATCGAGCCAATAATATTTTATACGAGAAATCAGTACACTAAAAGGAATGCTCTCGTAACCTTGTTTTGAAAGTAGAAAACGAAATCTTCAAATGTAATTATGAAAAGTTCTCAAATTCTGAATTCCCGTGATAAATGCTTTTCGATAAATTGAATTCCAAAATCTAAACTCTTTCAAAAATCTCTCTTACATTTCAGAGTGATTTACTACTCAAAGCAATCGTGCTTCCAAATTATTATTGTAGCTTGTCAAGCAAAGTTTAAATGCCTTGTTGCAGCTAAAAATAAAAATTGTCTATAAGAATTTATATTTCAGTAGCCCTTCATTAATGTATTTTTAAGTAACAATTCTAAGCTAAGAAAAATTATTTTTAATTAACTAAAACTAATTTTTCAGCAGGAGCACGACCACACAGTCCTCGCATCTGCCAACATGCTCTGCAAGGTATACAGATGCTTCCTATTCGACACTAATTTCACTTTCTTTTGTCTATGAAATTCTTTTTTGGAAATAAATTTTTTTTGAATGTTTTTGTTTTGCGAAGCTTTCAGTGCTTACAAATTTTAACTACGAAAATCACTGTATGGCTAGCAGTTGTTATGGTTCTCCCTCCTTGTTGTTTATGACCACCACATTATGGGTTTCCCCTCTAATGATATATTTTTCACTAGAAATTAAGTATAATATGAAGTTGAGGGGGCAGTTAAGGAAACAAGCTCCTAACGAATTTAGGAAAATAAAAAATGTGGCCAAACGTCTCGTTTGAAACAGAATCGGATACATCAGCAGCTGACAGAATTTTACATGTATAAGAAAATGGAAAGCCAGATTTCTCAGTAGAAATTTACGTCTGCAATCCTTGGATGGTTAACATTAGCGAACATATATGGAATCTATGTAAACAATTTAAAACAGAGAAATCCAAACCAATTTTTAAATGCAACTAAAGTATTTACCTTTCTACAGGAAATATTACGTTTATTGTCTACATGATATCTTTGAATATTTGGAGAATCTAACCCATCGTAGGTATAAAGTTCTGCGCTAATATGAAGGACTTAGCAAGTATTATATTCAATTACGAGATTTTTTTTCGCACTTCAGTGTGTTATTTATAGCTAGAAAGTAGAGATATGAGAGTTTCTTTAAAAAAGAGGTCATAGATATAGAGAAATTAGTTCTTTTCGTAACTACATGTTTAATTTCAGAATTTTTGCATAGTTCGGTTGTCCTACGATGCGCTGTAGTTGTTTAATGGTTTCCATAATCACGAACAAGATTTAAAGTTTTCGTATTTTGGTTAGTTAACATGTTCAAAGTTTAAGTTATTCTGTCTTATCGCATTCTCACTTCCGACACCACACATCGTCCACACTAAAAATTTCCAAGTTAACTAAAAATAAGACAACAGATGCATCGCGCTTAAGAAATATAGCTGTAGAAAAAGTTTGTAAAATGTCAATCGAACAAGTGTTTTTAGATTAATATTAGCGTTAGTAAACGAAATCCTTTTGGGTAAGGGTATATTGTAAGCAAATATTTATGCTTTCAGATCTAAGAAATCAAAATTTTGTTGAAGTTACACATAGAGACTAAGTGTTATTAGATTGGATATTATTCATTGCCATTTTGAAAGTTTCAGGTACCAAGCACTTTCGGGGTTACATTAACATTTGGAGTTTTCTTTCGGCTTTCCCATTTCTAATACTTGACAGGAAAGCCAGGATAGTAACAAAGTGAAATAGATGAAATTCAGTGCCAGTGTTTATATATTATTATTGGAGGAGTTAAAGCAGTAAGAATCAGCAAATAGTGATACATTTGCAGGACTAGCTTCAAAGGTTTAAGTATAGGCAGTCGTCTTCAGTTGCAGAAGTGCAAATGACGAAATATAAGCCATAAGATGAGGCAATAACAATGAGTGGAAGAAAGTCAAGCTACTGGTGCCATATATTGATGAAAAACGGAAACAAGTAAATAATTTTCCAAAAATCCAAATAAATAATTTTCCAAATTTTAGAGTAAAGAAGGATTGGAGTCGGATCGTTAACTAGAACTGAAAGAATTTATGAATGTAAACGCTTTAGAAAATCTAATTTGCCAACAGAAAATATTTTCGAATAATTTTGGCAGCAGAAAAAATGGAAAATATGATTTTCTAATCAACAATATTGGACATCAGATGATTTATATGTTTCGTTTTTTTACACATCCGTCATGTTCCTTAGAGCGAAATTTTAAGGTTCTTAGTTTAACCAATGCAAATTAAACCACATTTACAAGGAATCCTGTATATACTCCGGCGATTAACTATAAAATTGCACTTATTTTACAGAAATTCAACTTTTGGGTCATTTTCTCTTTTATTAAAAGAATTCGCAGCTCCAAAGTATCCCAGATGATATAATGATGACAGATAAATGTCAATAATGATGACATACTACCCAACGTTTATATAACGTTTTAACGTTAAATAAAATCAAAGTTTATATAACGTTTGATTTCATTTAAATTATTTCCTGTTTTAGAAACCTTACCTTTAGGGTTATTTGAAAAATTCTCTAGTAGATTACAGTGCGATAATGATCTTGTAATATATCAGTACAGCGCGAAAATTTGAATCGTTTTCGAGGTTCGATGATGCGAATATCCATCCTTAATATTTTTACATTTGAAAAATCAACTGTAGGAGAAATACATTTAGACTCTTATGAGTGATATTGTTCCAAAACTTGTTACTCAAAGTGATGAAAATGAATTGTGTGGATGTGTGAATACGTGAGTGAATTATAAAAGATTGCTCAAGGCCTAAAAACATATAAATGTATATTCTGATGTAATAACTGTTCCCTTAAAAATTGAGTTAACGACACTTCCAGAATTATGGTGTAAAAGAAAATTAGTATTTTATTAGGTTGTACGTAAATACGTAAAATCATTTTCCGATCATCGCACTTTTCCCTAGTGGTATTTCGGAAATTACTGTTAAAGTACATTAAAGATATAAAGGCATAAAATTAATTTTTTCAGTCAAAGTTATTAAAGAGTTTCTGGTGAAATTAAAGTAAAGCCTCTGTTAGGAATATCAGAAAAGACGATGCATCATCAGGCAAAAATGTCTCTCCGAAATATTCTTCATAAACTGATTGAGCTAAAATCATTATCATAGAAAACATTGTTTGTATAGTTAAAAGGTTAATTCAATTAAATTAAGCATGTAAAAGGAAATTATATTGTAAAAAATATTATGTAAGTAAATTATCTTTCGTTAAGGAGGCGTTATGCAAAATGCAAAAAACTTATGCTAAAAAATTATATCTGGTTATGGCATTAAGAATGGATTATGCATAAAACATTATTTAACAGAATTCTTTAAAAACTAAGGTTTTTTTGATAGCATAATAAAATTAGCTCCACAAAATGGATTTTGGCTTTCAAATTACTGGTTACGCGTGAAAAAGTACTGCAAGCTAAGGTTTCAACCAAAATGCACAAGACGTTCATAGTAGCAAATGGCGAGTTTGACCACAGAGCTATTAGATTTCTTACTGTATGAAGAAATAAATACAGACTCTGCCTTAAATTCGTAAGCACTCCTTTAACGTTTGATTAAAATACTCAAAAACTGCAGAAACAGTGGCCATTAATTAAAAATCGACTATGAAATTTCCATTCAGAATGCCTTCAATATTTCTGGCAGGCGATTTGAATTTATTAGAATTCATGTATCAGTGGTGAAGTAAGGAAAGCAAACACTTACAGTTTTAGAGTTTTAGAGTTCCGTATTTACCAGAGAAACATATATTGTTAAACACAGCAATTACACAAACGATATGAAACGCATTAAATGATAAGAAGTAATTATGTAAATGTATTTTATCATTCAAACGGATAAAATAATTTCTTCAAAAGATTTATTATTGACACTGTTCAAAGTTTCTCCAGATGTTCACGATGAGCATTTAAACTCTAGATAACAATTTTCTCGTTCATCACAATTCCTATAGGAAATTCTCCTGATATGATTTTTACGTCTGGTATATTTGTTGAATGCAACGAATAAATTTGTTCTTTTACATAGGCCAAACTAAAGAAATTCTTGGATGCGAAATGAGGGAAAAGAGATGGCAATTCTAAGAATTTCAGATTCCAAAACTTTGTTTATAAACGAATTTCCAAGTAGAGAATTGACTGAAAAATGCTTTTATGGAAAAAACCATCGTGAAAGTACCACAAAACCAAGATTTGCCGTTATATGGTACCAAACGGGAAGTTTTCTATAGAATAACAGTCAAGTAACGTTTTAAATTGCACAAAGCAAAACGTGAAGAACTGTCTTAAAGTTGTGTAAAGGCTATGCGCTAAGTGCAAACACTTTTATTATTGAAGCTTTCAGTTATCTTGCTTCGTATTTGTAAAGGAATTATGATGCGAAAAGGAATTCAGCTGAAAGCTGAACGTTCAAGAGCTATAAACGTTATGGAACGGACAGCTCGCTTTTGCAACCCTAGTTACGATTCGTGCTTCTACAATTCTAAACTATTTTCTCTAAAAGATTAATTAACGCATAAAAGCTTAATTCGAAATCCTATTTTGACTTCGCTCACTTCTCTGGCAGTAACATTAGATAAGGTTCACATATTTTATCACGGACGAGAAACTAATGTTGCGCCTGTCGTTGGTTTAGGCCGGGATCTTGTAAGTGATAGTACGAATTAGCACGTGTCGAATTCTATGCAGAATATCCCAGTGGCCATGCGAGAGTTCTCTCACTTTGCTTTCTCTTCCACGAGCCTATTTAAAGATCTTCGGCTCCATAATATTTTCAGTGCTCCTCTGTCGCAAAGACAATATGCACTTAAAACGATCATGCCTTCTCCGGGATTCCCAAGAGCAACACATAGAATACTGAATATATAATATTTTTAGGTCATAAAATTAATAATTTAAAGAGGCAAAGTAAGTTAGCGTGCTTTAGTTTGCCTTGGATATAGCTCAAATAATAACAAATTTATTTTGAGAAATTCTCCCCGAATGTAATCTACGGCAGACAGCCTCTTGTAAGGCTTGCCAATCTGTATCGAAGCCAGTGTATTCCCCCTAATGTTTTATGAATCTTTGGGTAAACATGAAAATTCGTTCCAAGATGAAAATAAATTCATATTGATAAAGACAAAACTCAGATACTTACATGCTGAACTTAATGTTCCATTTACCATTTCAATACATTTATTAATTTATATCGAGTAATTTACAAGTCGTGTAATTTACATTTACGTGTAACATTACATTTAGTAATATATGTTGTTTTTTATGATAAGAGTCGTTTTAAATTTGAATCTATTCCTTTCACATAATGCAGTTGGGAAATGCAATGCATGAACGTAGCAAAGAGAATGAAGAATTTTCGCCTTTATTTCAATTTATTCTAAGCGTTAATTGAAGAGTTATTCATTTCGTCATTTAAGTTTTATTTGTACAGTATGTACTAGCTAAACAGGGAGTACAATTAGATAGTGTAAATTCACTTTAGGTTGTTGGATTGATATTTACAATGGCCGAATATCACTCGCAACTTATTTATCTGCATTCAGTTTTATTTTCCTTATAGGTCAGAAACATGTTGTTTATTGATTGTTGAAACAAGAGTTCAACTTTTATTCGAATTTTATTTGGAGGAATATTTCATTTCTTTAAACCATTTGTTGTGATACGACTTTTGAAAAATAATGACATAGGAAAACAGATACTGAAGCACACATTTATGCTACTGCTATGTGTCGTAACGGCTAGTTCTGGTATCCTAATTAGGAATGATTATTTTCCTGAAGCTAGTCGAAATAGATATTTTCGTTGAAATATGGTAGCCAAAAATTTAACAATACGTCATTTTACATACATTTACATACTTTTACAATACATATGCGATTACAATACGTTCTTTATATCGTACAAGGGAGTAAAAAGAAAGAAACCATTTTATTGATGGGTTGATCGGATTTATTTCCAAGTTAAACCTTTTTCTTCAAAAACATTTAGAGACTTCTATTAATGGAGTTCCTATCTACAATCTTAAAGCCAAAATACGGAGATTGAACAAAAAAATATTTTAATGATTATTTTCGTTTATTTTCAGCAGTTTAGAATACAGTGCTCAGTTTTATTTATTTCATATAGTAAATATTACCTCAGAAGTTCAGTTAATTAATCATTCAATTAATCAGTCCAGGTCAAACAGCCAGTCCATTCAGAAGGATCCATAGTTCCTTACGGGGTTTTGATAAAGTATTGTGCAGTAACTAGAACAAATACAATGAATCGGTGCATATCAATACATAAAGAATCGTTCCATGCATACTGAAACCTCGGTTCACAAATTTAATTCTTTTCTGAAGACCATTTGTCATCCGAAATGATGTTTGACCGTATCTTTAGCAGTTCGATAAACGGAAGTATTTTCACCGTAACAATTAAATGAAATGGATTAAATTTTGATTGCAGCGTCACCCGTATTCGGGTCACAATTCTTTGAGTACTTACGAGGTAAAGTAGTTAGAAAGAAACGAAAATGATTATTGCCGACAGCTAAATTAATTCCGTTGTGTAAAATATACTCTCCTTTCTTCAGTATCAACTTTTCTTTTTTCCTAAGCAACTAATTCTTGTAAAATATATTCAATAGCATCTACACCACATACTGCATTCTAAAGATGTAATTTTATTTATAATTATCTTTCTGAAAAATCTCAATTGTTCCTTATCACTATTATTTGAATTTCTGTAAGTCTTGCAACAGGTTTTTTCTTCACTGCTATATAATTCACTTAAAAATCACTCTTTTATTTTTCCCTTATAGGCACTACAAAAATTTGAGGTAACAATTTAGCGTAAAAAAAGTTCAACCATTTGTTACTACAAAAGGAACATTTGGAAAAGTAGAAATAATTTTCTAATCTCGGACACTTTCTTAGATACTTAGTTCTTGAAGAAAGATTTTAATCTGAATGCATGATCCAAAATGTTTCCATCGAGACGTTCTAAACTTTTACCATCGGAAACAGCGCATGGTAGAGGAGCGCTGGTGGCCTAAAGGAGAGTTTCTTAAATTTACGTAGTAGTCATTATGTTAAACCATTCCTGCAAAAACGATGATCGCTTAATTAAAATTTACAACAATACTTTGCTCTTAATTTCATACCATAAAATCAATGTCAACCATCTAGTCTAAAAAATTATAAACCTAATATCAAACGGGTAAAAGCAAACGAAAATTAATTTAATTCTATCGTACCCATATGGGTAAAAGGAAAAGGAAAAGTCAATATAATTTTATCGAACGCATACGAAGAAGATTGGATGGAATAAATGGAAAGTAATGAGGAACAAAATTAAAGGATGTTATTATTTGGATGCAAAGTTTTTCTTCTGCTCATCAAGTCATCTAGGACCTCTTTTTTATTTTTTCTTTATATCTTGCGCCACTCGACTTAACGACATTGGGTTCCGTTTCGGACAAAATGTGCCCAATCTGATTTTTTGTTGTCTGTAATTAAAATTATTTCAAAAGTGCAACATTTCACTCTCAGAAAACCGTTTGGTGTAACTTGTTTAGTAGAGTATATCTTTCCATGAATTTTTGCACCTTACCACCATATTGAACAAATGTTGCCGACCAAAGAACTAGATTCATCTTCTCTTCTTCTGAAGACAATTACTCCGTAATAACCTTTTGTTACTGTTTCTGAAGTTGTGTCTACTCTTTTTCGTTGAATTTCTGCTGATTCTTCTCGTCTTCATTTTTGATTTCTAAGATCACGATTTCACAAAACAGTCCTCAGAATCAAGACACTTAAATCTTTGGTTCAACATTTTTGGTAAAAATAGACAAAATTTGAAAATTCGGATATTGTTCGGAGAACAGCCTTGACGCCCAAAAGGGAGAAACAGCTTATTGTGGTATGGCAGGCAATAGTTGTCATTCGATGACGTACTTCCTCTAGGGAGACAACCGTAATACTTTTCCCTTGCTAAGGGATTATCTGTAGTATTACTTATTATCTGTAGTATTTATTATTAGCATTTATTATTGTAGTATAGTAATTACTATTTATTATTGTAGTATTTATTATTATAGTATTTATTCTGTAGTATTTACTTCCGTTGGTATGATGAAATGTCGCCCATACCCTTAAAGAAGCTAGGTTGGCACAACCAAGGCTGTTCTCCGAACAATATCCGAAAATTCTATGAAATTTGCATACAAGTATAATTTTACTAGAAGTAAGTAAGTAAGAATAGTATAGTAAGAATTAAATCATTTTCTAATTCAAAAATTTATAACTCACATAAGAATAGAAAAATGCATTATTGCTATTAGGTTTCGAAACCTTTACAAAATGCAACATTTCTTCAACTTACGGTGTTTTGTATGAATTATCCATACTCTCATTGCTTTCCCTTGAAGCATTTGCATAGAATAATCTCAAGCGTAAATGCAGCATAAGTAAAACAAAATGATGTGTGGTAACATTGCGTATGAAATTATCCATCAATAAATAGGATTCTTCATCTTATTTTATAATATCCAAAGTATATTTGCCTTCTTTCAACCTATTTGGTGAAATAAAAGATTATTTTGCAGTTAAAGTCTGTCAGAGGTTTATATAACATTAGCCAGATCCACAAGGAAGACTAATGAAATGAAATAATACAAGACAGTGATTTAGATTAATGAAATGATACGAACAGCAAATACAAAATTTATGTGTAAAAAAGGAGGAAGGAAGACTTATAAAATGGCAGAATATCTCTATAGTAAGCTTAAACTCCTTTATACGTTTAGCAAGGAAAGGAAGATCAGTAACAAAAAAATAAAATTATCTATTAACTGAATTGCATTGTCAAACAAATTGCACGCTATCTTTATAAATTTATCACGCTTTTATTATTCGCGATTCTCCTCCACGCTTTTGTTACTCGCGATATAAAATTATAAATGAATTTCGTGAAGGGAATTATTTAGTCACTTGTTCTCACGAAACTATAGGATAAGTTATTTTTCTTCTTTCAGTTCATGAATTATTTTATGTTTTAATAAACGCGTATTTTTTAAAAGCCTTTTATCGATTTATTTTTTCAACTTTAATACGTTACCATATATGATAACAGCGCCCCATTGCGGTAAAGATAAGCATTTCCAAATGGAAGAGATTATTAAAAAAAAGTGCTCACAAGAATCTGTTGTTCGACAAACGGGTCTAACGGGATCTTCTTTCTTTGCTGAGAAAACAAGAGTATTTGACCCGAAAAGGAATTATTATTTTTTTCTTTTTTCAATTATTTTTTCAATTTCCATTGCACCATTAATGTGTTTTAGTTAGGAGTTGTTACATCCCGCAAAAGACAAACCTAGAAAGAGAATTTGAATTCTATTGGAATACAAAAAAAAAGTTTTATTATGGTAATAATAGTTTGATGTGTTTTCCCTGTGATCAATTTATAGATTACTTCTGATAGAATCGTTGTATATACTAACCGACTGCCGGCAGAACCTTGTTAGAAATAACACCGTTTTAACAATCTCTCTAAACAATCTGATTTTGCTTATTAGTTCTGTTTAATTCATAATTCAATCCGAGTACATATTAGAACTAAGAAATATGGAGAAGAGGAAGCATCTAATAATAATATGAAATTTTGTTAATCAATTTATTTGAAGTCCATCTATACTTAATTACTCCAAAGGACTGTTTGGAGATAAGTTTTATGAATTGGACAGCTAGAGATAAGTTTTATGAAATTGTAATGGCGTGGTATTTGCACTGAAGGAGAGTTAAACAAAAACTGCTTTTGGAAACAGTGAGAACTCAAAGGAAGTTAGTAGCTTAACTATATCGTTAGTCATGATCGCTAGAATTGCAAGGAAATTCGAAATAAAAACCTTTACATGCATCTAATAGAATTAGTGTAAAGGTAATGCGAAAGGAACGAACTAGACTTGAAATTAATGAGACTGGTTCATGCATTTATAAGGTTAAAAGCTGTTTGATAATTTAAAATTCTCATCTGTCTACAACAATTAGATCGCTGATTGAATTATAATCCTGCCTTTACTTTCCAGTGCCAGAACACTAAATAATTACAGCAACGTAAAAAAAAACAAAAGACTTATTTTTAACTTAAGTAAAAGGTAAACTTCAGTCTAAAATAAAAGAACTAAATTACTAATAAAATTAACTTTTGCTTTTCGCGGCTGGACAGGCAATACAATTTTAAATTATTCACAAGTTAAAATTAAAATTTAACAACTTGACTTCTTTATCCCACAAATACTAACTTTATTTTAATTACAGACACACATTTTGATCATAAAAACAAAGTTAAAAGAAGGTAATAATTGAGGAGCTTTAAGTTACTAATCCACTTTCATAAATTTAGACTCCTGATCTTATCCATAAATTCTTTCTTTTATGTATTATGTTGGAGTAGAAGAAACAGTGGAAGTGCAGAAGAGATTCAGAATAAGAAGTCACTTTTTGATTAACATAAATTTTCCCAGTGAATTAAGTATCATGGCTGGATACTTAACTGTATTTCTTCACCGATGCATGTCAATAATTTTATAAATTGATGAGCATACAAATCTTGACTAAACTTTTATTCTTAAAGCAATTCAGAATTTAATAATGAATTAACTTTGCGGAATAAGGACTGAAAATCTGCCAAAATGTTCCAGTTATGAAAATTACATTTCGAGAAATTTTTTGCTGTTGAAGATTTAATTCAATATTTCGGAGGGAGAGAGCTGTGCAAGAAAGGAAACAATAGCAGAAATAACTAATACGCGACTAAAATAAACATCATAATATAGATTTCTTATTTCAAATTACATTTACAAAGGGAACAAATTCTAGAAAAGTATTCAATACCACTATTTTAGGCCAAGATTACTATTTAATTTCTATTAGACTTACGTCCAAAAGCACCGATGTTCTTTACATTTTTGCATATAAACAGAAATTCTTTATTGAGTACTATATTTTCAAACATGGATCGTTTGGCATAGAAATAGGTTTTCTGCATTGAAACTAATGTGCATTATCTTATTGTAGCTTCGACAAATGACTTTTTCTCGTTTTCCAGGAATCCAGCAAAATGTGGGTAATTAAAATTGAAAGTTTTAGTTTGGATTTTAGAATGCGATTATTTTGTAGTGTTTATGCCGAAATCTGAATGGAACTTAGCAAGAAAATCATTCAAAATTCAAAATAAGATGAGAATTGAATGCCGAAATTAAAAATTAAAGAGTACTTATCCAAAGTTCATGGATTTATTCAACAGCCGAAAAAACTCTAATATTTACCAAAGACCCTTTGGACCAAAAAGGAAAGCTCTTTATTTATAGCAAACTATTTTCTTTTCTTTTCTTCCATTGTACAAGAGCGGGAAAAGTTCATTGTTCACACTTTCAAATAATTTTAACAAAGTGCGTAAACGACATTTGGCGTTATTATGGCTTATAACAAAAATACCAAATTTCGAAACGCGCAAATATGTAAATTCACGTATATCTTAAGAAATCTGAAATAAAAAAACTCTAATCTTCTGTAGGTATGCTTAGAAATATATTTACTTTAACACGACAGTAAAGATTTCATAGGCTGTAAGTCAAAATAATTTTCGAAATTTTTAAAAATTATTTAAAAATACAAATTTTAAATGTAAATCGTAAAAAATGGCGAATGTTATTTGGATTGAACCTAAATTTTGAAATGTGAAAAGAAGAATTAGAAAAGTTTAATAAAAAATGGACATATTAATAAATGTATACCAAATTCAATTAACATGGAGTAACTAAAATTTTCAGCGTTACGTTTTAAAACATACTCGTGCGATTTTAACAAAACCTGTGACTTTGGCATAATTTGAGTCGTAGAATCGAAATATGGAAGAAACATTGGTATGTTATTTCAGAAAAAGTCCAATTTTGTGTCAAAATACCTATGTTAAAACAATGCTATATATAAATCTAATATATATCCTACGTGGCGCTTTTGAGGCATAAAAAACGCGATTTGAATTTTGTCACTTGGCCCGATAGAACAGGAGATGGAGAACTGTCCCATTTTTTTCTGCAATGTACGTTATCTATACAATTTTACCAATGCTTTCTCTTCGTTATTCCGCGTGGGCTAATTTACAGAAACCAAAAAATTTATCTGAAATTATCTAATTCATTCATTTTAAAGAAACATATGTTGCATCAACTTGATTTTCCCATTTCCGTTTTAACTCTAGATACACTCACTCATTGCCATAAAAATTTGCGCACCAATAAAAAATTGTCAGAAAGAAACGAAATTTTACATATGTAAGTACTATTTTGATATAAGTGATAAGAAAATCAAACAAAAAAGGGTCATTTATTGCAGAAAAAAGTACACATGAACGGAAGTTTTAGTACTCTATTGGACCACCTCTAGCGAGAATGCACGATGCGATACGAACGGGGGAGGCAAGTTCTGTATGGTGTCCTAAGACATCTCGTTCCACAGTTGCTGTAAACGCGCCTCTAGTTTGGCTAACCTCGTAGGCTATCCAACTTGCCGTCCCAAATGATTCCAGATACGCTTGATTGATGGTAAACCTGGGGATCGAGCAGGCCAGGTAAGGTTAATGTGTAAGGAGGTGTTGATTTGGCGGAGGCAATCTTGTGAGATCCGTGCTGTGTGTGGCCGAGTATTGTCTCGTTGAAAACAGGCTACTGGGAGCCCTGCCATGAGTGGCAACACATGTGGCTAAAGGATGTCATGGACGTACCGCTGGCCTGTCATTGTGCCATGGATCAATATTAGGGGTGATCGTATATCGCAAGCAGTGGCGTCCCATACCATTACACCAACTGTGGGAACGCTGTGTCGCTGTAAAGCGAAGGCAGAATTGAGGCGTTCACCACGGGCCCTCCACACACGAACACAATTCTCATAACTGGTCAAATTGAATCTAGATTCGTCGCTAAAGACAATCTGGTTCCATTCCGCTAACGTCCAATACTGTCTTGCGCGACACCACTCCAAACGGAGGCGTTGGTGGGTGGGTGTCATTGGCAGCACACGTAATGGGCGCCGCGATGGACATCTGGAAGACATAGGGACCCGTAATGAATCTGCTGCCTATGTCTCTGGATAGCGGTCAATGAGGCAGTTGGCTATACGAGTGCTTGTCGTATGATGTGACGTTCTTTGACGACTGTTTTGTCTAGGGAGTCCTGAGCCTGGTCACCCTGTAAGTGACGTCTTTTCTGTCCGCTGGTTCTAACACCTTCTCACAGTAAACTCAGAACGGCCTACCAGACGAGCTACTCGCCGAGCTGACCACCCAGCTACCATCATCCCGATGAGTATTCCTCTCTCGAACTCTAAAAGTTGCTGATATTGGCTTCGATGGCGGGGTAACGATATGTCTATCTCAGCGTTTCCTTAGTAAACGATTAAGTACACTCAAACAAGCTCTGATTACTTGTTTTATACTCAAAGAAGAATGCAGTTCAGTGCCCTCTAGTGGCATTACGCAATGCGCAATCACGCTGCACTTCTAATCATTTGCATATCTACCCGACATGTACCTGCATGCCAAGTTTCGCTACGATTCCACAATCATTTCATGGTGCGCGAATTTCTAAGGTAATGAGTGTATACTACGGAAATAATTTTGATCTTTGCTTTTAATTGCATATCTTAAATAGTACTATGTTTCATTTTCCATTCAATTCAACCTTTATGTAATTTAATTATAATGTGTTTTTTGACCTTAGTTCATTTAATTGCATGTTCCTGAAAAGATATCTGTGCGTGAATACTGTATTATATGTTCAAAGTCAACACAGTGAGATTCTTTTCAAATCGATTAAAAGACTGCACTGATCTGCTTAAATATATTTATAAATCTCCTCAGATTAAATTAAATTAACCCTTAAAAAAACACAACATGACATTCAAGTTTCGTTGGATCCACTACAAATATATATTTTGAACTTCTCTGCAATGGAAATGAATTCCACTATTTGACATATAAAGTTCATTGCATCAGAACAGAATCTAATATTATATACTGGTCATTTAAAAATCTACAGACAAAATTGTCTTCACTTTGTACGACTCAAAAGATTTCTTAAGACAGACACAGTTACATAATACATGATTTAGTTTTCGAATTTCATTTTAAAATCAAAGAGATAGTAATATTTTAACTTAATACTTATATTAAAGGTCTGCATCACGCTTTCGAAGATTTTCCGCAAAAGTCTCAGTATTTCTCTTTGATTTCTTACTAAAATACTTTCCGTTCTACCAAGAACTTCGTTATTTCTTGGAGATGAATGTGAATCAATACGAAGTCAATTATTCAAGAGAAAGTTACCTAGTTAATAATGGAGCCTAATTATCGAAGAAAGCAATCCCATCCGTTTAGACTGTTAAATGTTTAATGAGGTTCCGCATTTAAGACAGATGCGTATAGGAAAGATGATTCTGAAGGACTAGAAAACAGTTCTTGTCCTTTGAAAGTAGTTCTTATATTACGAACTGATGTACGGAATTTATAAATCGATCTGATATTTTATTACCTTTTTATTGCATCTATGCAAAGTTTTACAGATGTTCCAATTCCATATTTTACTGAAGATCTGTTCTTTACAGCTCGTATGTGGAACCCTAAATTTACAGACCGGTCTTAATTTCTAAATATTAGATAGACTGTAAGTGTAAAATGACGTCAAGAATGGGAAGGAAACTAAATACGTAAAATATTAGATAAAAGAATAAAAAAAATGTCTGAAAGGTTTTCAGATTTTAACGATCACCAAACACATTTGTTAAGGTATTTAAGCTCTCGTTGATATCGCAGTCTACCGGTCTGCTGTTGTTCTTACTCCTGCTAACCCATTTTATTGTCTTTTTAGCTTTATTATTGAGCATAGCTTCCTTCACACTTACATCATAAACAATGGCATACTTTTTTTTGTGCTTTTCAGTCTTTTCACAGTTTATCATATCAATGTCCAGTTTTTTTTAGTGAGATGGGCTTACAAAACAATTGTTTTTTGTTTTTAACGTTTTATATGTTAATTTTATTTATTAAATATCATGGTCTTCGAGCTTGCGTCACCTAAAATTCAATTCAACAGCAAAATCACAAAATATTAAAAAACAGTATAGCTTTACAATTTCAGATACACAGTCTCGCGCGCTGGAGAGAAAAGTGTTTATTACATACATTGTTGCCGCTGCTCACTTTGAAATCGCTCACTTTGTTAAGCAATAATAGGAAATATATAATAAAAAATACATGACGTCATTCTAAGAAAATATTAAATATTTTTTATTAGGTAAATCATGAATGAAATCCATTTTTATTATTTAAAGATGCAAAATCTGCAAAATCCCATTTCAAGACTACCTGTTTTGGGCTAATAATGAATAATTAAATAAAACATTGTGAAGCAATAAATAAAGGGAAAAAATGAAAAGTCTGAAAGGTTTCAGATTTTAAATTACGTTCAAAGGGCGTTTTTTAACATTTTTTGTGTTACCTTTATTTATTAAATATCATGTTCTTCACTTGAAGCGTAAAATTCAGTTCAAGAGCAATATCGCAAAATAATTTTTAAATGAGCATATCTTTAGAATTTCCGATACACAGTCTCACGCGCTGGAGCTAAAAAGGTTTTTTCTGTACAACGTTGCCATTGCTCGATTAGAAATCGTTGAGTTTTTTAATCAAAAACTCATAAATGCTTTACAAAATACGAAATCGCTAATAAAACAAATTCCAAATTTCAAAGTTGGGCTTCCAGATGCCCATATTCGGGTGGAAACGTTCCATATTCAAAATTGGATGGCTGTAGGTACCGTTCTTTTATCACAATGCGAGAAATATATATATATAGTTATGCAGATTCTTCATCATTTAATTACTTTAAATATAATGCAGGGCTATAATATTTGATAGCAACAATTTCAAAACTGAAACAACGCTTTTAGTGAATCAACGCAAAATGCCAAAACGACATTAATGGTATTTCTGGGCAAATTGCCCGTTTGAACTAATAATTAAATTGAATTCTACTTTACAAATCAATAAAATCGAAACAATTAAGTGAAATAATTAAACAAATTAAATGTTACTAAATTTATAATAACAAGTCAGAGGATGAAATTTCACTTTCTTTCCCTTTTTCGGGGGGAGAGTGGACTGCCGAATACTGATTTCTCACGTAATATGAATAGCCGAATCTATCAGTCATTCAGCCGTCTCAACACCAAGAACGTTGCACAGGGTACACCAATAGGGATGGTCTGATATTAGGCTCGCGAGAAGCCCGAAAGATGCACAAATAACTAAGCCGTGCACGAGATTCAAACCCCTTTAAAGAAAATGGAATAGTTTCAAGGACAGAAAGCTGTCAGCATTTTGTTTAGCTGTTATGTATTTAGTTTATGAATATAAAAAACTACTTTTATTCAAATTTTGATATTCATCAATATTTTTAATCAATATTTTTAATCAATATTTTTTGTTGTTTAATTTATAAAATGCGTTTAAAAAACGTAATAAATAAGAATAGATCTTTATGTATTCTTAAGTTTTAGTAAGGAAGCGGAGGAATGATTTTCTAGCAATGGGAATGGGGTGCATGGGACAAAAGAGGTTCAGAACGACTGGACTAAACAGTCCAAGGAGATATTAAAGAGGTAGAAATGTATTTTTATTTTACCTTCTCCTCAGTTTACAGATATTTTGACCAAATGAATATGACCATATTTACTGCTTTTTCTGATAGATTATAATTTTGACAATAAGGATTTTCTTTGTCAGCTGCTGGAATTTTCCAATCCATTTTGCTCTGCTCAGCGAAACGCTCATTCTGTATCTGGGATCAATATTAATTTTACTACCTGGTAACTAATATATGGCATAAATATTTTCTGTTAATGTTTTTAAAACCCCGGAACTCGATATCGACTGAATTTAAGCCCTGAGCATAGTGAAATGTTTTATAGCTTAAGCTAGATAATAATAATAACATACTGAAATTGCTTAATTCTTAACTTACAGCTCACCATTGCAAAAGAAAACATTTTTTGGCATCATAAGCTATTAACTAATTAGTTTTCTTGCATTATGTAGTTTGGGAATGTCATGCGTTTTTCATTTCCTATTTATTACAAACGCCTGTTATGTTTTAGCATGTTAAGGTAATTTTTAATTTCCAAAGAACGATCAAAATCTAAACACTGATTGAATTAAGACCTCCGAAAGCTCCTCTGTTTTATTTTCCTTCATGCTTCGAATTTCTAAAAACATATTTCGTCACTTATTATTATAGATGTGATATATTATCGTATGGAAGTCCAGAAATGAGAATAGACAACTTTAAAATAAGCCTGCTTTAAATAAAAAAAACTTTAAACTTAAATTACGGGAACTTATTTAAATCAATCCAATTCAAAATTAACAAACTAATTTTTTAAGAACTGCATGAATTGCTTTCAAATAACTTAGCTTGTTAATAAACAACAAACAGATTAAATATCTTAAATTTCGACGTACAGCAACAAATTCTAATGAAAAGTGAAACGACGCATATTCGATGGAAAATCCCATTAAAAAATAAAAAACTCGCCTTTGATTAATAATTAATGTACAATAACAATGCTTAAAACGTAATATTAAATTATATCAAATTCAATGATAAAGAACAAAAACTCCCTTGTTGTTGGCCTAATCACACCTCATGCAAATAGGGAGAACTTCGGCCACTCTTTCATATCCCGGAAAGATAGGGTAAGAGCTTTTTTTCCCTTTTCCTTTGTGAAATGCATTATTTTGCTAATGATGCTGGTATTCGGAGACAGAAAATTGACAGGAACGTGCACAGTTAGTTTTACTTTAAATTTATGATTCTAAATAAAATCGATGATTCAATACAAATGTGCATATGAAAAGTAATTAATAAGCATTTTACTGTAAGAATAAGTTAAAAAACAATCATTCTTTTTTCCTAATTTCAAATTTATAGCAATGCGAAGCATTCTCTAAGGCGACGCCTCTGTTACTCGACTACTCTGTTTGTCATAATAATAGTATGTAAGAATTCATGCCGTAATTGTTTTATGTAAGAGTAGAAGTAATTTACTAGATATTATTGAAAATTATTCATACGAATCAAACAGCAAAAGTTAATTTGTAGTATATCCTTCTGCTGAAAAGGACTGTAACTTCACTGGTATATGCTTCACTATTTTCACGTTTTCCTCTTTACTACTTACGTATTGTCTGCCGGTCCTTTCTCTAATTTGTATGCTGTAAATATGTGAAACTTACTGTTTGAAAATTTTTAAGCAGCAAATTGATCTGTCTCGGATTTTGTAATGCTTGATCGCGTTCGATGTCATGATTAAAATAGTATCAAATGCCACCGAGTGCCAGCCTACTGAAGAAATCACCAATCATCTTCTTCTCCTATGGGTCTGTAACACTTCCAGTTTGTCGTTACATATGTCTTCAACTACATTCTTCTTAATAACCTTGTAGGGTCTTCTTTCTTATCTGCTGTGTGAAAACTGGAAGACTAGTGACTGCACAGAAGAGGGTTAGGAGTACCCTTTAGAAATCTACAATGCGTCAACTCGATGCTTACAAACTAAGCCCCTGCCTGTGAGGTAACTGAAATCAGTAAGAACTAAACTCAAAATCTCAAGATACTAATAAGTAATAGAACTACGTTACAGGGCTCAAACTATCCTGTTTCCTGAAAGAGCTTTGAAAATCGAGTGGCAGCAAAGTAATAGCTGTTACGCCACGTTTAAGCAGCAATCAATGTTAAGCAGAAGCTCATGCTACAACAGGCACAGAGTTCGCTCACACTCTCTAACTTTCCCTTCTAGAACTTAGTATTTTAACCTTTTCTCCTCAAAGTAGAATTTGTATTACTTCACGCGCGCTACCAAATTAAAATATTCTGGTATTGATAATTAGGGGAATGAAGGCTTATAGGAAATAATGTAAACGTAAATTTAACTGATTATTAAAGTTAAATATTAATCCCTACAAACTAAGTTTGCTTATGTAAATCTTAAACTGCACCAAAACACGATTACGGCAATATTTGTCGAAGAAAACAAATTTTTAAAGGCATTTTGAAGTCACATTAAAAATTTCATTCAAGCAGGGGTTTTTCGGAAAATTTCGTGACTCTTTGGTAAACGTCAGCAAACCTTGTGAAAGGAAAGCTTAAGCAAATAGATGCAATTTGTCAGCACAAAAAAGTGAAAAAAAATACTTTGATCTAATATTCATTTGACGCATACTTAGATTTTTTTTTCTAATCAGAGTTATATTTTAAAAAATAAATTTTATTTTTCTTAACTTTAGATCATTTGCTATAAACTCCATAAAACATATTAATTATTTTAAAACTTAAAACAATCCCATTTCAAAATATAAAAATTTTGTATTAAATTAAGACTACGGGATTTTCAGTTATGCTGAAATAAGATATTTATAATTTCGATTACCTGTAAGTAACTGACATGTGACCTCTCAAAGAACAACTGGGAAAAACATTAAATTTTAAAAAGTTAAAAATTCATGCATCTGTAAGGCTTTTAACATTTTCATCAAATTGAATACAATAAATTTTGTGTAACATCTAACAAAATCCGTCTACATGGATAATTTATAAACTAATGTTAATAACTAAAAAATCAGTTAAGTTTACTTACGATGAACTGCTTCGTCTGAGTCCTATTCCGTTTCCCATCAAAGACATTAGAAACCGTTCAACAGTGAAATAGATAGTCAAATGTCGCGGTTTATTCACTTGTAGCGTAAACCACTGAATTCGGAAAAACAGAAAGAAAGAATGATAACAGTCTTACGACTAAAGATGACGTCACCAAGTTTTAACGATCATATTGTGCGTTGGCGTTTTCTAAATCTCCTTATACCTTTGAAACCCAGCCTACGCAAAGGTATTTTAACGAAAGAGCAACTTCAGACGCGCTTTTAACTACATAGTTATTGATTAGTTTCTAAGCTGTTTTATGAGTTGATAGGTTTCGATACTTAGTTAATGTCATGTTATGAGAAACGACATCTTCCATTAACAGTTGCATTCTTTTGCGCCCAAATCTTCATTTTTTTTCAATAATTATTTCTATTTTTTGAAGCCTTACCCTTTGTACCATTTATGTTATAGAATGTTTTTATGTGAATGTGAATTGTACGATTGTTAAATATACAAATGAAAAGCTTAAATAATATCTGGTTTGTATAAGAAACTCAAAAATAAGTATGAAAGGAAACTGAAATGAAACTTTGTCAGTAGTTAATAATAAAGGCGTATTTCAACAAGGAACCATGATTTTAAAAAAATTATTCCGCCGAAAATATTTGCAACTAAGCTAAAACGCAGTTTTAGATTGATGTAGATTTTCATAAACAGTGATCTGTGGTAAGTCTCTCTTTTCCAGAAGTAAATATGTTTTGTAAAGGTGTGAGGAACAAAGCTATGTTTATAGGAAAACCAGTTCTTGAAGTAAAGGTACTATAAGCACGGCGCCATCTGTCGAGGAAAGTAGTAATGAAAAGTGGAAAAACTAAGATTTCAGAAGTTTCAAAATCTTGAATTTAATTGGAGTTAATGTACTCAACCTAAAAGGTGTCGTATTTTTGTGAATGAGAAAATTTTCTTGGGAATACTTTCCAACAAATGAAGAAATGTGGCATATAATTTTCTCTTTGTGATATATAGAGAACACATTATTTGAAAATACGAAATTTAATACCTAGCAATAATCTAGGGAAAAAATAAGCAGAGCCGGAATATCGATCTTTGAAATTTTGAAACTTACAAAACTTTCGAATTGCAAAAATAAATTTTGTGATTTGGTTCTTTCCTATGTGACAGTTAATTGTTAAATTTAATCCATTGTGACAAATAATATTTGACAAAGATCCCTGGATATAATAAGCATTTTATAAAAAAAATTATGCCCGCGGATACTACTATAAAACTTTCATTATAAAATCGATCATCCAGATAAATGCAGTCTTTTCAGTCCAAAGGGGCTTTGTCCCTGAAGGACTATTGTTTTCGTTTCGGCATTTTGTGTTGATTCACTATAAATGTTCAATTCACTTTCCAAACTGTTGCCATCAAACATTATGGCCCTGTATTATATTTAAAGAAATGAAATAATGAAGAATCTGCATAAATGTGTTCGCATTTAAAACGAAATAATGAAGAATCTGCATAAATGTGTTCGCAAATAAATGTTTCTCGCATTGTGATAAAACAACGGTACCTAGAGCCATCCAATTTTGAATAAAGTACGTTTCTACCCGAATATGGGCATCTGGAAGCCTAAATTTGGAGAATTTGCTTTATTATCTATTTCATATTTTGTAAAGCTTTAACGAATTTTTGATTAACAAACTCAGCAATTTATTAGCGAGCAATGGCGACACTCTACGGGGAAAAAATTCTTTTTATCTCCAGCGCGAGGTAATGAATAAAAGTAACCCACAAAACATTAAAAAACGTCCCTTTGGACGTAATTTAAAATATGAAACATTTCAGATTTTTTTTTAAATGTTAAAGGTGTACGTCTAGATAATCTAATACCTAAGTATGATTGCACTGTACGAAATTACATCACCAGAATGTATCTAAGTGTATTTCAAATATTCTTTTCCGCTTAAATCAATACACTACAACGAATGCATCCTTCAGATAAATTTTTGATTGGAAAGCGACTGTCTTTTCATATAAACTTTGGCAATTTCCTTTTTTAATATAAAAAATTATTTTCATTTAAACTTATTTCCTTTAATTGCCTTAGAGATATATTTCTGACTCAATTAATTCAGTTCTCACTTCGCGGTAATGCAAAAATACGTAAAATCTCAAACTATTTTCATTAAAAATTGAAAGGTATAGAAGAACATAAAACATCATATACAATAAAACAATTTTTTTTTAAATTTTTACAATTAAAATTAGAGTTTTTACGCAAAAAATTACAATTAAAATTAGATTTTTTACGATTAAAATTAGATTTTTTACATAGAGTTAGATTAAATTTAGAAATTAGATTAAATTTAAAATTAAAATTAGAGTTTTTACGCAATTCGGCCAGCATGCAAAAAGGCAGATTTTTTCGGTGCACAAAACTAAAAGTTTCATTTTGGTCCCACTGAAAAAGACACTGAATATGCAGAAAGAATTAATTCACTGTTCTGCTAATTTTCAAATGTAAACAAATATGGCTGCTGTGGTAAAAAAATTAGGCTTAGCCGCACTTAAACAACTTTTAAATTGTTGATAACTCTACAAGTATTGCATACAGATTCATTAAAGGCATGAAAACCTTATCCGGAAGATAAGAACAACATAATTCAAGAATTTTTAATGCAAAAAATGCACAATTTACCAATAAATAAGAATAAAAAAAATCGGCTCACTGAGCCGAGTAACAGAGTGGGTATATATATATATATTATTTAGAGAGAAGGTTTGTCAATTGACTACAAATGATTACTACCTTGATGCTACTACAAATGATTTTTACAACTTTCACTAGCCAATTGCAACCAAATAGAGGGGTGCACAACTACATGTTATAGCAGCCCTGTACAAAATTTCAACGTTTTGAGGGTGCTCGTTTTTGAGTTATGGGCGATACATACATACGTACATAGTACGTACATATGCATAGACACCACAACAAAATCTCGTCAGAATCCATTTTTTACAACTCGTTTGAAGAAAAGAGTCCTTTATTCAATCCTTAAGTACAGATGTCTCACGAAAACATCGTTAAATTGCATTCGATAGTGGTAAAAATGGAAATTTTCGTTGAAATATGATACCCGGAAGTTTTCCTGTTTACAATACTTCCTTTTTCGTACAAGGATGTAAAAATGAAATTTCATAATAATGAATAGCACAAATATTTTTTTTTGTATTTTCATAGTTTGCATCGAAACTAAGCTCAATTAAGTAAATGTAAATTTAAAGTTTTAATCGTTAACAGCTGTATCTGATTATTCTACACTAGAAAAGGAAATGAATGCTATACTAGAATATTATTCTAGAAAAGGAAATGAATTAAATTAAGTCAATTCTTACCCTAAAAATATAATGTCAAACTAAAAGAAACATTCGTAGGGGAGGGGAACTCAACTAAAAGAAAAAACTGAAACCTTAACTTCATTTTTTCATCATGAAATTTTAATTAAAACTGCTGTAACAATTGAAGGGAGAGTGAATTAGGAAGAGATAAAAAGATAAATGAGAAGTTTAGGAATGAATTTAAACGTAAATTCTCTTGAAAATTCTTTACTTTTCTCTTCCTTCCAAACCTTTTATGAAGAATTACTGCACAAAATAGAAATTTTCCCTTTAGATTATATAAATTAATCCGTACCTACAAGACAAAATAAAGTCATATATTATAAGGTATTTCTATCGCCTTCTTCGCGTGCTATAGTGGTCAGCACGTTCGACGCGTATGCGGGAGGTCGTAGTTCGAGTCCCGGCGATGGCATTGCTTATTTTTCATCTGTCTTGCTTTCAAAAAAAAAATACCTCATAAATCTACGGTGGCGTCCGAACTGAAAACTGTCCTAGTCGTCCTTAAAAGGGGTAGTATATAAGGTATTTCTCTCGCCTTCTTTGCATGCCTTCGTGGTGTAGTGGTCAGCACGCTCGACGCGTGTTCGAGAGGTCCGTGGTTCAAGTCCCGGCGAGGGCACTGCTCATTTTTCAATGTCCTGTTTTCAAAAAATACCTAATATCTCTACGATATTAAAGAATTGAAAATTAACCAACTGTTTTAACAAGACTCTAAAACTTTTGCTCTGTATTTCAGTGAGTATTTAAAAGTGAGTATTTAAAACTAAAGGCATTGGAAAAAAAAACATTTGGAATTAAGAATTAATTATAACACATATAGAAGCGGGCAAAAAAGTACAGAATGAATGTAAATTCATTAGGAAATTAATTGCCTGTTCTAACCAGATTGTAAGTCACTAAAAGATATTTTTCTTTCGAAAACTTTCTGGCATGTTGCATTCCAAAGATCGTTTCTGAATTCGAAATTTCTCAGAAAAAAAAGTTAATTTTTTTCAATTTTCATGACTGCAGTTTATTATGCAAAATTACAAAAATATTTCCGTAATTTCAATTACTACATGCGTAGAAAACGCTTACTGCTGTTGTCTGCAATAATTCCATTTCTGACGAAGGTTGGTTATTCATTCCAAATTTGCAAATGTTTTGTCATATTCAAAGTTTAGGCTTTCATTATACATTGAACTAGCTATTGGTTGTAAGCTTAATCTGAAACTGGTGGCCTAACCCCTCTGAGAGATTAATGTTAATAAAAACATAGGAACATATTGACGTCAGAATTTTCTTTTGCAAAATCTTTTCAGTTTAAGGTTTAGGTCGAAAGCGTTTAGTGAAATAATGATCTCTGAGGCGGGAATTATTTTCACAGAGGAGGAGTTAATCTGCAGGTGTAAAATTCACTGAATAAAAACGGCGGCTAAGAACTGTCACACATTTCTTTGTTAGAAACTGCTTGATGAGAATGGAAATTTGCGACGGAACATTGTACTGCAGCTGAAACCAGTTATTTAATTGAGCTTTTTCAGGACTAACTTCCCAAATTATCTCTGAGCCTTTATAAAATAAGAAGTTAACGCCTGTTTCTCAGTCGTCAAAATTATTTCTTTCTGGTGAAAAGGATCATCAGTGGACTCAGTACTCAAAATCTGAAGCCGTAGTTTTCGAGGCAGCGGTGAATCTTCTACAGCCCAGGACCGTCTTAACGTTTGGACCCTCCGGCCGCTTGTCAGGAAGCCCTACATGCATAGTAGCACCATTTAATACGTTTATACACAGTCCAGTCACATTAATGTGACCATCTGTCAAAAGCCAGAATAACCACCTTTCGCAGAGCGGGCTGCTGCGAGACGTGCAGGAAGAGAGTCACATAGGTCCCTGAAGGTGTTCTCTGGGATGTTGAGCCATGCCGACTCTAATGCCGTGGCCAGCTGCGCTAGATTACGCGGTTGAGGATCCATGGCGCGAACAACTCGATCGAGATGGTCCCACAGATGCTCGATTGGGTTTAAGTCAGGTGAGTTTGCTGGCCAGGGGAGGACGGTAAACTCATCCTGGTGCTCTTCGAACCACGCACGTACACTGGCAGCTGTATGGCACCTCGCATTGTCCTGCTGGAAGATGCCATCATCCTGAGGAAAAACAATGCGCATGTAGGGGTGAACATGGTCCGCAAGGACAGATGCGTACTTGTATTGATCCATTGTGCCTTCCACAATGATCAGTGAACCTAGAGAATGCCAGGAAAACATTCCCCAGACCATAATGCTCCCGCCTCCAGCTTGGACCGTTCCGGCAATGGTTGCAGGGTGGTTCCTTTCAGAGGTTTCACGCCTTATACGCCAACGTCCATCTGTCCGATGGAGCATAAAACGCGATTCATCCGAAAACGCAACCTGTCGCCACTCAGTGGACGTCCAGCTGCTGTACTGGCGTGCAAATTCTAGCCTTCGCCGTCGATGAACAGCAGTCAGCATAGGTGCACGAACCAGGCGTCTGCTTCGGAGGCCCAGACGCAGCAATGTTCGCTGAATAGTACTTTGGGAGACACTTTTGGTAGCCCCTTGGTTCATTTTGGTGGTCAGTTGCTCAACGGTAGCCCGTCTATCTGCCCGAACGCATCTCCGCAACCGTCGTTCGCCTCTGTCATCTATGGCCCGTGGTGCACCACATTTGCCACGTCGCTGATTTTGGACAGTCCCATTTTGCCATGCACGGTACACTTTTACCACGGCGGCACGCGAACAGTTCACAAACTCAGCCGTTTCGGAAATGCTTCCACCCTTGGCCCGAAAGCCAATGATCATGCCCTTTTGGAAGTCGGATAAATCGCTTCGTTTCTGCATTACGCCAACGATTGAAATGTTTTCCGAAGCCCTCACACACCCTTTATATACGCTCAACTGCCCTGTGCTGCCACCTGCCTTCTGTGATTGGTTATTTAACTCTGACATGGAAAGTACGTGGTGGTCACATTAATGTGACTGGACTGTGTATTTCATTTCTATGAGTGGTTGTCGTAGAGGCCTTACTGCACTAGTTCCTAATGTTGCAAAGACGGCACTGAACCCAAGGAGATAACTGTCATTTTGTAGTATGATTTAAAGCACCAAATACCCAGTCTCAATTTATTTGAAAACCAAATCATGCTTAATATGTGCCATTTGCATCAAATCATGTTAAGCATGTATCCTTTTTTCTGATCTGCAGTCAGGGAGTGAAAAAGCAAAACGAGAACTTTTTTTTCTTTTTTTAAGCGTTTTTATTGCAGTTTTATGAGTAGTGCCTTCACCGATATTAAGTGCATCAGCTTTTATTCAAAGAGATATTAAATGATTTTCCAGTAAGAATTGCAGATGTTCTCATCCGTTTAAGATTATAAAGGATCGTCATTTTTAAATTCACGTCATTCACGAAAATATCAACAAAAAACATCGAATCGTGTAACTGTTTAACCATTATTTTAGATATCTCCTTTTAATCATCTCTCATCATTTCAGATATCTCCGTTACGTTTTCCCCGCTTTATAGTAAAATATGTGTCAATTGTTATGAAATGAACTTCCCGCTTTATAGTAAAATATGTGTATAGAACTTTTTTATAGTAAAATATTAATACAACTTTTTTCCCGCTTTATAGTAAAATATGTGTTAATTGTTATGCATATGTGTTCATTGTTAAGAAAACTACACTGAGATATAAATGTAGCTGTCAATTATCATTGAACCCGTTTGCTGAATTTATTATCTCTACTCTTAAATAGCGAAGAATCTTCACATATGTAGGTATATTTATACGTGCTTCGCTCTGCGGAAAAACGGCAACACCTAAAGTCATCAGTTTTTGAACACACATAGTCCTCTATCAAAGCATGGGCACCTCAAAGCCCGAATTTTGAGTTTCGAATTTTTTTTATTAGGCTTTTTGTGAGTTTTATGAACTTTTGTTTAAAAGCTCAGAGATTTAAAAGCTTTGTATTGCCATTCTGAAAAGCATAATATATTTATGTTTCAAATTTAATTAGACAACTCAACGATATAAAATATTCCTTTGCAGCTCCTCAATATATATGTGCAATATATTTATCTTTCGACTTTTATGGGAATGTGAAGAAACTATTACACCTGCAGCCACTTTTTCAATACAGTCTTTCACGCAAACATGAACACTTAAAAGCATGAGAAGTCTGATTTTGAATTTCGAATCTCATGACTTCAGTGATCACGTGACTTATATATAACTAATGCAAACAAACGGTATGACCTCAGAAATCACGCAACTTAACGTACAGTTACATCAAAATAAATACATTTTTGCAGGCACAAATTGTAACCGAAATTTAGGCTTATGGTATAAAAAAATATATCATGGACGAAGATTTGTATGTGGAAAACACTTATGTTACAATTCAGCTACCCAACATAGCAAACTTTTTCCAACCTTTGCTCTAAGAAATTATTTGGAATTTAACGATGAGCTTCTGATCTCTTTTTTTTACATCGATGTTAAACTTCGAAGATAGTACCCATGATTTGTTAGAAACAATTCACATTTAAAGATGTCAAATTTACTTTGTCTCTTTTTAGAGAACTTTAGTTCCTGTTGCTATTGGTGTACCTCGGGTTCTTGCTGTCGATTATCGGTGTCATCATGTCGTGGAAGATGAGTTGGGTGGAGAACATTATCTTGGTTTTAAAAACACTTTCGGCACCAGTGGCTCGACATCTTGGATTTAGTTGTATGTTCTTGAAAATTAGTCAAGAGGAAGTGAAGGCTTGGATAGATGAAAACAATTCTGCTTCCATCACACGTTCTCTAAATGACAATAATCGAGCAAATGCTGTGAAAAGAGAGAGATCACGAGAAGTGGTAGGATGATGATGAACGCGATTGCAGAGCAACGCAGACTTTTTATAAGATTTGCGAAGAACTTTCCTCTATTCCACTTGATGCTATGAAACTTGTATCTGCATTGTAAATACAGATAATTTTTAAAGCCGCGGCGACTGAATTAATAGTCGACAGACATTCGAAGTTATATGCCATCACACTAAGAAATTATTAATTAATCAGTTATAATATTATAATTTTGAAATGTTGTTTGAAAAATCTCTTATCCAGAATCAGCCAGGCGCCGTTGCTGCTGCAAAGAAACTTTGCTCTCTTTATCTTATTCGGTAAAGCTATTGCTCGGTAATTCAAATGGTTGTGCTGTCATTAGTCCACGATTTTATGTTCAAAATGTAATCGGAAAACTCAGTGATATCAAAGAAGTATGTTGCTACTCGGCAAAACGTAAGACATTTGTTTGTTCAAAATTAGTAAAAAGAACTCAGCGATTTAAAAGAAATGCGTTGTCACTGACCTATGTAAAATATTTTCATCTTCCACGCGCCAATTTGTAACCATTTGGTGAAACAAAAGATGTTTAATTTTCATTTAAAATATATTCTCTCAATAACTAACAAACTAAGCAGTTTAAAAGCAATAACTGAAGATTCTTTGGAATTATTATTAATTACTAACTAGATCCAGGAAATTACATTACCTGAATACTTTAAAATCATTATTAATTTTTTTTCTGTTTTATAGTAACTATTTTTAGAGGCTAGTAAAACCATTACTCCTAAAATTTTATCAAAGTATTTGTGTATTCCATCTATGAAGTTACCTTCCATAAGGCAACTTTTCGATTTGTAAACAAGATAAATATGTTTAACACGTGCGTAAAGCAGAGAAAAATATAAATTTGTTCACAGAACTTTGAATGCTCTTTTCTGTTGTTATTACTGTTTATCTGTACTCTGTCTGCGTTTACATTTCAGACAAACAACATTTATTTAGTATATTGATTTTTATGCTTTTAATACTTAGTTTTCTTTTTATGTTTGCTATATTTTTGTTTTTAAGTTTCCTAATATTTTGTTTTTCTATCGACGATCTTAAACGGATACTCGATTCAATTACTTATATATTTATTATCTAGTATTTTTAAAAAAGTAAGTTCTTGTGATTTGCTTTCTAAGAATTTATTTCAAAGAAAATATTTTTCGAGAACCGTCCATAAATAAAAATCACACAAGAAAGACTCTCAACAAAAGAAATGGTTTTCTCCAAGGTTGTCTGGGATTTGTTGATATTTGGTTAATCAGCTTGCTATTTCTTTCTTCCGTCACTTACACTTGAGATTCGTTAAGTTGTTTTGGTCTTTTCAGTTTCTTCTTTTCTCATCAAAATATCTCTTCATCATTTACTTTATTGAGAAGTAATTGGTAAACAAAAACAGAAAAATGATTTCGAATTAGCTGAAAAATCTTACTGTGCAAAAATATTATCCTTTATCTTTTCTACTTTCGTATGAAGTGCGATGCACATTGCTGAATATGGATTTAATTAAATCTTCAAATAATTTCTCTCTGAAATATAGTGCATTTGTAAGTGATTTTATTGGTTTTGTTACTCAGGAAGCTAATACGATTGCATTCTTTTCTAACATTTAAAAGAGAGAGATCACTTTTCTATCTTTTCTACTGATTCCTTATCTATAGTATAGCAGGCCATTTTAGAAGTTTGCAAATTAGTGGGTAAATATAACGGGTTATAGATTATTTTTTACCTGTTATACTTACCTTTACTGTTTTACAATAACCAATAATTGGTTGAACATATAATTTGTAAGTAGTCATCAGTATTTCTCCGTCACAGCCCCACCTAGAGCGAGCCAGACGTTTCAAGACAGAGAGTCTTCTCACAACTTTATGTTTCAAATATTCCCCATGTTTCCTCCATTTTAATCGCGGTTCGAGAATACAACCCAAGTATATAATGGAATCTTTGTGTTGATGATTTATGCCCTTATATGTCAAATTCAGGGTAAAAGGCTGTGTATTCAAAGTGAGCACCTAGCAGGTTCTCTTATTCTGATTTACTTTCAAACCATTTTTAGGCACCAACATTCCAGCTCTTTTAGAGCACTATTGAGAGTCATATTTATACGACCCTGCTTCTATTTAGAAGCAACTCTCCAGAAAACCAAATCGTCAACAAAAAGGGTAGAATCCATTTTCAGTGCCAAAGTGTTTGTTAAATCATTAATAAAAACACTGAAACGAATTGGGCTGATGTCTGTTCTCTGCATGAGGCAAGTTTCAGTCCGTTTAAATCTAGAAATGTTATAGCCATATCTAACAGCAGAAAAAAGCTATGGTAAAAAATTCTTAATTTATGAAAACATCCTGCCACTTAATCCCAAGTTCTGTAATTTTTGAATAGTTCGTAGTCTTCTTACGTCATCATAAGCTGATTCAAAGTCTATAATGTTGCCGATGCAGACAAACGTTTGTCTAAAGAATCTTATTTGTCTGTCTTAATGACTTGATTAACATAAGAGACCTGTTGGACACTGGAATGATACTGTCTGAATCCAGCTTGTTTAGAAGACAAAAGACTGCTACTCTCCAGAAACCAGGTTAGTCTAGAGACTATCATCATTTCCGTAATTTTCGACAAAGCTCTAGTTTACACAACAGGTCGATAGCTTTTCCTGCAGGTTTATCATTTATTAAAATAGGGTTTGTTTCCATATAGTGGGTACAAAACAATTACAACTATGATTAAAAATAGATCGAAGAGTCATTTGAGCATTATATTCTTGGTGCTTAATAAAATCCGGATGCATATTATCTGGGCCTAGACTTTTTCCCATCTTTAGGAAATCAGTAGCTTCTTCTAGTTCCAAAACGTCATTATCAAAAATCTCTTGTCGAATTTCCATAGTCCTGTGGTAGTCCCTGATCAGTTTCTTCATCAGCTTTTGATATTTTTTAAGTTCACCTCTCAGTCTCTGATTAGAAGCATAAAAACTCACAAAATCGTTAGAAATATCGATATCAAATTTTAAAAATTTTCCTTTAAAAATAATTGGCACCCTTGGGGAAAGGAGGTCGTCACGTTTCAATTTATTTACAAATTTAAAAACCTTATCTCTGTCTTCACAGTAGTCAATATCATTTATAAAAATATTAAAACTGTTGCCCTTTTCTAAATTGAATTCTTTAGGGAGAACTGTAATACCCTTTCTCCAATTTTTCACATCTTCTGAGTTTTTAGAATTTCCAGCCTTAGTACGGGACTAAATCGACTGTTCCTTTAACAGATTAAGTTGATCATTCCAAAAAGGTTTCTAGTTGTATTGTTTACCTCTAGGTATCTTACTCTCCAGTCACTTTTAGTCACTGATAAAATGGTCTTGCAAAGGTACGAGAAAAAGGAATCTAAATGTTTTTGATATAATCTGTTGGTCTACTAAAAAGAACCTCCAATTTATCCCGTTAAGTCTTCCTCTTGGTCTTCCTAAAATTCCACCTATTTCTAAGATATTGCTGTTGTTTGGAGGTTTTCCACTTAAATCGGAATCAAGTAAAAATGATCCTATAGCCAAAGCTAGGATCATAAAATATTTCTCTGTTCGCCTCATCTACTAAGTTGCTTGAAGTTAAATCACAGTTAGCACTACTTCCATTATAGTTGAGGTAAGTAAGAGTGTCAGAGTTTTTACAGATCTATTCTAGAGTATTGGTATCCAAGAGGTCCTCCACAGCTCTTCCTGAACTGTTTGTTTCTCCATAATTCCAACGTAAATTATTTGCATTGAAATCTCCACATAAAATTGTTTTATTAGAAAACTGAATGTAATTAAAATTTAACCGAGAACTGCCTGGTGGTCTATAACAGTTAAAAATTTTTAAATGGTTCTGATAAATCCAAACAAGGACTCGAACCATCTCAGTTCCATTAGCGGACGAAAGGTCACTAACGATTTCAAACGTCGGTATTAGAATGTTCTTAATGTGAACTAAAATACCACTAGCATTACGCCTAATTTTAGGTACTACTTTCAAGTAAACCCCAGGGAAGTTATATTTAGTTAAATGACTATACGCAAATTTTATTTTGACTATCATAAAAACATCAATATCATATGGTCTTAAGAGAGACTGGAGTTGTGCACGTTTTTCCTGAGAAATTCCACCGGTATTTCATTGAAGAATTCTCAGACTTTGAATGCCCTTAAAAGGGAAATTTGTATTATTTTTGTTGTCATCAAAACGAAGACAGGAGAGAGCGGCAAAGCTGTAGCAGATTTAGCGTTATCCAGGGTGCACTACGTGGAGGCCTGCTATTGTTACACCTCAAATTTTATGCGTTTAATTTAATATTTTTTTACTGTAAATAAGCCTTAGATAGTGAACATAGGTCTCAGCGGCTCGGCATACTGTCAACCAATCACTATAAAATGTGCACGTACATTTCAAGGGATATGAAGCAAGAAAAGGCATCAATGATTAATCAAACATATCTATAAATTTATAGTTTTGTGTACTCATTTATTAAAAACTATTATTAAATAATATGTACCTCGAATTTCTTGTCTACGACGTGAATAAATAGTAATGCTGCGGTCTACGGATTTGTGAATTTGGAGTTATTGACGATAACATAATAAAGAAAACTCGAAACACAATTGAATCGCCAGTATTACACAGGACAGCCCCAGAGACGCATTTACAGTCGACCGAAAACTACGATAAACGAGCACAACACAGCCTTCAGGCTATCAGGTTATAAGGGTGAAGACAGCTTCACGGCAAAGCATTAAAGTACAGCTCCCGACTCCGATCGGTCGCTTAAACTAATCTTTGAAATCAAACCTCTATTGCTGAACTCAGCATACTCAAGATACTCTCCTACTCCGCGTACATGCAGGGTATATACAGCTTTTGAACTGCCTTCGAGAACACGCTCGGGAAAACTGGTAAGAATTTGTTGTAGAATTTCTCGCTCCGTCTATGGCATATCGACAGTTTTGTCACCAAATGGGCGATTGTGCGCCAAAACTGGCAACCCTGCCTTTCCTTGTCTTTTTCTGGGAACCCTAACACAGCTTCGTGGAGAAGCTATCTTATCGCAACTGGGTATTTTGTAGTAGTAATAATTAGCTTCTTTTTCTCACATCGCAAGACTTAATTAAAATTAGCAGTTTTAATTCTTAACTAATCAAAATAATTGTATGAAGTATTTTCAGACCGTCATACTACCTTTTATCTATAAATACTTACATTTCCAAAAGTCGTTTTTTTACAACTTATTTCTAAAACTTTTATTGTGTATTCCTTGACTAACATTGCTGCAGTAAACGGTTTACACACCTTTGAGCATTCTGTGTCAAAGGGGTACATTACGTGTAAAGGTATGCCCCTTTACACATTATATGCAACCACATAATTAGCTTTCGTGACTACTTTATCGATATTGTTTTGTTTCTTTTGTAAGTTTTTTTTTTAAAGTTCTCTACAAGATTTCACGTTTTCGAATACTTTGTTAAAATATGATTCTTTAAGTTGTATTCTTTGAATGTAGCACAACAGATCAGAACAGAACGCCGCCGGAGTAGGTCCTTGCGCTGGGGTTAAAAGAATCAAGATGGTTGCTAACCCGGCGGATGTATTCTATATCTTGTACAGGTTATATTCCAGCATTAAAATAATTTTATATGAACATTAGAAATGCTGGTGATTCAATTATACGCACATATAAATATGATATAAAATTTATATATAATTTATATATGAATAACTACTTATGAATGTAGGCTAGCTATCTAAAGGGAGAATGTTTTTGCTATTTTGAATAATAGTATGTGGTTTGGTGCTCATTGTAAGAGCTAATGTCCTTTATGCGATTGTAAGAGCAAAATGTATAGTATAATATATAGATCTGGACAATTTCCACATATTAGTCTATCTCCTGAGATGAAAGTAAAACTACTGTTCGAGGGGTGGAATCGATTATCCAAGCGCAGTACTTTGAATATATGGAAATACAGCGCAAGGACTATCAAAATTTAAACAAAAGGATAGGATACACCTAACCTTGCACTCCATAATTTCACTGATAAAGCATCCGAAACTGTTAAGAAACACGTTTCTGGATATTAAAAGTTATAAAACCGTGTAACTATTTCTCGTATTTGCACAGAAAAAGATTCATGTCTGATTTAACTACTTTTTTTTATCCCTTTTTTATCCCTTATCGCAAGTTTTCGTTTATTTGGTACGTTTTATATAAAAACTGCATTAAATATTTTGACAAAACCATACAGGGCATAAAGGACATTTTTTTATTCCAAAATATGCTTTCTCCTCTTTGTTTAATAGTAATAATAATAATAATAGTCCTAGTCTTCTGAAATCATAATGAAGTTTTGCTTCGGAAATAACCGCACAACTGCGAGCAATTGTATTTTCCTTGAACAATTATACATTTTGTGTTTCCATAAAGCGATTTTCAGAGTACCGTAAAGAAAGTATGTTCTCCCAAGAGAGAGAATGGAACTTTTATGCAAAATATAATTTGTCTTAAAGCAGAAAAATATTGTCATGGTTTTTCGAGTTAGGTACTCGTTAGACGGTTAAGAATGTCAGAGGGGTGTAATAGTGATGTCGTGAAGATTATATATATTACAGTTTTGTTTAAAAAAGAGTCTTTATTTGGTTATAAAACTCACATATATTGTCTGTAAACATTCAGCTCACTGTGATTACGTTTCAGTGTTTTGAAACAAGTAATTGAGATAAAAAAGCTAATAACGATGCTTATTTTACAGAAATTTTACTTACTGCAAAAGCTCCACCGTTGTTTATTCAAGAAAGAACTTTTTTTCTCTTGCTAAAATGGGAGAAAATTTGTGACCTAACATATTATTTACTATTCTTCAAACTACTCTTTGAGTTTTAAGAACCTATAGTAATTACTAACTCTTCATATTAAGAGATAAAATATTGCTTTATAAATAACATGCTTCTCCTTGGTATTCGCTTGTCTTCTCTATGTGTAACGGGGATAGGAGCCAGTTTCCTTTATAGTCCTCCAGAAGGCATACTTCCCCTTAGATAGATAGCTCTTAGCTATTTTGCTGTAATCAAAAGTTAACAGACTTTTTGGATTCCCATTAAATTCGCTGAGAATATTAAGTTAGTGCTGCTCAGTGTTTCAGCAATTTGTTGAAAAACACGAATATATATTTATGCATGTTTAATTTGACTTTTTCATTTGCCACTCAAATGATTAACATAAGAGTTTTATTTCATTCCTGTATCATGATAATGATATTTTCAATATTTTTGACAGAAATCAAAGTATCCCGAATTACTACTAGTCGCGAATTTATATTGAATTTAAATAGGCAGAATATGATTTTACTACTGACTTGAAATGATTTTCTACATGCAAAATACGAAGAAATGCAATAGAATAAAAAGCGGCGGAGCCTTTCCACTAATATTACAGTTACTCATTTTAATTTATTATAATGTGAACTATTAATTATCATCTAATCTTAGGGTTATTAAATTTTATATATTCTCCGTAATCTACCGAAATTATAGCTAGAACTGCCAAAATGGACTTCTTTCGTCTGCGTCCAGAAATCTGAAATGGCGCCTTCTTTTCGTGAATGCCCATTTACAAAAGAATATCATCTAATAGGTTTTTCCATTTTAAACCTTCCAACTTGAAGGTAAAAACGGGTAAATAATCAAAGTATTCAACACAAGATTGTCGCAGTTATAATAAAATATAACTATAATAACTCCTTGAAATAACAGCAAAGTACAGCACATTTACTTACATAACCAGACTTGTCGACGCATAATGGAATATGCTTTGAGCTAAAGTTGTTGAAGAGTTCCAAGCAGACATGATCTGTTGCATAATCTATAACTGTAATATGTTTAGTATCATATTATGCTCCGTTTATTAATAAAATTGTAACATGTATCCTCTTTTATTGTATTATCTGTACTAAAACTACATGTTAGAATTTAAACTGTGCATGTTTTGTTTGCATGTATAGAGAAATATACCAAATGCATTAGTACGCAGACATTACGTGATTGTCGTTGCATAGTATATATATATATGTGTGTGTGTGTGTGTCTCTGTGTGTTTGTGTGCGTGTAGAGTAGGTTAGGCATTTTGAAACGAAAAACATGAAAACTCAACAATACTTTTGCCGGGATTTGGACTCCTAATCTTCAGGTTGCTAGCCAGATGTATAGGGGACCTTCACATATACCCGTAATAGACTGGTAGTTAAATTTCTGCAGATTATGAACACTGAACATTGTTCAGTAGTTCCAAAGCAAAGTGAATTCTGATATCCGAAAATCAAGGGTTTCAATTCTAAGGATGTAAACGTCCATTGTTGATAAAATGTAGACTATCACTGGATTGTCTAAAAAGGTATAGAAGACAGTAGTTTAGACTGAAAGCAACACGAAATGATGAAGTCAACTTGCTCAGTTAAGCATCTCAAAACCAGTAGTATTCATATTTAAAATTCTAAATTTTAATGCATCAGTTCTCTCCGGTTGTGGTCTCAAACTCGAATTGCACGATATAAAAGCAGCTGAAAGGTCAAATTTTGTTTTTTTAATGAGAAGGTTACTTCAGTAAAGTAACATTTTTAAAACTGAATGTAATTTTCGATACATATCTGTCAAAGCTTACATAAACAATAATAATAATTAGGCAGCGAAACAGTTCAAATTTTTTCTTATTTTCTGTCTGAAATCTAAAGATTGCTACTTTCAAGAAGTTTATGTTAATTATCTTTGTAATTCAAACATATTGACAGCTAAGTATTAAATTTTCAAACTGACATATATCCAAATAATTCTAATATATTAAATTAAACACAGAAGAGCTTACCTAAATGAAAAATAAACAAATTACGAAAATTTCCTAAATGGGATGAAACTTAACGATAAATAATAAACTATACTCTTTCTTTTATTTGTTATATTTTTCTCCGACGCATGCAGAAAAAATATATATTTGTATGTAAATAATTATAAACTTCTTTATTTTTTATTACAATTTTCAGTTACAATGCATCATAGCGTTTAGATTTTGGTAAAGTTTGTAACATTGGAGAAAAATTACTAGAAAGTATCTTCTTCGCGAATTGTAGGTACTCATTCATCGACTTTCTGGTTCTTTTCTTTCTGGTTACTTGTTTCTTAGATTTAATTTTCAACTGTGGAGAAATCTATTCACATGTAAATAGACTCCCAAACAAAGCGATTATTCTTATTGCAAAAACTCCTGTGATAGTATTTGTATTTTGGCAAGTGGGAACAAACGTCAATCACATTTGCATCTTCAGATATTTGAAAACGATTTATATTACAGTGTAAATTAAGTAGCTCATTTGTACGTTTTTTGCGGCTTTGCTCAAGCTCATTTTTTACAGTAAAAATCATGTAAAATTGGACTCCAAATCGTTAAAATTTTAAACTTTATCCTTCAAATAACTTTAAAAATACTTTTTCAAATATGAAATATTCTTTTCTTATTGAAACTTTCTTCTATTCTGATAATCATATTAATTATTTCGCAGGAAATATATGCACTGGACGTGTAAAAGTCCTTCGTGGGCATCCAATTTGAGACCACTGTTCTACGAAACCGTATTTCTGTGCATTTCTGGGTTAACTGCAATACAGTTGTAAGGAGTTTTCTCCCTTCTTACTAGCATACTCTCCTTGCATAACCTTTCTGGTGCAAATGCAACCACATCCCATTAGAAATCTCGGAGTTCGAACCCCGACGAGGACATTGCTGATCTTTCTTTTTGCTCCTTCAATAAATGCCTAATCGCTCTACAAGTGGCGTTTGAATTAAAATGCCGTGGACGAAAATTCCCTTAGCATCTAGATCTGGCAACTAGGTGTTCCCCTCCTTTATAAGGGATTTTCTTCTTCCTTGCCATGTTATGCATAATCTAACAAAGACAGCATATTTACAAAAATAGTCACTCACTTTAATTCCCCGAAAATGATCAGTGGTTCACAGGACTTCCCTAATCAATACCACACTGTAAAGTGATAAGATTCTCAATATACAGAAAAGACACGCCCTCTAACGACATTACAAATTAACCTTTTGCACATTTTCTCAGCATATATGCCTCCCTAGAGTAACTGGAAGCATATCTTGGCAGTAAGAATGTCTGAAGTTCAAGTCCACACGCATTGCACATTTTGATGTTTTCTTCTTCGACATACAGTTGGAAAGTATTACTAAAATACAATTTTTTAAACATTTATATTGTCTTTTGAGTCATCCTTATTTAAATTTGTTTCTCCAGGGTATTTGCTTTTTGATGCTAAGTTTAAAATCAATATTTTCCTTTATTTTGTCTGCATTAACAGCATTTTCTATTTCCATAATATAAAATAAATAGTTAGGAAAGTAGAGAATATGAATAATCTGTTTTCAGTAATATAATACACGTAAAGCACATCTTAACTATATTTTATTTATTGGATATATTCAGCTAACTAGTATAATGAGATTTTACCGTGCTTCCCAATTTTAAAACGAGTACTTGTTTTTTCTTTCCTACATCATGATGTGAGATGATGTATTGGAAAGAATAATTTACTGAAACAGAAAATTGAACTAAACTTGTTTATAGTGAGAGCCAAAGAAGAAACAAATAATATAATATAAATGTAACTGATTCTCAGAGTTTGCTCTGTCGTGAATAGCTGCACCATGGTTATGCTGTTTAGAGAAATATTTCTCCATTTAAACTAAATCCCAGACGCTACATCATTATACTAGTCAAAATGCTGTAATGAAATTTGTTTTTTTGAAAACATTTTCCGTATAATATAAAGGAAATTAAGATTTTATGCAGCAAAGCTAAAAACTAAAAATTTAATTATTAAATGTTTTTACTTCTGCCCTGGAATTAAAACCAAATATGTATTAAAAACGCGTGACAGTATTTTCGTATTGAAATTTACTAATACCCATTCCCAGATATGAAAATACAATGCCTTTTCAGAAGCGCACTTCCACTATTATGTCCAGTTTGTATGGTAAACAAAATCGCTGGATTAATTTGTAAGATTTATAAAAGTGAATTGTAAAGCAAAAAAATATCCACTCGCATGCTAGAAGGTTTAGGAAAATTATTCAGCATGATTTCGAGAACGATACCAGGTTTTCTATTTCCTTATTAAACATAAAGTAGCATCCTTTAAGAGGAGTGTATAAAACAGCAAACTGAATGACACATAGTTTCACGTTAGTTGTCAGGACTGAATGTTCGGAGCCTATTCTTGGCAAACATCTTCGTGAACTCCTTAAATTCTGATCTGGAACAGTTAGCTGAATGCAGCTATGTTCTGTGGTAGACTATTGTGATTAAGTGATAAAAGAACTGCACTTTAAAGGGATTTAAAATCCTCTTTTATTAAATCACAATTATTTACAACCACTTCATAACTCGGGAGGGATACAGAAAGTAGAGACCGCACTTGGGTCTAAAATGAACAATCAAATAAATTTAAACTAAAACTAATTAGAAATTAAATAGTCGTTGCTCGCAGAGCTATGACGCGAGGTTGGCCTCTAAACTAAATGGTGCGTAGCAAGATTTAACTAATACTGACGCACTTGGAATTATTTAAATAAGCAATCACGTAAAAGCGCTACGGCTTAGAATTTAAATACTAGCTAATCAGGCGAACGTCGAATAGAGTAACCCGTGGTCTGAGACTAAAAGCTCTCTCACACTAAGAGGTTCCTACATCTCGCTTAACTATAACTTGGCTCCACTTCAAATTAGCATAAAGCTGAAACGCGCGCTTATTCTAACGGGAAGTTGAAATGAGAAGAGATAGAAAAGGAAAAATTAGAATAAAACTTTGTTAGTTTAACTAAAATCTTACATAGTGAGAACTCTTATTTGAGTTGTGTTTATTTCACGGTAGTGAGAATTTTTATTTGAGTTGTGTTTGTTTCACTTGTTTTAAGCGTAAGGACAATTTACTCGCCGAAGAATGGCAAAGTTTACAAGGACATATCTTTCAGCAATGTTTTCCGTACTTTAAATTGTGCCATAAGACTTCAAAAGAGTGGGTACTAACTTTGGATAGAAAATTAGCGCTGCCGAAAGGTGACTCATATGTATGTAAAATAAAACTTTCGTTTATAATATTTCACAAAAATACTTTCTTAATTTAATTATTTCCATTTCTAACCTGAAGGTAAATAACAAGCTTATAATAAATCTATGTGCAAGGCGTTCCTTCAAATTAGTTCTTGTCATATGATTCTTAAATTACGCCAATGACATACGCATTTTCATCATGTAAAGCATTTTTAGCCAATAATTATATTAAAATTTACAAACCAAAACTTAATTAACCAATAGAAATAGAGTGGATCTACTGTAATATCGGTGTGTATTCTATGCATTCTTCTTCAGTTTCTCTACCCTGCCAAAATACAGTCAGCCTCTTCTCTTTTTTATTTCAAGTATGTTATAACCGATATCTATAAAGAAGAAAGTCTGTCGGTTTACCCTCTAAGAACTCCGTCACTACTATAGCTATCGTCACCAAACGTTCTATAATTATTTTCTCCGTCCTGGAAAAGGATCTAAAATCAGAGATATTAGTTAAAAACTCAGAAAAACGATCCTTTTCGCCCTCATTTTTCTGAGTGGCAACAGTCTGCAAGCTGCAAATGAAAATCTGCTTTATTTCGAAAGTTGTTGCCACTGCTCGTTTTCAAATCTTACAGTTTGTTAATAAAAATTTCTAGGTTTTACGATGAAATAAAAATAGCATTGCCAAACATTAAATACATTATTCCTGATTCCAAAAATTCGTGGGAAGCCATTTCGACTATTCCCATCTTCGCGCAACTTTAATCAGCCGAACTATTAATTAAAAACTCTGAAAGCGCTGATTTTCGCTCTCATTTATCCGAGTGGCAACAGTCTCGCACGTTGGAGATAAAAATGTTTTATTTCGAAAAGTGTTGCCACTGGTTGCTTTCAAATCATACAGTTTGTTAATCAAAAATTCATAAGTTTTACAAGTAATATAAAAAAGAATGTCTGTTTGTGTGTTTGTTTGCTTTTTTTTTGTTCGCGTTATTGATTTTCGATCAATTATGATGATCTTTTGCCACATTTAATCGACTGAAATTGAATATAGGTGAAATATTGGAGGGAACTTCTGCTTTCACTACCATTTAATTAGAAACGAAATTCATTAAAAACTGTGTGCCATTGTTGCTGATATAATGAGCGAAAATTATCTTATTTTTCTATGCAATTTTTATGTGGGTCCCATATTGCATCAGACTGAAAGATGTATGACTATGAATCGTAATTTTGCATCGTTATTAGAGAAGGATTACAGCGGTATGATTGTCTCTGTTTTTAGATGAATTACTCTAACTTAACTGGCATCGGGTACTTCCACTGGTAAAGATATAAAACTGACGAATATAATTAAGAAAGAACGAGCGTGCATTTTCCACCCATTAAGCTGCTTATTTTTCTTTCAAGAAATTTTTGAAAAAAAAAAACTCTTCAGCTGGCTATGACTGTGGATACATTTTTCTATTTCGCAAAATCATGTTTTGTTTCATTGCGTATGAAATTTAAAATATAATTACACACGCACATATATAACCAACTGGAAGATAAATTACTCAATATCCCCATAAAGTAGTAAACCTAGTAACAGGAAAACGTAAAATAATATAGCATAATCTAAAAATTTGTAAACCAAACCGAAATAAAAGTAAATTGATAAAAATGAAACAAAATTACACACTAATACGATATTAAATAACAGTTGAAGCTCCTTTACGTTTTGGGACAAGATCTTCGCCAGTTGTTTTTAGTTTTTGATAAATGCACTGCTAGATAGGGATCATTGGCGTGTAAAGGTATATTTTTTGCACGCTAAAGTTATTTTGATTAGTGAATAGAAGCAAGGAGAAAGGTGTTCCAAATTCGAAAATTTCCAGTAAGTGTCGAGGAAAGACTTTAATGACTGTTGATTTGTTTTCGACCCTACTCCGTTCCCGTTACACATTCCCATAAGGATATGTAGTGGGTTACTAACAGTTGCTAGAGAAAAGCACGTCGCAATTGTTAATAGACTAGAGGTCAGTTGGAAAGGCGTATATATTGGAATCATGTGATTAGAGATTTCAATTTTTTCCCTTTGTTCGCATTTTTCATCAGATTGTGAAGCTATGTTATGCTGATAAAATGTCTCACTCAAAATCATTTGAGACTGTTGAAGAGACATTGAAATAATTTTATGCATTATCAGATGATGAAGAGTGTATTGATTTTTGTCAACTACCATCAGAGAAAAAGGATGCTTTACAGATGAGGAAGATGTAAATGAAGATATTTTGAACCTGTTCTTTCAACGAATGTATGTGGAAAAATTGAAATTTCTAATAAAATAGATGTTAAAATATCTCATGAAATCTCGTTTGAGAAAAATATTGAGCATCGTTGGAGGAAAAATTTAAATTTTATTAAAATTCTAAAAACTAGCAGCATTGAAAATGTTTGCGAAGTTTTTCCTGAACTAGTTACTTTATCTTTACTTGAGATTTTTCATAAGTAGAAAATGTTTGCTGCATTTAGCAAATATGACAAGACTTTACCCACTGCAGAAAGGAGAAGTTGTAGATGAAAACGATATGCGATGTTTTTTGGATTACTTTTATTTAGCGGGTATCAAGAAGAGCCCGGAGAAGATTTATACTGGAGCACTTAAGATCTATCTGTCCCAGTTGTTTCTTCTGTAATGCCAAGAAATGAATTTAGAAAACTGAAAAAAAGTTGTGTGGGAACTTTTATCAAGTACTGAAAATCCAAATAAGCAGGAATTTTTTTAATTTGTTTTTCATCTCATAAAATATTTACGGATTTATTTGAAAAGAGCTTTAGAGCAAATGCCACATTTCATTATCTTCGGACAGGAAGATGCCCTCTCAGATCTCCAAAGGAAGCTTCAAAATGCCAAAGATGAAATTTCGATTACCAAAGTGACAGATAATTTTACATTTACCGATGGAAACACAGTGCTGTAATAACAATAGCATCCGATTGCTCAACACATGAACCTGTCAGTAAAGCTAAGAGATTTTGCCGAGCCCCCAAAAAAGAAAATTGGTATTTCTCAGCCGTATGTTATAAAAATGTACAATGAAGGTATGGGAGAAGTCGATTTGCTAGACAGACTTCTTGGATCATATCGACCTAGGCTTAGAAGCAAAAAATGGTACTAGAATCTATTTAGCAATGCATTAACTATGGATTTTTGTTGCTGGATGGATTTTACACTCACCTTTGCACAAAGGTAAAGGAGCAGAATTATCACATCTATGTTTCAGGAGAGAAGTAAGTTTATGTCTGCTTCGCAGGAAACCAAAAATTCGTTCTGTTCCTGGACCTCGCGAACATAACTCTGAATCTTTAAGACATTAGATCCACATTATCTTGTGCCATCAACACAAGGACATTGCTCTAAAAGCACGAAAATATGTTTTGAGTGCGAAACAAGACTGCATAAGAAATGCTTTCTTAACTACCATGGACAGTAGAAAAAAGACTAAAAACATAAAATCAAAAACCATTGTTATTTTATGTTTTTTTCTTTTCCCAAAAAATGTTGGTAAACTTTCATTTTTCTTTATATTGTTATTTCACATTCATATCATTTCTGCTCTGTGAATTTTTATATGGAGGTTTTTTGTTATTTCCTTATTCTACAACTCTTTTCCTTGTTTCAGTATAAACTGCTAGCAATTATTGTAAAATTCTCATATAAATTCCTTCTCATCAACTATGTAACTTTGCTTTAATCTATTGAGAAAGCTTTTTTCCAGTGGAAGCATCATCTCTTCTCCTAAAACACTTTGGCGGACTACACTATAAATCGGAGTCGGTACACTATAAATATCGGTTCACTTTTCAAATTGCTGCCACGAAATATTAGAGCTCTGTGTTATATTTAAAGAAATTAAATAATGAAAAATCTGTGTAAATGCATGTATATTTCTGGCATTGTGATAAAACAACGGTTTTTAGAGCTATCAAATTTTGAACAATATAATCCTCCACCGAATATGAGTATCTCGAAGCCCTAATTTGGAATTTGGAATTTGCTTTATTATCTATTCCATATTTTGTCAGAATTAAAGAATTTTTGATTAACAAACTCAACGATTTCAAAGCGAGCAATGGCAATACTGTACGAAAAAAACATTTTTATCTCCATCGCGCGCGACTGTATATTGGAAATTCTAAAGATATACTCATTTTAAAATTATTTTGTGATATTGCTGTTGAACTGAATTTTATGGCCTAAGTGCGAAGACCATAATATTTAATAAATAAAGGTAGCAACGAAACGTTAAAAAAAACGCCCCTTTGGGCGTAATGTAAAATCTGAAAGCTTTCAGACTTTTATTTTTTACATGTTTTTTTCTTTTTTCATAATTCTTATATTTAAGTTTTAAATTGATTTTTCACTACAAAATGTTTATGTTATTATCGCATCATAGTATGGCGTTTAAAAGGTTAAAAAAGTCGAAATTCTTCATGTAATCAGTTTTAAAACTAAGAGTGTAGAAACAGTTTTTAGACTTTTTAAGACCTTTTTAGGTTTTTACGTTTTTTTAAGTTTTTTTAAGGCTGTTGGTATATAATTATTGATCAAATGTGTGTATGAATGCATGTA
>KK113796.1:57911-102655 GCA_000611955.2 Stegodyphus mimosarum
GAGAATTTTTGAATTTTACTTTAAAATAAAAGCTTGACACTTAAAAACGGTTTCGAGTGTCAAATAATTCAGAGGAACGAAACATGTATTCGGAACTCATTAATCAGCTTGGTTTAAGGCTTCAAAACATTTTTCCTTGACAAGTTCTGTTTGAAGCGATAAACGGAAGAGGTTAATATAAAATTATTTTGTTTCGTTTTGCATAATGTTCTGTAATTTATTTAAAAGTTTTCTCTTTTCATAATGTAATTTTTCTTTAAAGATTCTGTTTTTGAAAAGTTATTAAGTTGCGTTTATTTAATTTGGCAATTTTTACCAGCAGACGAAAGTTTTGACCTTCATATAGAAAGAACAGAATTTTATCCATTTTCGTCCTGACTTTTGCTTTTGATTTTTATAATTTTCAACCTAGCGCCACACGCGCAGATTCGTCTCTTTGCTTTTTTAATTTTTTAAAACTTCATTAAGAACTATTCTCTCTCCATATATATGCGTGTGTGTGTGTAATGAAGCAAACTTAGCTGTAATGATAGTTTGGAAACATTGATGGCGTAGAATGTTGATCCATAATGACCAGTAATTTGGCTGCCGAAGCGGGTTAAACATTCTTCTTTACATTAAAAAGCATGTTGTAGTCACAAACAACTTTTCACACTACTTGTGCTTATTTCAATACGTTTATATTTTTTATAGGTTTGCAGTAAAACAAGAGTAGCAAGTAGCAATCTAAGGTTAAAGTTAAAAATTGCAAAGCTGCAATAGTGAAAATAAAACGCAGATAAAATCTACAATGCAGAAATGAAATGAATTCTTGCACTATGCTTAAGTTTAACAGCAATTCGACAATAGTGTTCTCAGTAACTCTAAGATTCTCCATATCTAAAGAATTACCTATTTAAAGCGCATAGTTATTTCAGTACAAGACAGAGCTATTTTTGTTTACATATTTTGTAACTTGAATATGATACAAATAAATTTTCAATTTCAGTTTTCATTTTTATATGTATGTATATTACTCACATTTGTTTTTTTTTTGTGTGTTTACATTCAGAAATGCAAATGTAGGACCTTTATTAAACAAAAGAAAGATCTGTGAACTTAAGTTATATTTTAGCAACTAAAATTACAGAAGGAAATTTGTGATAGATGAATTCCTAGCATGTTTGCCAGTTTTCTAATAAAGCGAGAAAAGGTAGGAAATTTTATCTTATTATAAACTTTTTACTTTGTTTTTGCAAGACATCAGATTATTTCAGCTTTTTTCTGAAGAATGCGACATAAAATTCATATTCTAACAAGTGCCTTTTATTTTTCAAATTCTTTGTGAAATATGTTAATGTCATCTCATTTATGCAATTCTTTATCAGTGTATAAATCTCTCCCCTCCCATTTTTCGGCAATTTAATTTAATTTCCTTTTCTATTTCTTTACTGTTTTTTCATGAAGAAAGTATTGTTTGAATGAAAAAAGATAATTCTAAAATGTTCATATTTAAACTTTACTTAAAACAAAGGAAAGACAATTCTAATACTCAAAAAAATTCAAACAAAGCTGCAAATCCTTCAGCACGTTTTTTTACAGAACTACATATGAGTTTGGAAAAAAAGACCTAGAAATATTAAAAACCCTAAATCCTTTTAACTCAGATTCTAAGAAAATCTTTCAAATTGGGATTATAGGTCCGGAAAGCGTGCTGCCATTTATGTTGAATAAATTCTTAGTCAACATTATTCTTTAATGAAAAGAGCTAAACGTATAGAAAAACACTTTCCCATCTTCTCTCCCAAAGCTTTATTTATTGAAGACGTTTCTCATTTTATCTCCTAGAATAACATGAATTTTCCCTCGATTTCGAAGATAATAAATCAAACTCATTCAGCCTTTTAAATATTTCCATTGAAGAATGCAATTTTAGCTGCTCTATCTATATGAATGAAGTCTTAAGGAAGAAAAGTTTGGGCCTCGGAAGAAAAAACAGAGCTTTTGTCTGCGAAACGATAACCGCCATCATTTTCATTCATTATGTATTAAGAAATATATTGTATGCGTTATGAGAAATACATTGTATTTATTAATCACGATCAAATCATAGAAAAAATATTAATATGCTACCCACCTATATTTTAATTAGAGTTTGGAACGAGCTTAGGCTCGAGCTTGATACTCGACAATTTTTGGTCATTTTCGCGTACTCGATACTCGAATCAAAGCCCGACGGGCTTTCCAGCTGTGTACATGCAAAATGTTTTTCATTCTGCATTTTATTTTTAATTTATTTGTTAACATACTTCTTAAGAATCCTAGAAGACATTTTATTGGTGTCATAAAACTGCTCCTTTTTAAGTACATAAAAACTAAAACTTTTGTAATTGTATTACGGATAAGTAAAGTTAAACAATAAAAGGGTTATAAATATATAGAGTAAAATAATGCTTTTACTTTTATCAGTACTTTTACCTGAACAGTGTTGAAACTTGTTTTGATGATGATGATGAATGATTTGAGTGAATGATGAATTTGTTGCCGCCTACAGTACATACAGTACAGTACATAGAAATGCAAGGATTTTAATGTTTACCGATAGAAACAATATACTTTTAATTCTAAGTAGTAACGTGTATGTAATATTAAATAATGATTTTTCTTAGTATCAGTAAAAAAAACAAAATTACAAATTGTTGAACATTGAAAATGCCGTGTTTCGCTAAACAAACATTTATCACAGAATAATACGCAGAGAAATACACGCAGAGACACAAGCAGGAATACAAACAGAGATGCATGCAAATCATGTTTTAACAAATCGTAAACAAGTAGAATGGGATTAAGTTTCGGAATACTTCGCACCTAACAGAAAGCTATACTCCCTTTTAACCAATAAGAACGCGATTACTAATATCTCAACACAAATTTAGTCGAAATTTTAGCAATACTTTGGTAAAAATGGTTAATATTATTGAAGTTACAACCGTCAATACACGCATATTCCTAATATAAGTAAAAAATTAAGAAAAATTAATTAATTGATATAGAATAGTAATCATGCCGAAAAACAAAAGATCAACCGTTTTGAGTCATTTCGCTAAGGCAGACCAAACTTATGCATGCTGCAATGAATGCAATAAAAAAATTTCCATTTTAAATGGAAATACGTCAACAATGCGTCGTCATCTAAGCAGCATTCATAACATTGACGTTGACAAAGCAGAGGTAGAAACGACAGCTAAAAAAACAAAAACTTCGGATAATTTCCTAATCAAAACATCAGTTGAAAAGATTGTTTCAAAAATGGCTGCAGTAGATGGTTTATCAATTCATCAAATCACTCAGTCAGAGTTTATTCGACAATTCTTGGCCTTAAGGGGTATAAAGCTTTCAGCCAACAAAAAATCTGTAATGGTTCTTGTTCATAACCATATGTAAATTGTGAAACAAAAAATCAAAAATGATATTAAAAAAGATATTGCCGAATCAAAGAAATTCTCCATTATCATGGATGAATGGTAACCGGAGATGAATGGTAACCAGCATCGGTAACCGGAGATTCCTGAATATAAATCTGCATACTGCCTGCCAAAAAAGCATCAATCTTGGACTGGTAAGAATTTTTGGAAGTTTCGATGCAAAAAAAAATGCAAGAACTCGTAGAAGAACCCCTCGAATCTTTTGGTCTATCATTTAAGTACTATATTGTATCCACTTATGGGAAGGGAGCAAGTGTTATGATCAAGTTCGGAAAAGAAGCACATGCTTTTTATCAAACATGTCTTGCGCATGCCTTGCATTTGGCTGTTACAAAAACATTTTATAAAGAAAAATCAGGGACAGAAGAAAGTATAGACGAAAGTTCAGGATAGACTAATGATTTTGATGATGTTGATAATGGTTTGAGCATTAATGAAACTAAATTACAGAATGAATCGTTCAATGAAAACATAAATATTGTGAGACAAGTTGTAATTTTTTTCAAAAATACTGTTGTGCGTTCAGATTTGCTCAAGTCTAAATGTAGAGAAAATTACAGATAGAGCAACAACTCTCTCTGGATTGTAAAACCATATGGAATTTAATGCTGAAAATACTTGAAACATTTGTAAAATTGTATGACGTACAAAGATGTACTCATTGAACTTGGATCTGAACGTCTTTTAACAAATTTAAATCTGACATTAATAAAATCGATAGTCTTGACGTTAAAACCAATTGAAGTGGCTCTTAACGCTATGGGTGAAAAACAAGCCACTTTACGAATAGCATATATTTCTATCAACTTTATGAGAGAGAAGTTAACTGAACAAGAATCTGAAATAAGTAGTTCTCTTTTTGAAAATATCCATTTCTACATCAATAGCAGGATCAACAAAAACATCATAGATTTGATGAATTCACTAAACAACTTAAATAAAAAGCTTCTATAGAACTGGCAGCTGCTTTGATGAAGCGTTTATTTCCGTCGCCAGATTCATCGCCAAATTCATCAAATGAAAAATCAAGCAGTGAAGCAGAAACAACTACCAAAGTTGGTGCTTCTCTTGAAGAACAACTTAGAGTACTATTAGAAGCTCCAACCAGCAAACTACCGGAAGGTGACCGCTTTAAAAAATCAAGTCACTTTATCAAAACGTAATGGCGAATTGGCTGTAAATTTAAAGCGGTTACTTGAAGCTATTTACATTATAAAACCAACGTCGATTGATTCTAACAGGGCATTTTCCGTGGCCAACAATTTTTGCACCAAAATTAGGTCGAAGCTATCAGATAAATCACTACATGCACTGGTATTTTTAAAATATTTTTTCATTAATATAAATGCATAAATAAATGTATAAGTAAAGAAAACGTTTCTTTTAAATTTCTAAAAAATATTATTTTAATTACAAGGTCTTTTGATAATGTAAGTAAGTCAACTTCAAATGCTCGAAAGCCCGAAAAAACAATCAAGCTAGAGCTTGAGGTTAACCGAGCTTCAAATCATCGAGCATTAACAAACCCTAATTTTAATATTAGTTAATATAGGATTATACCAAAAAAGAAAACAGCATAAGTAATTTATAATAAGAATATTGGTTGTAAAAATGTCACGATATACTCGAAGCGGTATGCGCATGGAGGTACTAAAATTTTTCTCAGCATCATTACACGGTTACAATATATAACGCATACAATACATAAGCGATCATTGTTTCCTATGTGATTCAGTAAACAAACTGTCGCGGTTGCATTAAGGAAAGAATTTAATTATTGAGAATTTAGCAAAAACATTCCGTTACTATGATTCCAAGCATATTTTGATGAAATTTCAGAAAATAACTTCAAGTATTTCTATCAATTGATGTAACCTATTTAAAAGAATGGTTTGCTTGCATAGAACGAAACAAAGTGATTTGATATACTTAAATAACATGTGAATGTCATTCAGATATATGAAATCTCAAGGTCTGTCATCTATATCAAGATCTGGATGCCATCGACGTTTTCCAGCAAAGTCCAAGAAAACCAGAAATTTCCCCAATGCAATATTATGATTTCATATAAACTGCCATAAAATTTCTGAACTATGACATAAACTCAGTACTTCTTCAGAACTTAGGGTCAGAAGCATAGTTGGCGAAATAAATAAAAATTTTTTTCAATCATTAACTATCGATAGATTTTATTCGATAATTCATATTTGTATGATCAAGGCAAAAATATCCTGAATGTGGAGGAAAATTACTGATTCAGAAAAATATTATAATACGAAAGGTTTAGTTGATAACAATCAAATAACATTCAACAGAGCAATGTAGTATATATATTGCTCTCATCGCATATTTTGTCAGTATATGAATTTTGGCATGTAACCTGTAACCTTGTCAGGACTGTGTGTTCGTTGCATAGTCTTGGCGAATATATTCGTAAAGTAAACTAAGTCCTGATCTTGAACAGGGAGCTGAATGCAGCTATGTTCTGTGGTATGTCCTGATCTTGAACAGGGAGCTGAATGTAGCTATGTTCTGTGGTAGAATACTGTGGTTAAGTAGTAGTGTAACTGCACGTAAGAAGGATTTAAAATCCTCTTTAATTAAACCACTATTATTTACAGCCACTTCCCAACTCGGGAGGGATAACAGAAAATAATGACCGCACTTGGGTCTAAACTGAACAATCAAATAATTTAAACTAAAGTTAAGTAGAAATTTAAGTAGTCGTTGCTCACAGAGCTATAAACGCGAGGTTGGTCTCTGTGCTAAATGGTGCGTAGCAAGATTTAACTAATACTAACGCACTTAGATTTACTTCATTAAGTAATAGAATAACAGCGCTAAGGCTTAAAATTTAAATACTAGCTAGTCAGGCGCGAACGTCGAACAGAGCAGCAGTGATCTGAGACTAAATGCTGTCTCACCCTGAGTAGTTCCTTGCTAACGGTTAAATATCAACTACACTTCAACTACACTTCAAATTAGCATAAAGCTGAAACGCGCGCTCATTCTAACGGGAAGTTGAAATAAGAAACATAGGAAAAGGGGGATTAAAATAAAACTTTGTTAGTTTAAACTAAAACCTTACAACCTGAACACATTATCATGCACTACCTTTCAAACTTTATATATCGTGACTTCTAAAAGTTAAGCACAACGTTAAATTCAACAAAACGGAGAAGTAAAGCTTTGACTAGCACCAAACTGCATATGGAGGTAGCAAAATGCGATTATGCATGAAACAAAACAGGCGGTACGTACAACGATGAAAACAATATTTATTTTTTAATTATATCCGGACACCACATATGTGTCATTGAGAAACTTATGTCTAAAGCTGAAAACAAAGAAACGCAGCTTACATTAATCAGGTATATATCTACACTGGAACATTAAACAAATTTTTGCAGCGACTGAGTTGTCTAGCTGAAAGAAACAAACGTGCATCACAGCACGCCCGAGGATAACACAAAACGTTTCAGTGGTATTGAGGTCGAAAATATTTGACAACCATTCCAAGCGAAGTCTCAACGTACTCGTTACGATAATGGCTCGCTGGGGATGAGCTACATTATCCATAACGTAGAGGAGCACATGCTACAGCATACTTACATATTGGGGTGTAGAACTCTATTCCGATTCCATGCAGTCATCCAAGAACTGTCTCTAGAAATGTGCACTTGGGTGCGTTATCCCATTGACATTCCGGCCCAGATCAAGGTGCTGCCACCTCTGAGTGATGTTCTGGTCCTGACTCCATATCTTTACATGCTTATCATCTAATTCCAGAGAAAATCAGGACCTTGTCCGTGAACAGGATGTTAGACGAATCTGAGACAATATGATTGAAATGTTAACGACACCCCTTGCTTCCCTAGAAAGAGCGATTCGCAGAACACAAACACTTAATACTCGGCATACACACCCTTCATGTGAAACCTATGGTATAGTATTGGCAGATATTACCTTATCAAGTGACACTGCAACCATAATGTAACAGTTGTGGAGATAGCCCTTCCTCTCCGTTTTGTTATTATAACAATATATTGATCTTCAAAAGAGATGGTAATCTGTGGTTGATTAGACACTGGTCTCCAGACAACTATCTAACTTGCTTGACAGGAACCGTTTCCACGTTCGAGAAATTATCAAATTAGAATAATAACTCAAGAAATAATTAATAACTTAAGAAAGGAACGACATGTTTGATTGACTGCCAACAGCACTCCAGCGCTCATTATAAGCTGTTCATCTTCTTTCCATCATAGAAACACGATTATGATCAAAACTTATCGTAGGTAAATTATAAACACTTCGTGTCAGCATTTAAACAAACTTTCTCAAACCCTTCAGAATGATAGTCTCTTCAACATCTGCCTAATTAGCAATTGTCTGGAGAGGTCATCGTCATTAGCTTCAACATATTATGTTATTTACATACTACAATCTGCACACGCAAAATTTTCAGCTACTCAAATTCAACTATGGTTTCGAAAACTGCTATTTTGCAATGCATGCTCAACTTCTGGAAGCCAGTGTAAATTTATATCTGTTCAGTTTAATATAATTTTTTATTAACTCATTAGATGAATACAACCCTTCAATGAAAGTGCTTTAAATAAATGTACCACCAATGTAGTTACAGTAAGTACACAGAGTACATCAATGAAATTACTTAAGAATCAAAAGACTCATTCCTTTTAACAAACCTACCAAAAACATATTGTTAAATCGAGTTTTAATTCTAATCTCTGAACGTCTATCGATAAACAATCTGTATAATTTTCTTATCAATTCCTCAAAATAAATTTTAAACAGTAAACCTTGCTGTTCTTGATGACGTCATTCATATTTCCCACGTGCTAAAATGTCGCTGTATCCTTTTTAATTGTATAACTGCGTTTAAATTTAATAATTAACATATACGCTATTATGTTGTAACACCTATCTAGAACACTTAACTTGTAAATCTAGCTAGGCGATATATGCTTTCTATGGTTAAGGTTTCATCGCTAGAGTAATTAAATTTCCTCAAAGAACCAGACATAGCAACACTTTAAATTTATTCCATAATGCCATTTATGATGGTTGAACTAAAAAAATAAAAAAACAAGTATCAGTCATCTTAACCTGGCTGTAAATACAAACTTTCCTTAACCTGTTTCTTATTACAATATCCAGCCAGAGGCTGCAAGATTGACCTATTTTCAAACGTTAGCACCTCTTTTGTAGATCAATGTAATGGTAACAGTGACTCAAAATCGTAAGCTTACCAAACCAAACTTTTCTTGTGACGTTCAGTCTGATATGAGGCAATGGTTACTCGCCAAGTGACAAATTCGGTGACAGGCAGTCCGCATCAAAGTTCTTATACACAGAAAATGCGCTATTTCTGTAACTGTATAGCAGAAATGCTTTCTCATTCAAATCTACGTAAATTCTGGAATGAGCGAACCTGGTGACGAAATAAGGCAAAAGGAAAGACATAAGTGAAATAAATTTCAGTCAGTGTGTGAAGATTTATTTATTTATTTTTACTAATAGTTAATTTTTACTTTAAGCAATTTTCCTTTTCACCCACGCTTTACTGCCAGAATGTTAATCAGTTAGCGCTTAATTAAACTCAAATTAAGGAAGAAGGAACTGCTATTTAAGCGAAGGCTTTGGAAGCATGTCATGCCTTCTTAAAGGCCACGTTGTTAATTTGACTTACGAGCGATTTGATTCTGTGGCGTTGAGTGGTTCTAGCCATTAGGCTTGTTCCGCTGGCTTCCGTGGGTCACAGCCTTCCTGCGCGATTAATTTTTCCTGTAAGCCGTTAAGCTAGTTTACTTACATTTTATTTTAAATTCAACATTACTTGTTTAGTTAAGCCTTACTTGCTTAGTTAAGCCAGAAGTGTTGGCTTATGCAAACCCAAATGGGATCGTCTGTGAACGCTCTGTAATTGAATAAAAGGTCATTTACACTCTTCTTCTGTCTTTTACTATAGCCTAAGACCCTACGATAATCCCTCTATAATCTTTCTACAGCTTGTGATTTTATGTTACCAAAGAATACGATACTCTATAACTGAAATGCAAGCAAAATGCCACTATTTCCCGTGAAATGTAACCTATACACATTATTGTATTAAAACTTGGTATGCATAGATTTAAATAATTTTAAGCAAATGAAACACTTTATTTTACTCCACTGATAGGACAGCTTACCAGCATCTAAGCATATAGCAAATATGTTCTGCATGTGATAAAATGTATGTTCTCTGTATTCTGAATGTGGCAATTAATCTTATGGCAAACTGTTTAATCTTATAGCAACTGTAACTTCTAGTCCCGTCAAGTTGGTTTCTGGAGCCTGTCAATGAAAGGTTATTAAGAATGCTACCATCCCGTCTCGCTTAATCTCGTTAAATCTCGCTACCATCCCGTCTCACTGTGGATCCGGTTCCACATTTTCTTGAACTGCTTTCATCTCTTCTTTAACGGATTCGTTGGCCCTTTGTATCTTTTCTTAGAATGCAGAAAAGGTTCTCACCAGCTGTCTCAGGTAATCCTCCATCATTTTTGTAATCGGAATCAGTCACACTTCTTACACCCAAAATTTGTTGTGTTTACGGATTCGTAATAGATTGAATGCCCACAGAACCGTTGGATGTTTGATAAAATTTATTTTTCCAAAAGATATACTTTACGGTTCTGAAACTTTCCATAAAAGTATTCGCACAGTTCTTCTCAGTATGAAGAAGCACAGTCATTAGTTAGCACCGCAAACTATATAAGAACGTTAGAACGTTAAACATAATGCAACAGAAAGCGCATATAAAGAGCGAAGCTCGCAAGGAAATCTCTGAGTACACCAAAGCTAATTCTAAACTAAAAACTGAGAACTGGTGCTCTCTTCAGTCTTGTATATTTTTCATCCGGCCGCCGGTAAATTTCCAGCAACTTCGATTTCTCGAAATTGTTGGAAGGCATATATGGTTAAGGTTACATATAAGTGCCAAATACTGTTACAGTTACATATGCGGAACAATTACAGTTATAAAAGGACCCTATCAAAATGCCGTTAACTGGCCGCCAAATTTGGCAATTTTTGACGATTTTTCGCTAAATTTGGTAAAAACGCCATTTTAGGGAAATTGCCATTTTCCTCAACGTTAAATAGACTTGCTCCTCTAATCTTACTTTTCCGGCAGAGTTTCACTCTCTCCACTTTTTTGATGCGATATTTTACAAAATACATAACAATATTTTTTAAATCTGTGAAAATGTAATGTTTGTTAGCCTTGACGAAGAAATATTATGTCGAGCATTGTTACATTTTGCAAACTTCTAAGCTTACGAGCTCAATGAAGCAGTTCTTACTAAACTGATAGCTCAGAAAAACTCGACTTCTGGAACTGAAATGAAACTTAGAGCTGATCACTGGGAATAGGGATAAAAGGCGATGCAAAAGTTTCATCGATTCTTTTCCTTTCCTATTCTGTTCTTTCTAACATCATTTATCAAGATGCGTCAAAAAAGAACTGCTTACAAAAATTTCCCAACTGCTATTCCAGATATTTGGTTGCACACTATCCCATTTCAGTGCCAGCATATTTTATTTTGCTGCATAAAATATCTAATAGCAGTTTATATTTCTTATTAAACTAATGTTCAGTTAATAAGTTAAACTACTTTTTATATTTATGCCTCATATCGGTTTTATTTTACTAATAAGACTTCACTAAGAATCCTGCACTTGACGAAAACAGTTTAGGGATCAGTTCAGAGGTTTGCAAGATTGGCAGGATTAGATTTTTAATTTTTTAATGTGCTAATAATATTTTTCATTTTTGCTAAAAATATCCAATATTACCCCGTTCCTTAACTTAATATCTATATTTTAATGCACTAAAAAACCTTAAATCATAAGATTTCTTTCGCATTTAATTAAGCACTACTTTATTTCGAGCACATTTGAAAATAACATTTTACTGCAAAATATTTACATTTTGTACATTTATGCTGAAAAATGCTTGAGAATAGAATTAAAGTATAAAAAGTATAAAACCTGAAAGTTTTTAGATTTTATATTACGCCGAAACGCATATAGGCTAACGCCACATTATGCTAAAAATACTTAAAAAACAGCATATGTTCAGAATTTCCAATAGACAGTCTCGCGCGCTGGAGATAAAAATTATTATTCCCTATTCTTATTTATTCCCTACTGTTAGTATTCCCTACTATTATTTACTCCTTCCAGTGTTGCCACTGAAGTTATTATTATTATTATTCCCTACTACTACGTTTTGAAATTGTTCCGTTTTTTTAATCAAAAATTCCTTAACGTTTTACAAAATATGAAATAGACAATAAAACAAATTCCAAATTGGGGCTTCCAGGTGTCCATGTTCTGGTGGAAGACTATGCTATTCAAAATTTGATGATTCTAGGTACTGCTGTTTTTTCACAGTCCCAGAAACATACATACGTTCATGTAGATTCTTCATTATTTAATTTATTGAAATATAATACAGGGCTTTAATATTTGGTGGCAACAATTTGAAAAGTGATCCAACGTAAAATGCCAAAAGGAAATTAATAGTTCTTCAGGGCAGATTTTCACTTCTGACTAAAAACAGCTTTACAATCTTTGAATTTATAATGATATTAATTATTAGGAATTTTTATCTAAAGATTAAGCGAAACACATCCAACTACATTAATTAATCAATAAGTAATTAAATTACTTAATTGCTATGAAAGTTTTTAAACTTGCATTGCTATCAAAATAATAAATTTAAACATTCTTGTAAAATTTATAATTGCAGAACTACTACTTAAAAATGTCTAAATTTTTATAGTTTCATTCTTTGAACATTAATTTATGCGCTGGGTTTTTCCCATCTAAAATAATAAAATCTTATTATAGAAATATTAACTAAAACATTTGACTTAAAGTTTTGCTTTATTGAAGAGTAAAGTAATTGAAGTAAAGCTACATTAAATTAGCCATGACTGCATTTATATATTTATTTATTTATATAATCTACATCATCGAGGGGGGGCAATGTTGAATTTTAAGTTGAATATGTTGTTCATTAGTTCACAGGATGGAAAGTGAAAGTATTAAATATAAATACTAAAATGGTGGATAGCCTCTCCAATCACTGGCACACTGCAGTTGATTTACCCTTGCTATGAACATTTTGCCAGAATTTTGAAGCATTAGAATGTGGTAATACACTCTAATACGTCTATTTCTTCCCTTTTCTTGATTTTGCTATGGGTTTATTGGGTTTGCAAATACTTAAGTCCAACTCTTCGGAGAAACGTTTGTTGAATTAGGAGGTTTTTACGAGTATGGTTCGGGTGGCTTATATTTATGATAAAATTTTGCGAAGCGGATATCGCAAAAGATGATGTAACTGGTACATAAATATATAAATACAGTCATGGCTAATTTAATATTACTTTATTCTTGATAAAACGTACTTTTATTATAAACATTGGCGCAAACACACCCTATTTAACACTCAGCATACTCCGAAAGCGCCCAAACACTCAAAACTTCTTATTCTTATTCATAAACATTTATATTTATAAACTTCTCATTTCTGGCATCTTTATAACTATGTAATCGAAGTAAAAAAGCATAGCAACAGACGAGTTGGTAGGAGACACAAGAGGCAAAGAAATGTGTAGGTTTCTATACGAGTGTTAATGAAGTTATAATGCAAGTTTATTTGCAGGGGTTAATGAATGTTTTGGTTTGAAAAATTTCGAAGGTCTTGTATCCAATAGTAATATCATTTGCTACTAGATAAAAAGTCTTTCGGCGGCCAAGTACATAAGTAATAAACTAAAATCACATGAAAAGATTTATATTGAAATAATGCGACTGAGAAAGATTTTATTGTAAGCATATTATTATTTTTAAGATAAAGAAGCAAAACAACCAAACTAAAACGAAAACCGGAGTGGCTGTTGCAAATTAAAGCTAGGAATATATGTTTTCTTATATACTTATTTCATAAAGACATACAATATTAAAAGAAATTTAAGTTCAGATTATTTGGAGTAACGTAATGATATATAAAAATGTCTTGATCCTACACGAAGTATGGAATCAAAATTCTGAGATAAAGACATTTAAAGTTTCTGTCTTTATTAAATCATCATAATAATCATTTTAATATATTAACACTTAATTATTTGGTCTCAGTCCTGTATGTCAAGCTTTCTGGCATACGCTTTCAATAACGTTTTGGAAACTAAGGTCTTATTTATAAATTGGATGAAGTTTCTCAACCTTAGACAAGTACGCAGCTACGTAACATATGTTGCTTTATATGTGTGTTTACAAACGTGAGCTTTAATCATGAGACATCACCTCCTCTGCGGTTCTAAGTTAATGATCTCTTTTAAATTGTATGAAACATTTTCGCGTGACTTTTGTTTAAAGAGGATAGAAATGTTCACAATGTATAACATATATATATTCTTCTACATGTTTATAACATTAATAATGAATATTACTGTACACAACTAACTATTTTAAGAAATTTATGGTATTTTTCTTGTTGGAGGCTTAGCGGTATCATATTAAATTGTCAAACATTATTTTAAATTATGTTTTTCTTATCAGAACGGGAACGTTTTATTTTAATGTTTAATGTTCATCAGATCAAAGTATAAAACTTTAATGATATAAAATATATATCATCAAAGCTTTCGCTAATTTAACATTCATCGGAAAACGTGTGAAGTATACAAACATAAATCCACGTCGATGGTACAGGTTTCATGGTGTTAAAGAATTTTTGATGCATTCTGCATGGGTTCCGTACAAAAAGAAAATTTACAAATGGAATTTCCTATTCAAATTTTTTCGTTTTCTACAATACAGAAACATTCTCATATAAGCAGCTATATCTGGGAAGGCTCCATATCTGTCACGTGGGGTGAAGATTTATGATTCCGAAATGCGTCTTAGTTTCTGCGCATGCGTGGTTATATGGAGTTCTGTCTCGTTAGATCATCATGGAACACAAAACTTTTTATAAAACACGGAAAAAGAAACAAAACTCTTTTTCATTTAAGCAAAAATATCTGCTCAGATACAATACGGTTTTGTTCCCTTGCGCATGCATTCTTGGTGATTGAATCCAGAAGGAAATGGCAGTGCTAGAAACGATTTTTAAAGAACACAGCTCGACTGGCCAATTGCAATGGCTAAATATGCAGACCTTCGCCTTTTTTGGAGCGGAGGCTGGAAGAGATTAACACTCCAGTTTTAGTAAACGCATACGTTAAACTTTCACATTCAAAATGTAACATAATAATTCAGTTAATTTTGCCAATGAAAGATTTCATGTGGGGTATCATTTATTCCCATATCTATATGGGACGCACAAGAGCTTTTGTAAGTGAAGAAAATGTATGATAGTTTGTTAAGTCAAACTCACAAATTATCTTAACTGCATTATATTGGCACCGATCATCATAAATTGCGTAAAAGATGTAAAAAGAAATAGTTTGTTTAGAACAGATACTTGATGGTATATTAGTAATAAATCAATATTAGTAATGCCTATAGTTACATTAAAAGTATTATTCGTCTAAATAATCAATAACAGCAGATAAAAATTGGAATAATAATGCCTAAGTTAAGAGTTTTACTAAACAAAATACGTATAATATTTAGTATGAATGCTTAAGGAAAACAGTTTTAATATGATTTAACAGTTATGATGACTTATGTTTTAAATGATTTGAAGTGATTTTATTTAGAAAGGGAGTTATTTATTAAAATTAATAATTGTATATGTTTTTGATTTCTGTCTTCATTTATAGATTTAGTTACAAATTATTTTCTGTACTTTATTTTTATTTTGTCAACCTTCCCCAGAATGTAAATTAAGTTGTAATTGTTGTAAATAGTTTAAAAAAAGGAAGGGAATTTTTAGTTTAGAGAAGTCTTCCAATAAATTAGCCTTAGTCGAATTGCGCATTTGTTAAGTGAATGTTGCATTTATTAAGGCGCAGGATTCATTCATCTAAATAATCAATAACAGCAGAAAACAGTTATAATAATAATGATAATGTTAGAGTAGGTTTAATTAGTTAAGTTAGCAATTTTACTAAAAGAAAACACGTATAGTATTTAGTATGAATGCTTAAGAAAAATAATTTTAACATGATTAAGCAGTTACGGTGACTCATGTTTTGCATGATTTGAAATCGTTTTATTAAGAAAGTGAGACTTTATTAAAATTATTAATTACTTATTTTTTTTATTTCTGTTTTCATTTATAAAATTTATTTGAGCTTGTAGAGTCATTAGGAATTTTTTTAAGCAAGACACGCGAAAAATGTCCCTCGTTGGGACTCGAACCTGGACCTGTCGAATACGCGCCGAGTGTGCTATCGTTTCACCATGAAGGAATGCAGAAAGGAGGGGAAATAACCTTATTACTCCCCTTTTTAAAGGGCGGCTGAGGATTATAAGAACCAGTCGCTATCCTCGTTGTGAAGAATCATCGTCCGCCACCTTTTTAGTTCGGAGCCACTTTAGAGACATTAGGATTTTTGAAGTAAGAATCGCGAGAAATGAGCAATGCCCCTGGCCGGGACTTAAAGCTGGATTTCTTGAATACCCTCTGAGTGTGCTAATATTACAACACGAAGGCATGCAGAAAAGAGAGAGAAAATACCTTAAAAGCTCATACATTATTTTCTATACTTCCTACTTCGGTCAGCTTTCACCAGAATGTAACTTAATTTGTGTTTAATGTGTTTTAAAAAAGGGAAGAAATTTGTAGTTTAGAAAAACTATCTAATAGGTTAGCCTGAGCTAATGAGTTTTCCACTTAGTCGAGTTGTGGATCTGTTAAGTTAATTTTGCATTTATTAAGGCGCAGAGTTAGAATTTACATTAGCCGAGGTGAGTTCATAGTTTACAGTTAGACTGCCTGAAATGGAAATTGTTGCTTTGCTTGTCAAGCGGAGAGCTACGGTATTAGCTATAAACTTGCTACATTAGAAATAGGTCATTAGGCATTCTGGTAAGGAAACATTTCAAAGAATAAACACTGCCAAAAGGCGAGAATCAAAATTCCTGTAGAGTGAAAAATGAATACCTGATGTCATCTGTTAAGAGAATCCAAATATATTCTTGGAAATTAAAAATCCAGAGTTAAGTTTTGACATTATTGAAGATGGCTTTAGGTCTTTTTATATTTTTAACCCAGTGCTGCATTGCAAGGAAATTTGAGTATCCGCATTCCAATGAAAAGTCGACTAGTTACTGGCCAAATTACTAAATTGGCGAAAACCTTTGTTTGGTCATCTTTACGGCTCACAGGTATTTTCTTTTCATAAGCAATAATTAAAAGAAGCATGTTATAAAAAACAAAATTTGTGACAGAAACAAAAACAAAAAATCTATATGGCTGGAATTACTTGCAGTTGTAACAACTGTAGTTGATTAACGGTTAAATACATGTTAACCCACGTATGCTCAAACATAGGTGTGGTATACGCATGCGTGATTTGGCTACTGTGTGTACACTGGAAAACAAACCAAACACTCGGCAATTTTACCGAAAGTTGAAACTAGGGGTGCGGATAATCAGAAAGTAGCATTATGAAGAGTTAATTTTTTATATATGAAGAGGCAGCTAATCTTTTAGAGAAGTCGTCCTAATTTTTAATTGTTTTAGAGACAAAAGAATCAAATTTTAAATAATGGAGGATTTGTACTTGACTCATATACCACGGCGTATTAAAGGTAGATCTGAAATATTTTTTCGAAAACAATAATCATCTTCTTTCTGTGTGAAAAGTTGCATGATAATCATGTATAAGAAAGCGGAGAATCATTGCTTGGGTAAATTTCGTTTCAATTCCAGTTACCAAGCTATTACTTTGTAAGGTATAACTGCTCACAAAATGCACTTGCTGCCTTACGAAACACTTATTCTATATGGCTTCTAAATGTTAATTTACTGTTTAGAATTTTTTCTTAAATACCTAACTTTCTTTTATAGTTAAATGTATTGTTGATTTTAAATCGATTTTGGGGGTTAGAAATGTACTTGTCTCTTCCGTAAATGACTATACTGCATTTAGATATACTGGTTTTTATTTTTTTCTTTTACAACATTTATGTGCAATGTTAACAGCATGTATAAGTTTATTCACTGCGTATTATACTTTAAAGGAATCAGAATTGCCATATCATCTGCATATTTAGCGGTTTTGCTGTTTAGTGTAAATCATTAATGAAGATATCTAAGATCATCGAGGAAGTAGAGACCTGCGTACGACTGCATTTATTAATTTTCAATCAAAAACGTAAAGCCAATACAAACCCAGAAAGGCCTGTTGCTTACATATCTTTGAGCTAATTTAATGAAAGTGCTCGAGCTTCCAATCATAACCATTTTATAAAATTTTGCTCTCCACTACCTTATCAAAAACGTTTTTCATATATATGTCGCACGTTGGAACAGTTTATTTTGTGCTAAATTTACACCAGTTTTATTCTACAAGTTTCAGAATTTTTACATTGTTGAATGATGTTTCTTAAAATAGTACTGGCTATTACTAATAAATGCTTTTTTTTCAGTACCTTTATTTAATCTTTCAAGAATTAACCTTTCCAAATATCTTCCAAGGCTTGAGAACAGCTTTGTGTATTTTTGAGGGCTCTTCTTGGTTTTTTTAGATTTTTGAAAGCGCTTTAGTTATTGAAATGCCGCAAGAACAGTGATTAGGATTTGCTAAATTTAGTTATACTACATGATATCTAACAGATATAATAATAATTAAAATTATTGTATATATTAACTTACTTTTTACTTCTAGTTTAATAAAAATGAAGTTTTGCTATGTGCTTGCGTTACTGAAGATTAGTTTACTTTTGAAAATGTTTTTCTAGGTTATTTCTGAAAATGATAACTCGATGAAACAAGACAAATTACGCAAGTACAGCTAGATAGTTAATAAGGTTAAACCTTACACACTATTCTAAGACTTTTTTTCAAAAATTAAAGATTTATTTTCATCGAGATTCCCTTTCTTTCTTTTCGAGTTTTAACACATTAATTATGTCAACAACTTCAACTATGTCTTGAATGTCATATGGGCGCAGTCAATAAACTCAGATAAAACTAAAATAGAACCCTCGATATTTCTCAGCCTTTGTCAGTGATGTTTGTTTTTTGCCACTCCTTCTTATTCCATGTCAATAGCTTATATGTAAACAGTTCGCATTCATAATAAACTTCATTAATCATTGTTTGCAAATTTCTTGTACTTTAAAACTTTTGAAACCTTTGGAGTACATGCAAATTTGTAGCCTCGCACTCAGAAATAAAAATTTAAATTTCTTCGGAGTATGGGCACTGCTGTCAAATAATCTAATTTTAACTTCTGAATTTTCATTCTACGACTCAGGGAAGTTATTTAACTTTACCCAAAATTGGATTACTTATATTAAAATCCGTACAGAACACAAGATGAAATTTCTGTTCAAAATGCATACGCAAAAGAGTTTAAATGTTTTTGATAAACGTTCTTCTAAATTTCGGTCCAGCAATTATAAATCCGTCAATTTTATTTAAATAGATACAGGAAGCAGTGCAGTATTTATTTGATTTTGAATAATAAAACTTTTGAAACACCAAGACACAAGTACTGAAATAGTAATCAAATGATAGCTTAACATTTTTAAAACTAAGTACAAAAACTATAAGATCCAAAATTGCAAAATTTCAAAAACAAGCATTTGCTTTTGAAACTTTCATCGCTATAGCAAACGTGCAGGAAGATGAAATCAAATGTGATTTGCAGACTTTAAAGGAATAGATTTATTTTTCTTATCTAAAAATATATAGTTTCATATGAATATACGTATGTATTCACATAATGTATATGTATTCAAATGATATAATATTTTAAGCGTAATTATTCGTGTTAGGCATGATTGAAATGTATCTACAGAATGATTTATTTACATAATTCCTGGATTCAAAATAGGTTTCTGACATTTTATTTCATTTACACAGCAGAAACGGAAATGACATGTCAAAAACATCATGCTGGTTAAAGAATTATTTAATAAACAGAGTTGGCGTAAAACTGATCTTCTTAAGGCCATGGAAAACAAGATAAATGAAAAACCGTAAAATACAAGTGTTAGGTTTATTTTATGTGGAATATAAAAGAAAAGCCAGAATTATCTAAAGAATTTTTGTATGAAAATGATAATGAGGAAAATTGTGATCGTAGAGGAAACAAATATTTGAAATGAGAAGAAAATGATACATTACTTATACGTGAATACGATAATGATACTTATTTTGCCGAATGGCCGCACACTTGCTAATTAAGCATTCTCCGAGAGCTGCCGAGCCCACTAATCATTCAGCTATGTCATCAACGAGAAATTTTCCCACAAAGCTACGGAGGGAATGTCCTATAATATACTGTTAAGAAAAGGGATAAGTTGCCACAAGTATCCATGTTTTCTCCGGGACACAAAGCCGGGACGAACGACATGGTCTCGGCTCCGATAACCACCTTCATCGATAAGGGCGGCGGATAAATAATACACTGGTGGGCAATTGCTAATAATCACAAGCGGGTATATTGTAAGCTAAAAAAGAAGTGGGTTTGGATGCCAAGTGAAATAAAATGATGCCAGAATACTAGAACATAACAATAAAGATAATTTATTGCGTTCACTGTAATCTAGAAGGCTTTGAAAAGTGCTGAAGGGACAAAATGGTCATATTGTGCTGAATACGTTAAAATGGAAAAAAGCAGTTACCGTCCACAAGCATCATGGCGTAAAATGTCAGTTCGGGATGTAGTCACAATGCACAGCGATATAAGATTTCACACGTCGTATCATACTTTGCCCAACATTATCCAACATCTATTAAGCAACATCCTTATTATCCAACATCTATTATCAACATTATCCAACATCCATATCTCATTCCTTTGTCAGTGTACAGATGAAGGTATCCTTGTCAATTGGAGAGAATAGTCGATCAGCAAGACTCCTCCCCAAAGCATCCGAAACATTTTCAATTTGATTCAGATCTGGAGAACGGGCTGGCCATACGATGCGTTGAATATCCTGACTCTCTAGACAGTCCAAGACAGTAACTGTTTGATAGCATGTTGCGTTGTCTTGAAAACAAATTTATCACCGACAGCACCACCAGCATGAAGCAGCAGAACATCATTAATGTGTCGTTGGCCAGACATAGTTCCAGTTGCAATTGCATGTAGGGGCTTGCGGCCAGAGTTCCAGACTATAATATGATACTACATTTCATATGCCGTTCCTTTCCTGGATGTTTTCTAGACGATAAGCAATACCACTCTCACGCCAGATCAGTTGGCATCTATAATCCGATAACAGATTTAACCTACTGTCATCTAAGAACAGTACACAAGCCTAGTTCTAATGAGTCCACTCTCGGAATACCATTGCAAACGGGCTGTACTTTGCTGTCTGGATAATGGAATGCATACAACAAGGAGCGGACATATAGTCGTCCTTACTCGAAACGTCTGGCTACAGATTTTTGGGAGATTCGCTTCCCAGGAGTAGCAAGTAACTGATTTGCTACCTCAATAGCTGTGTTGCGTCGGTTCTTTTTGTCGATAGCTCTATTTACTTATCTTCTGCAGGCGTCGTGTTCTGAACTCGACGTCTCTCGTGATGTTTGCGACACATTCCCTTCGTTTGAATTGATTTGCCTTGCCTTGAAACAACAGTGTGACTGGCTTAGAACTTCCTAGTAACATCTTTATTTTTCGCCCTTCTTCAATGTAGCCAATAATAGAGCCACACGTAAAATTATGTAAGTGATACCTAAAACTGCAAATTCACCAATTGTTTCTTTCCCGTTAAACTATGCTTTTGATCTCCTTTATGCGCGCATCACGTGACGAACAACTTTAGAAATTCAAAATTGCATACTCATAGCACATCTTGCTGTATCCAGCACTTATGTTAATTTTCATATTTTTCTGCCTTCCATTTTGTGGTTGCTATCATGGCTACTGTCATCTGTGCAGCAATTGTCCACCAGTGTACTCAAAAGCATAATTGATAATTGATATCAGGAGAGGGCATCAGGGCGTTACCGTGGAGTCAACAAGTGCTGCCTTTCGATTACAACCTTCTGTACGTTAGATGTTTTTTGGAGACACAAAATTTTATTTCTCTAGCATTAATCTTTCAACAGATTTGTGAGAACGAATTCATAGTATATGTGAAGCTTTTCAGCTTAATAACTGTTGAATGGACGATGCTGTGCTTGCTATAATGATTGCTTGCATGGAATGTGGCTTATAAGAGATATTATAATTGGAAGACAAATAATGACTTAATGTGTGATTTAAGCGTGCAAAAGACCTAAAGTGGGGGAAATGTTGACGTAATGAAGTTTTTCTTCATATAGAAAAATTATTCATCAGAGATTGCACAAAGTTGTCCCTATATTTGCTACCAATTCATTATTTTGGTCCTGTTTCTTCTGTGTGCTTTCCTTTTCATAAGGGAATCTATAAATTTTGGATTTATTTGCGATCGATGACTAATGTGAAAATCTTTTGTTAATGCACATTGGAAAGATGCAAGTACTCATAATGAAATGTTTCTGGATGTACCTGATAGAATCCTGTTTAATTGTGAAGTAGCTACGTTATCACAATTTGGAAATATACTGAAAATTGCCCTTTCTTTTTGTATGATATCCCATTCCTATTGCCATAGTGTCATTGCTATTTGTTGCAGATTGGAAGTAAGATGACTTCATCGCCAAAATAAATATAATACGTCGCTATGTCTTCCACATCTTCTTTAGCGAGTTTATCTGCTTGTTCGTTTCCATCATTTTCTTCGTATCCTTTGAACAGTGAAATAATAATGTGTTGATTGCTTCTGCTTAGTAACCATTGAATTTTGTTCAGCTTAATAACTGTTGAATTTTGTTTTGATATGTTTCTAATAGCACATAATGCTACTTGGCAGTCTGATTAAACGTTCAATTTCATGAGATTGGTTCTTCTTGCATACTCTAGGATCTTCTGTGTTGCAATTAATTTTGCTTGAAATATCGCTCGCTATATGTCCTTTTCATGTTTTAATGATTTTGTTGTGACTTTTGAATGCATAAGCACAAACTATATTTCCTTCTATTTTAGAGACATCCATGAGAGCTAAACTGAAAGATATGATGAAACTGAAGATTTGATGATAGAAATATTAGTAATTTGGTGGTGGCGTAAAGTGAGAGTTATTTCTGAGCCGGGCGGCAATCGAGATGAGAGTTCCTAGTCTCGTAGGGAACTGGGTTGATGTTGCTTCCTAAGGCGGTGGTTGGGATATTAAGTTGTAGGACTTGGGCTTAGTAGCCTGTGCTTTGATATGCAGTGGTATTATTCCTATTAAAGGTTTCAGTGCGAAGCTAGAAGTAGTTCTATAAGTTCTTGATACATTGAGAAGATAGGCCTTTAAATGGTATTAATGAGCTATCTTTTCTTTTCTATCATAGGAATTCCCCAAACTGATCATTGCTGCATATGTGACCACTTGTTCTATTACGGTGCTGTGTAATTTTTTGAATGAATGGTTTTAAACCCCAGTTACAGTCTTGCAATCTACGGAATCTTGTGGCGATGAGAAAAGATTTTCTTTTCAACTCGTTAAATTGGAAAACTTGTTGTCCAACGAAGTTTGATATTTTTTTTCCATTGATTGTGAATACTGGGTTACGAGTGTTTTTTTTTGTTTGTTGAGGTTTTTTAAAGACAGCTGCTTGATATTTTTTTCGATAATAATTATCTCTAGGCTATTGCTTTGCAGAATCTCACGAGTTCGACCACTAACAACAAATGCTATGCAATCTTCGAATGCAATCGCTGGTGTGTAGATTGGTCATATGTGGGATGTAATAGAATTTAAAATTAAATTCCAAAGGTCTGCACTCATACATGAGCCTTGAGGACATCTTTGTTGCTGTCTTTTGATGAAGCTGTTATTGCAATGAATGAAGGTAGCTTCATTTTTCAAATAATCTTTAATTAAATGGAATAAGCTGGATGGGCGTTTCAATTTCCTTAGTGCTTTTAAAACACCCGGCCACTACACAATCGGATGCATTCTGCACGTCTAAGCAGAGAACTGGCAGAGAGTTTATTATCTTTGTTCCTTTTAACAGAATCTTTGAGAAGATGAATTGCGTGCAAGCTGGAGTACCCATGAAGAACCTAATGTGCTAATAACATACGTAATTAAATTTTTGTATTGGTTGGAGAGCCTAGCCTCTAATTTCATGCATACCGCTAGCTTTTGCTTTTGACTTAATCTTCCCCAATTTTGCTAACTTACATTTAAATATTTCATTCACACTGCGAGATCTTAACTCTTAAAACTATACAAACATTTACTTTACTTCAAGACATATTTTAACAGAACTTTTAATGTTTGCAATGCGAAAACATACTTCATGAAACATGTACAATATAACATATGAAAACTGAGTGTAAACTTTGTATCATATGCACTAAGTTGCTTAAAGTTGCTTTACAATTTCCCAAAATTTTCCTCAAAAACTAAAATTAAAACAGAATTTCTATTTTTAGATTAACTTAAAATCAGCGCGAATAAATGCATATTTAAATTCAGAGGTTCTTGCTATTTAAGAACAATTTAAATGTCCTCATTTGAGGCAAAATTTTAAATGAATTGCAACTATTTCACATTTCCACATAAGACAGAAACCGAATCTGCGAAGGAGAATAAATTTCATTTACATTTTGGTTTTTCGGAAGTCTTCCATTCACTTGGAAACGAAAGCCTGTCACGAAAGATAGAGGTTTGCTTGCCGCACTCCAATTCTTCTCCGAGACTGAACGGCACCATCTGGTTGAAATTTGCCATTTTCTCTTCTGGCGTTCTTTCCGAAATTTTTCCCGTCCTTAATGACTCTCTGGCTCTGCTCGCCGTTTCGTGGGTTGAGGATATGGTTTCGGACTTGAAGTTTCCCCTGGACTTCATAGCTGGAACTTAGGCAAACCGGATCGCTTTACCGTGGTGTCGGAATTTCCTCTGCTGGGCACTTCCTCTGTAGAACCGTCATTACGAGCTTGTCGTTGTAATTGGAAACAGGCATTTGAATATCTTTTCGCATTCTGAGCGTGTGTTGGTTATCTGTATGTCGTTCGCAGGAACTCCTGGATCCTTATGCTTTTATTTCCTTCATTTGTATAAGGATCAGGGATCAATGACGCTAATCAAGACTTTTGTCATTTAGTATAGCACATTTTATCGTATTTCCCTCCTCAGCTAGTTTTATTCTTGATAACGCATGGGCACCACATTTTCTTTCCCAGGCGTATGTTTAATGATTAGGTTCAATTAAGTTAAGGGCCCACGTAATCAGTCTTGGCGATAAATTCTTTCCTGACAACAAACGCCCACAGCTTCATGATAGGAATAAATTGTAATGGGAGCTTTTCCAAAATATACTCTAATTTTTTTCACTGCTAACAAAACAGTGAGTTTTTCTCTTTCTGTAGCCGTATAATTTCTCTGCGTAGGATTGAGAAATTTACAAAAGTATGCAAAATCTTAACTTTTTTTAGTTATAACGGCATCTATTGCGTAATCAGAGGATCCGTAGCGATTTCCTAGTTTTCATGCCTTCAGAAAACTTGAATACCGGTGCTAGAATTAATGCTTGTTTAAGTTGTTCGAATGCACTATATGCTTAAGGTGACCAAGAAAATCTGGTTCTCTTTTTTCTTTTTAATTTTAACAAGGGCTCGGTTACTTTAGCGAAATCTTTAACAATAGTCTTATGATATAAACACATGCCTAAGACTGAAGATAACTTCTTCCCAGTATTAGGTGGAGAGTAATTTTCTTATACCTATTATTTTTTAATCTTCTTTTTCAGCTCCTTTTTTCGATATTTTATACCCTAGATACCCAAGTTGTGTAGCCCCGTACTTGCACTTTGAGGCATTTATTTTAATATTCTGGTTCAGCGAAAATACTTCGTGTAAGTCTTTAATGTATCTGTCAGTCATCTCTCTAGTAATTATATCATCTAGATAAGTAAACGTGTTTTTAATGTAAAAGTGTTTTTAACCTATTATCCGTCTCAAAGTTATGTCCATGATTCTTTGAAAAGTTGCGGGAGCTCTACATAAGCCGAACGGCATTCTGAGAAAGGCATAAACGCCTGACTTTGTGATAAATGCAGCTTTTGAAACGTCTTCTGGCTTTACGCCAATTTGAAAGTGTCCTGATGTCAGATCTAAAGCATTCATTTACTTACTACATTTAACTTTTATAATAATGCATTTATTTATGGAAAGAGCAGACAGGATATTTAGTTATACTGTTAAGTTTTCTACAGTCAACTGCGAATCTCCACACTTAAAAATCTGTGGGTGGGATATTATTTTTCTTTCGTCCGAGAACCACCGGGGTAGCGTAAAGGCTACTTTTTGGAATTACAAATTAATTTCGCAACATTTCTTGCATATGAGCTTCTATAATTTGCTCTTCAACTTTATTGCAACTATAGGGCTTTGCTTTTACGGGGTCGCGTTACCGATGTCATTACTACTTCTCACAATCTGCGTCTGACCAGGCTTGTCGTCGAACAAGGTTATTAACATATCTATTTTCTCAGTTTGGTTTTGTCTTTCGCTAATAGATGTTTGAGGTTGATTTCCGGCAGCTCAACTTTCTCGTTATCTGTCTTCTTCATCTGTAATTACAGTGGGGATTCCTGAAAATTTGCGTTTGCACCCGCCGCTATAAAGAAATCCATACCCAAGATTGCAGGCGCTTGGAGATTAGAATACAACCTTTTGGTGTTCATTTTTCACTTGAACGCTCTATGTTATTTTACCTATGTACGTGCACTACTTGCTCTGAGCGACAATAACATTTGCTCCCGCCACGTCTATACCTTCTAAAGTGTTTACGGGAACTAAACTGAGTCCTAGTGTCTAGCAGTGCATCTGGAAGGCCATTATTTAGCAATACCTGCACAAATGGCAATGCCAAATTTTTTAACGATTACAGTATTTAATTGAATTTTAGAGGGGTTTGTTTGCCACTGGGGTAAATGTAGCCTCTTAGCTTCAGTATCCCTGTCTAATTTCAATTTTGCTTATTACCTTTTCCCTGTTCTCTCTTCTGCCCTTCATTTTTTCCGCCGCCACTTGCGGTTAAATCTTTCTGCTTATTTCCAAAATGCTAACATGGCCAAGCTGTTACCTCCGTTGTGGTTTGCCCATTTGGGCCTGTAGCCATATCCTACAGTACGGGTCTTTTCCTCACTCCGCCTGCTTTCGAATTTCGCTGCGAGCTCAAACAGATTCCTAAGTGTCTCTGGATTTCAAATCTTGTATTCGAGGCAGCTACCTAAGTAAAATGACTTGTATTATTTCTTCGTAAGGCATTTTGCCGTACCAAAAATTAAAAATTTAGATTTTCCACAAGTCAGTCAGTTCTTCAGCTTTAAACTGATATTCACTGAAAGGTTCTGTCTCTAACTTTGCCCTTTCTTTTGTAATAGAGAACGTTTTGACGACAGCATATTTAAATATTCCGAAATGGCAAGTATCTCTCCCTGGATTGTCCAACAGAAATTTGCCAATGCATTTATACCAAACCAAAACCTGTCTTCTTAAAGCAGCAGTTGCTATCGTGGCTTTCTGTACTTCTGGTGATCTATAAAGTACAAAATGCGGATTTAACTATTAAGAAATTTAGTTACCCGGTTTTTTTCATCGAAAGTCACTACGGGTTTCATGGTTTCCCGCATAACCCCGATCAATCTAAATCCCTCTATGAGAATAACTGGTGCACGTGGGAATGGCGAGGGATCAAACTAAATGCTAACATGATCAAACTAAATGCTAACATGATCAAACTAAATGATCAAACTAATGATCAAACTAAATGCTCATTTTCTTGATTCATGCTCCTTCCTGTAGTTCGAGCGCCATTGTGGAGTCTCCTCATTTTGGTAACATACACTAAGTCAAGACTCTAAATAGAACTAAGAACCATATCACTAGGTTTACTTAATCAAACAGAAATACAAAAAGGGTGTAAAAGATCTTTTTAGTCAGAGCTCAAATAAATTGAAAAGAAGGCACTCGTGGTGCTTACAAAACAGCCAGTATTTATGGTGTGAACTCAAAATAAGAGCTTTAAAACTAAGCCTAAATAGAAAATTATCTAAAGTCTATGTAAGTATAATTAGCGCGCAAATTTGCTTAAGTCCACACAGGTATGAATGCAATAATTGCAAAATTAAATCAGAGCGGTACACAGACTGCTAACGTAGAATATCAACTAGTAACATGGCCTTCAGCGGGCGGAATATACTCTGACTAAAGCAATCTCAAATCCTTAACTTAAATACGCACGAGCTAATATCTGTACCCTAGCAATAAAACGGAAAGGGAGAAATGACAGTAAAGATGAGTAACGCAAAATAACTGTTTATTTAAAATTAATGACCTTACAAGATTATTCGGAAGTTGTCAATAACCACCATTGACAGCGAAAGTAACTGGGATTTAGCAAACCATGAAAGTAATGTAAACCATGTAATACTTTAGCCAATACATGTAAATTCTGTTGGTCATCTAGCATTTCTCTTGGACTGATATTCCAGCACTCCAGGTGATATTTTATTATATTCACTAATGTATTACGTTTAAAACTTCCAATAAGTTACTGACGCTTTCAAGTGTTGTACACAACACTGTAATACAAGGCTACCTTTCTGCTCTCATTGTTCGCCGCTCAACTGGTAAGCATAACGTCTGTGCGGCAAGGAAGCCTTCAGAATGCATAATGCGTGGATCAGCTCCTCTTGAAGGCTTGGTAGAAGAAGAAATAGGGGAGACTCAAGAAACGCCCTTAGGGCGTTCTTCCTAAAATTGAGGAGCAAGCTTAACAATAAGCAAGATTCTGCGATATCTAATATACACCTAGAGAATGCATAGGTGTCGGCCTTGCTTCAAACTGTACTTGCTCTTGTTGTTCGTATCACAACTTAATAAGCACTCAGCAATACGTATTGACCATCCATTTGGTTGTTTGGAATCTGCGAAGTTGTCATATACCTGTATGCATTTCTGTCTTTTTTAGTAGTTGTTTCTCTTCTTTCTGTGTTTCTGCTCTCATCTCTAGGATGAAATATAGGATCTGTTTTGAAGTATATCGCTTCGGAAAATTAGTACTGGGTATACATCCATGCGTCCTATGCGCGTGTTAAGTACTCTATAAGTTATTTTCTCCCTCTTTTCCGCATGCCTTCATGGTGTAATTGGAAGCATGATCGACACGTATTCGAGAGGTCCAGGTTCGAGTTCAGGCGAGGGCACTGCACATCTTTCATGTCTCCAAAATAAAAAAAACTAATGACTCTATAAGTGAAGCCCGAATTAAAAGGTGGTGGACGATAATTCGTCACCACCAGGATTTGACAACTGAGTCCCCTAATTCCCAGTCGCGTTTAAAAGGAGGACTGGGATCAACAGTTATAAGGTATTTTCTCCCTCTTTTCCTAATGCCTTCGTGGTGTAATTGGAAGCATACTCGACCTGTGTTCAAGAGCTCCGATGAGAACACTGCATATTTTTCACGTCTCCAGCATAAAAAAACCTAATAACTCTACAACTCTGTTCTCAAAAACATCATAGTATCGATTCTATCTGCTGCTAAACTTTCAAAAACAACATGGAACTGACATGGATCGCTAACAAACACTGAGCGAATTCTGAAATCTGTAATGAATACTTGAAAATATTCGCTTGTTGTAAGGAAAGATGTACATTAACATTCTTGCTAATAAATATATTTTCAGTTACATTCCATTTCAATTTATTTTAGTTATCACTCAAATAACCGTGAAATTGAGGTGTTAATACTCTACGTACTATAATTTTACCAACCTCTTTTCTACAGTCAGAATGGGCATGTCATTTCTGTCTTGGAGGATACTATTTACGAAACCTTCCTGCTAACTGATGATGAAGATGAAACTTTCTTCAGTCTCATTTCATTGGAATGCCGGAATTTTGGACATTCATGAAAGATTTCAGAATTTCGAAGTCCGACTTTCAGTTTATGAACTACAATTTACATGAATTTTCTGATTTAATACAAAATTATACATTACTTAAGAACCTAAATGTGATATTTACATAATATACCTAACTTACTTTATAAAACTATAACATGTTGTTTATGTAGATAGATCTAAAATGTTCATTTCTGATGTATTTCTAAAAGAATTAGAAAAAAATTTAAAACTTTTATAGTTCATTTTTTAATATTATCCTTTTTTAACCTTGAAACATTTTTCCCAACATTTTAAGATGAGCTATATGCCCTTGACAAAATAATTTGAATCTTTGCCGTCAAAATTTTCCATAGCTGTTCTTTTCACGCCATCATCATTAAATCTCTTTCATACAAAGGTCACGTTTCAAGTTTGGAGAAAAGATAATCATCACTTTGAGCTAAATATGGGCTGTAAGGGCTGATAAAGCTCTTTAAACCTAAGATATTTCTTTACTGGTTCTTTAACAACAACAACAACCGAAAACACGCGAGCAGATGACTTCAGCGACTCCATGGTGCAATTTATATAAAAAACTTGCATAATGTTCCCTATTAATTCTTCTGCTTCTTTCTTTAAAATCTATCAGAAGTATCCCTTGACAGTGCCAAAAAATATTGGAGCTATCATTTTCATTGGTTACGGCATTTTTGCTTTTCTTGCTGGTGCTTCTCCGAGTTTTTGTTTCCTCGGCTGATACGTTTTTCGCACAGAACCGTTGTTTATCACCAATTGCAACTGACAATAAAAGGTTTCTTTGTTTTTCAGTGTAAAGCTGAAACAACTGCTCATAGCAAAAGATATGCTGCTGTTTTTTAAAGTACTTGAGGTAATCTTGAAGAGACTTTGTTCATGGGAACCGTATTTATGAAAACTGCGAAAAGTAATTGCTTTACTGTTTCGTTCTTACTGCTTTCTTTTTGATTCTTAATCTGCTATCACTGGTAATTTTTTTCTGGAGGCAAGAAATATTTCTGATGTCATTTTATTCAACCGTCAACTTCCACAACAGTTATCAGGCCGTCCTCGTTGTAATCAAGTGGGGCTGAGTGATTAAAACCGTTGGATGCCAGTAGTTCGACCTACTTCGTGTTCGAAACCAAGCACGAGCGATGGCTGCATGGCTGCTTTTTGAACATTCCACCATGTGTAATGTAAATATCAAGCAGTTTCTCTAAGAAATTGTTTCATGAAAGCAGCTCTCCTCTTAAGCACATAGCCCTCGTGGCTTTCCTATGTTCAAACAGCCTAACCTAACCTAACTCAAGTTCTCATCTACGGAGTTTTGGCCTATGCGAAAATTGTTTTACGCATTCTTTCACTGCAGAATAGAAAAGAGACGATTCAGCATTACGCATTATCCAAGCATTGATTTATATCTTTGAGACTAAGTTTCTTTATAGTCAAAATTTTATTTACAGAACATATAATTTTGAACATTTCAGAATAATCTAGCACATTACTTCTGGTCAAAAACGAACGTAGGACGAAAAGGGAACGTAGGAACGTATGAGGCTTTTTTAGGAAAATTTAAAGTTTATTTATTTAAAACTGTCATTACATCTCTGCAGCAGAAATTGATTCACATACAATTTTATATGTGGGAGGTCGGAAAACTATTGGATGTACTTCCGTACACTTCGCAAAAAAAATAGGACAGTTCTATATCTCCCGTTCTACCGGGCAGATTGACGAAATTCAAATTGCGTCTCGAAAGCACGACTTAGGATATATATTACATATATATATATATAGCATTGCCCTAACATAGGTATTTTGACACAAAATAGGACTTTTTTTGAAATAACATACGGTTTTTTTCTATATTTCGTGTCTACGACTTAAATTATGACAAACTGTCAAGTTTTGTACAAATCACACGAGTAATTTTTAAAAAATTAGCTCTCAAAATTTGACTTCCGCCATGTTAAATGAATTTGGTAAATATTAATTAATATCACTTTTTTATTAAACGTTTTTGATTATTTCTTTCACGTTTCGAAATTTAGGTTTATTCCAAATAAAATTCAGAAATATTTTATGATCTATTTTTTAAATTTCTTTTTTAAAATAATTTTTATAAATTTTAAATTTTTCGAAAAAAAATTTATAAACCTATGAAATAAATATAAGCCTGTAAAATGTTTACCATCATCTTAAAGTAGATGTATTTCTAAGTATACCTACAAACAATTTTAGTTTTTTTATTCAGAATTTCCTAAGATATACGTGAAATTACATATTGGCGTGTTTTGAAATTTAACATATTTGTTGTAAGCGATAATAACGCCAAATGCGGTTTACGCACTTAAAATTATTTGAAAGTGTGAACGATGACTGTTTTTACGCTCCTTGACAATGAAAGAAAAGGAAAGGAAAATAGGTTGATGTAAATTAAGAAGTTCGCCAAGTGAATTATTTTTGGCGTAAACTGAAAAAAATGTGCCAAGATAAATTTTTAAATTTCTCACTAAAAATTGCAAAATTTAATATCTAGGCGTAATTTGAGTTGTAGATTCGAAATGTGGAAAAAAATTGATATGTGATTTCAGATTTGGTGTCAGAATACTTATGTTAGAACAACGGTATATATAAATCTAATATATATGCTGAGTCGCACTTTCGAGAAAAAACGCGGTTTTGAAAAACGCCGTTCGTCAATCCACCCAGTAGAAAGGGAGATATAGAACTGTCTTTTTTTTCCGCGGTGTGCACATTAGTGTAAAAAAATAATCCCAAAGTTCTATTACCTTTTATATGCGTTTACTTAAAGCGAGATAATTTATTCATATTTTGAGTATTATTGAGCCATTTCATCCAAAGCTTTTTGAATGAATCATACGTATAACCTGTATTTTGCTGAGAGTTAACCTATAATCTTCCTGATCCATGGACGGGCAATCTTAGTTATCTTATACTTAACAATGAATTTTTTTCCTATACTTAGAAGGAATTTAACAATTATTTGATCTTTTCATCTTTAAGAAAACTATTCCTAGCTTTAAATAATGATTTTGATAACCACATCTTACAAATAATTCTTATTAATTTTTAAAGACGTTGTCACATTTTTAGAAACCTTATTACATTTTTACTCCAAGGAATTTTGACGGAGAGTTGGATGAGAGACTATTTTCTTTCTCAACCTTCCCTTCACAATAAAGCGGTTTTATTGCTGAATTCTCACTATTATGTCTGCAGGTGCATTAGAACTCAAACCACACTTTTGATGGTAGGCAATAAATCTAAAGACATCCAAAGAAAGTAGTAGGTAATGCTGGGAATAAACGTTATACGAGAAGTGAAACGCAATAAAAAATTTCCTGCGACGTGATAGATATAAGAATGCAGAAGACAGGGAATTTCATCATTACATCCGACAGACTGGTAGATAAAAAGAATTCGAAGTTCTTACTGAGGAAATAAAAGTGAATATACCTCTGGTAAGAAAAGAGAACTGCCTGCTTGGCGCATCTGAACTGTGTTTTTTGGCTGAAGGCACTTATTAACAACAATGCGACTTCAAAAAAAACCGTCAGTTTTTCTAATTCTGGAATTACTCTGCTAATCAGTGTCTAGATCTAAGTTTCGACATAGGCTACAATAAGGATATCTTGATATTATTTTCTAATAAAACTGAATATCATTATAGATAACATTTACTCTCTTAGAAATTTGAATTAAATTTAGTTTTACAAAAATGCTTAGTATTTTTCATTTTGTTTGCACATATGTTATAATAAATTCATATATAAATTACAAGAAAATTCTTTCGTAAGACATTTACGGTTTTAAAACGGATACACGTTTTGCTGAAACAATATTAAACTCTATTTATCTTTTAAAAATAGGAAAGTGAGGAAATTAATAAATTTTGTATTAAACAAAATCTATGTTTGTACACAAAACTGCATTTATGCATGCCTTTTCGTTTTCCACCTTTTAACTCACGATAATTTTTCAAAATCTATTTGAAAGCAATAAATGAGCTGTATTTTCACTTACTAGAACATTTCGGAGGGAAAAGTGTTTCACTCTTCATTTTCTTTTACAAAAATAAAGCTTCAAGAATTTGATGGCATAAAGCTATTGCTAGTGAAGTTACCATACTAATTACACTCTAAAATAAAGCTAATGTTTTGCTTATTTGGAGGCAGTTTTGATTGTGAGAACTTTTTTAATACTCCTTCGACTGTTTTGCATCTAAAATTAATTGTATACAAACATTTTAATTCCGAGATAAATATAACTTATCACAAATTATTTTGCATGTGATATAAATCTGCTAGAATGAAAGTTTTGAATTTAAAATAATAATTCGTAAATTCTACATTATTTTGAATCATGTAATGCGACATCTCCTCCCGCTTTGAATTTCAGTATGTTTTTGATTTTCGTCAGCAATCTGGGTTTTTACTCTGTAAACAATTCTAATTTATTACGTGAATTTCTCAATAGTTTTTGAAAACTTCCTCTTAGCTCTCAAAATAAATTGCTGGAAATCGTATATTTATTTGCTTGTTTAGGTAAATACCACAAAACCCGAAATAACTATCCATCTGAAAGAAAAGATGGCCTCGTGGAGAAATTATTAATCAAGTAAATACCAAATTAAAATCATTAGATTAAGTGCTTAGTATGTAAAATACATAATTGTAGCTTTGTTCCCTGTAATCTAAGTAGCAGTTAATCTGAGTTTCCTAAATTGTGGGCTGCCAAAAATATGATTTTTTTACATATACATGTCGTATTTGTACATTATTTCTTTTAAGTCTAACATATATTTTGAATCATCTTTTATAACCTTCATTAAAACATAATTTATAGAGGTTCGAATTGTTTTGTGATAAATGTTTTACTGATATTCAAATAGAACGAGCTAAGATTTATGCTCAGAAGTAAAGGCAATTTAGTTTTCGCTACATGCTTTATGCATGTAACGAAATTTATTTAAGCAGACATTATTTCGCAGCAGAATAATGAATGTGCCCCCTGTTAATTGGCTAAGGACTTTCAAAAGAGATAGATGTAGTCAAATTCTGTGCATCTTAAGAAACTTTTCTGTACTTTTTTATTGGCAATAATCGTAAAACTGCTTCAAGGAATAAATTAAAAATGCCCGCAAGTGACATAATTAGAAGACGCTTGTTTATTTTTATTTTCATCTTCTATATTGAAATTTAATTGATGAGACTGTTTCAAACTATTACTCTGATACTATATCACTTTTGAATAACTCCAAGCTTTTGCACGAAGAATGCTTATCGTTTATCATTAAAATTGCGTTCATGATGAAATTAATCCAATGATGCGAGATCCTCTTGTCACCGAAACGCTAAAGGTCCGAAACACTTGTCTATTTGTCTTATCATCGATTTATATAGCCCGGAAGGGTTGGTTTCTAAGAGTTTTCTCCATTAGTAAAATACAAAGTAGTTCTTTTTAAAACGCTCTCGCTAAAGGCGTTACTTGTTAGGTATATTATATGTAATTCTCTGCCACAATTCCTTAATCAATGTTGCGTTAAAATCAAATCAGGCAAGACAATATAATCCATAAAACACGCTTGGAGTAAGAACAATTTTACAAGATTAAAGACTAACTGGTATTAAAATATTTTATAAACTGTTATAGTACTTGAAAAAAAAGCAATTGGAAAGGAAAATAATGTAAGATCTGTTCGAAGCAAATGGGAGCATCTTAAGTTACTCAAGTAACTCATAAAATATTTATTAATAAGAATTTTACCTCATTTTCTCTTCCCGTATAAAATTACTTTTTAATGTATAAGTAGAGAGAATATATGCATTCAGATAACTGAAGCGTAAATATAAACATATATATTATTAAAATAATTTATGAGAACGGAAAGAACATCAGAGAGATTACTTACGATCTACACTCTTAGACCAAACAAAAAGACTCACCACGACGCACCGAGAAAATATAAAGCAAATTGGACACAAATTGATATGCATACAGGTTTCGACGGAAAATGCAAGATTTTACGTTTTGTCTGCCAATGAATGAACGCTTGTCGCTACAGCGCATCTGGTCTGCGCAACTGGCAGGATATTTAAGAGGAGAAATTACGATTCCGGGTCATAAATTCTTCACGCATTTCATTCCGTGTAGTCTGGTAGACAATAACTATGCCTTGCATATAGGTGCTCGAACGATTTGAGCAGACGTCAGAATTTGAGAGAGATCGTGTAGTTGGGCTCAAAAAAGCCGGTTGTCTTACACGCGAATAGCTCGACATTTGAGCAGGAGCGATGCCTCTATTAGACGATGTTGGCAGGAATGGGTGAACCATGGCCACACACAGCGTCAAGAAGGAAGCGGTAGACCTAGAGAAACGACAGAACGGAATACCGAGCAATCGTCAGAGCGGCACTCACAGCCCCAGATACATTATTATCATCGATTGTACGTGCAACTAGTGCTTCAGTAACAGCAAGGACCATTCACAGACGGCTCACAGAAAGAGGGCTGAGTTCACGGCGCCCCTTGCGCCGACTACCATCGACCTCTGTACAACGTCAAGCCCGTTTGCAGTGATGTCGGGCTCATTCACACTGGAATGTCATTGACTGGAGAAGTATAGTCTTCAGTGACGAGTCCCGCTTTGAACTGAGCCCCGATGACCAGCGAAGGCGACTCTGGAGACGCCCCGGAGAGCGGTGTGATACCAACCTGACTGTCTTCCAGCAGACAGGCCGACAACCTAGAGTGATGGTCTGGGTTGCCATTTCATTTGACAGTAGGCCCCCTTTGGTTGTCATCCGTCGTAACCATACAGCACCGCAGTACGTCCACGAAGTTCTAAGGCCCTTGTGTTGCCCTTCATGTCATGCCACCCTGGGCTTACATTTCAGCAAGATAATGCCCGCCCCCACACTGCACCTGTTTCTATTGCTTGCCGAACATTACCTTGGCCAGCAACGTTGCCGGATCTCTCTCCTATTGAGCAGGTCTTGAGAATTATGGGCAGGGCTCTCCAACCAGCTCAGGATGTTGACGATCTAATGCGCCAGTCGGACAGAATTTTACACGATATCCCTCAGGAGGACATCCGCAACCTCTATCAATCGATGCCAGGCCGAATAACTGCTTGCATAAGGGCCAGAGGTGGACAAACGCGTTACTGACTTTTTCACTTTGTGAAGCCTTATCACTTTAATAAATCATCCAGTTTTTCTCAGACTGTAATCATTTGTTTTTCTGTACATGTACATCACTTCTACCCATTTTCGTCCCATTCGGATAACCCCTTCTTGGTGCGTCGTTTTTTTTTTTAAGTCTAAAAGTGTATTTTAGCCAAACATTTCTCAAAAGCCTTAAGAATATCATGTTTGCTTTCTTATTTGAAACTAATGCATAAATACTGTTAAACAGTATTAATTCGTGTACATCACTTCACAAAATTTCTATTTATTGACAGAAGATTTATATTAACTATTATTAAAAAACGAAAATTAGAATACGTAAGAGGCGTCAGAAAGTGCTTTTTACTTATTTGGAAAACTTGTACGAAGTAGAGGAACTATTGTAATCGCAAAAATTTTCGGGTATGATATTTCAACGAAAATATCTATATTGACCGCTACCGAATACAATTTAATGATGGTTTGTGTGACATATGTACATAATAAAGGAGTCTTCTTCCCAAAACGTGTTACAAAACAAATGTAATAAGATTTAAAATGTATTCAGAAGAGATTTTTTTCTCGACGTCTATACGTACCAAAAAAGGGAGATGCGCAACTACATGTTATATAGATATGTACGTTATAGATATGTGTTATATAGATACGCACATATGTATATAACATGTAGTTGTGCATCTCCCTTTTTGGTTGCAATCGGCCGCACCAAAAGCGCGTATACATATTGAGAAAGTTGATAAATTATCTGTTTGTTGTTGAGAGAAAAAAACTAGAAAAATAGTAGAAAAATCTGCGCGTAGTGCTGCATAATTTATATTATCTAACATGGTAAATGAAATATATGAGAGAATTACTTAAGGATTATAGGAAAAATGATCCCCTACCTATTTCCATTTCTATGAACTTGAAAATTTTATAATATACGTTTGGAACATAAAAAGTAAAAAAGTTGAAAGAACAAAAGGAGTGAAAATTAATCTTTTTTATTTAAAGCTCCAAACAGAACTTGTCAATGGAAAAGTGTTCTGAAACCTTAAACAAAGTCAATTAACTGAACAACAAAATACGAGTTTCATTCCGAACAACCCACTGAGACCTGTCTCGCCAATTAGCTTAATAGTTTTTAATTCTAAAAAATTTTTATATACAATTCTTCAATAAACTTAGACATATTTGCGGCTCTCGTTGAACTGCTCTCTTTTCCCTAGCCGTTTTTGTTGTCTGAACACAAATAGAAACAAATTATACAAGGGAAAATTTACATGTAATGCCTAAATAAAACATTTATAATCAAGGGGAAAAATTGGACTAATTACAATCGAAGGAAATTTATAAAAATAGTAAAATAATAAGACAATAAGAAAAACAAAAAGCTGTACTAATTACAATGTAACAAATTTTTCATCGAAACATTTGATTGTCAAATGTAAGGGCTAAATAAGGGTCAGCTACGAATGCGTATTTAAAATAAAAATACCTTTTGCTTAAAGTAAAGGTAATGGAGAAAAAAATGCCACAATGTTAGGGGAATTAAGTAAAAAACTGCCACAAATGGAGGGGTTTTGCAAAAACAAATTATAATGAAAAAACCACTCCTACCTGTAGGTGCTTCTATTTCAAAGTGAAAGTAGTTAGGCTACGGGGTTACCTCTCTGTAGGACAGGGAATACAAACTGCTACGTAATTTGCGACTCTGTTTCTAAGTCTATGATCTGAGCAAGGAGGGACCAGTTTTGTGGGGGTGTTGGAATTTGTTAGACAGAAGCGTCTGAAGGACTGAAAAAGGGAGTGCTGGTAGAGTTGGCCAAAGTTCGGAAATGGAAAAATGCGTTTGTTAGTAAAACGTCGTCATTTTTCTCGCATTCGAGCTATAATAACGCCTTTTCAAAAAAGGAAAAGTTCAGTAAGTAGTAAAAGTTAGTAAAAGTTCAGTGGCTAGCAAATTAGAGTGTATTAATTTATGTATAAATATACTAACTTAATTCACTTACGTAGAATGTCAAGGATAGAGTTCTTAAGAATTAAATTACATATATACATTAAATTGTCTTTAAATTCATCCACAAATTACCTCCTTTCAGTTTAAGCAAAAGTTTCTTGTCACTTGTTACAAGGAATTTTAAAAAAAAGATTAAGGTAAATGCCGGCTTTTTTCTAAGCGAAAGAGAAATTATTTTATTGGGAATTTTATTGCGTTGAAGTATATTAATGAAGTAGTAAATTTCTTCTTGTAGAAAATCTGTATCATTGTTGATTCTTTTTATCCTGAGAAGTTGAGAATTAATGGCATTAATTATGACTTTTTTCGAGATGTTAGATGTCCAACTGGTCAATTTTAGCATGTTAAATTTGAATTCTCTTCGTTTATCGTAAATTTTCATTTTCTTGTAATCAATGATATTTAAATCAAGCTAGATTATGGTGTGTTGTTCAGGGCTAGTATTGTTAAGTTTTAAGCTGGAAGAATAAATATCTGCCCTTTCAATTTTATTAAAGTTATTAATTGCTATGATGTCGTCGATATATCTATAAATTAAGACATAATATTTACGTTTTTCCTTTTCTAGTGATAATTGAAACTTATATTATTGCGTGAAAAGGAAAAGTGTACAAATGGCTGAAGAACTAATTCCTTCCTTTGGAATTCCATTTATTTGCTTATAAAACTTGTTATCAAATAATAAATAAGTTTCAGCGATATTTTATACAGAATCTTCTTTTGTGATGATCCGGTCGAACTGTGGAAAACGATCTGGGAACGTAAGAAGGCTATTGTAAATTTCCTCTAACGGTAAAGATGCGTATAGATTTTCAAAATCAAAGCAACTAATATTCTTGATATCTATTGTCTGCAATGTATTCAAAACTGTTTCGTTGCTATTAATGATCCAGTTGAAGTTGTGTTCTTGAAAACCGATATCATTAATAAATTTGAGTATTTGTTTTAGTAGGAGCGTAAAACGATAGTCGATTTCTTTCAAGAAACTTTTTGTACCATTAGGTATGAAGCAGAATTTAATTGGATTTTTACAGAATTTAAGCAGTGCATAGAGATTAGCAAAACGATTAAAAGAGTTGTTAGGGCGAATTTTAAGTTTTTTATAAAGTGCCTTAAACTTTTTAAGAATGATTTTTTCATTGGTATTAATGAGTTGATAGGTGTTAGTACTGTGAGTTCATTATTAATAAACTCAAAGTAAAATTTCTTTCAGATAATGTTGAAGTTATTACTACCTTTATCAATTCTGGTGATAATAAATTTATCTTGCAGCTGTAGTATTTTGTGTTCGAGACCTTTTTTGTTGTGTATCTGGGTAAAATTGGTATTGTGGTTGTTTTTCTTGGCAAATTCTTGCAAGAGAGCTTCTTTCCATTCCAGAAAGGTGTACGTAGTTAGGCTAGTTTGATAACTAGCATAAACTATGAATGTGTTCAGGTCTTGAACTATGAATGCTTGTTTTTTTACTCATATGAAAAGCAGAGCCATGGAGCAGGCAACATCGTTTCCAGTTTTGCATATGAATTAAGAGCAAGTGACTTTAAGGCTATCCTAGAAGCAATACTGCAAGGACATTCAAGATTCACCCAGGATGTACACCAACACCCAGAAACAATCAAGCAGATGGGAAAGACATGCATTATACAATGGATACTTGCACATGTTGGAATCGATGGAAACGAGGCAGCCGATGACCTGGCAAAAAAGGCAAGAAATCTCAACAACTCAATGCTTGCCACTCTTGAAAATGCTAATGCCATTGGCAGATATAGATTCAAAGAGAAATCTATTAAGAAAGATATGAGATCGATGCAAACAGAGAAATTATAAAGACCATACTAGATTGAGAACCATTTCATTTTAGAGGAATGAAAATTAATAAAGATGGTACCAGATCATATAGAACTTATAGAAACTGCCCCGATACGGAGCTTTCTCCAGAATACATCTTCACCTGTCTGGCAATACTTGCAGCTCTGCAAAGCTTGGGCGAATTTTTTTCCAGGGAAAGCTGTATGGTGAAAAGGTAGTGGAGCTGGCAAAAGCAAGGGTTTCCACGCATACTTCTCAAAGGACCCGACACCAATCAAGCAACTATTAGCAAACTCTTCTTGTATTTTAGGGAAATCCTCGTCTTCAACAAGTATAAGTTTGACTCTATAAGATAAATATGAAACAAAATATATGCCATTAACTCCATTTAACGGCCAAATAATAGATTACTTTACCCCCAACCTTTTCAAAACAGTTTGTAATCCTGAATATGTAATGCATTTCATTCAAGAAATCAGTAACTGCCATAAAATTCGAACGAGTTGTCAACACTTCCGTGCAGTTTAGCGGCTACAAGGTCAGAAGCTTTCTCATCACCAAACTGAAATAAAGGATCCCTGCCGACATCCTCTCGTATGGTGTTTTTCTACTCTTTTGTTATTATGGTTGATTATGCTCCATATATAATAACAGATTATTTTCTGAAGATAATTTTGCATGCTAATGAAGATGCTTCTTGGGATGCCGATTTATTTGACAACTTGAAGTGTGGAAATGAAATGCTTTTTACGACTCAAAGCAGAATGAAGTTTTTGTGATATATTCTATTGCATTGTCCTTAAACTTTCGTCTACTACATGGGTTGCAGAACAACTACAAATGAATGGGATTATTTGGTATTATGAAAGTGGTACCTTATTCTTACGGCGATTGTTCTTTCTAGAACATTACCAGGTATCGGCAGGAGGCTGATGGGTCTGTAAGAGAGTGGATCTGTTGGATCGTGGTCTTTTTGGGGGAATAGGATGCAAAGAAATTCTGAAATTGACTCCAAGCTCTTTAACATTTCTAAAATGAATATATATTACTTCAATACTAATTTCTGAGGTGGAACTGAAAACCTGAAAAAAAAAAATGGGATCAGTTGAAAAACTGGAAACTTCTTGAATTTTTGTTTTTCCAATAGGTTTTTATAATTAATCCTGTAAATAAATAATAGACTAAAAATCTTGAGAAAGTTCTGTGATTAACCCTAGTATAAAAGTTGACAAGGTCCTCACATTCGATTCTGTGATTTTGCAGGCACATTCAGGAGGAATGAGTAATGAAAACAACCATAAAATAATCTTTGCTGTTTGTTTTATTTCTTATTAATAGATGGCGCCAGTAGCTCGACTTCCTTCCTCTTCACTAAAAAGACCACAGAAGACCGAAGAGGGGTTCACTGTTGCCATTCCTTTATTCTCTAGAAAAGAAAATAACTCTTTTATTATTGTTTATTTACTCCATTTTCAATTAATTTTATTTAAACTCACATTATTTCTTACACCTTCGAATGTTCTAATTTTTTATTTGCCTGAATTAAATACTGTATTAATACTTTAATTATCTTTCCACACTTTACTTTTTAATTATTATGGTTTTATTTATTGATAGTTTATTTATCAGTTTCTGTTCGCTGTTCTTGACGGTTATCTATAAGGACCGACACTTTTAATTTTAAAAATCAAGCCTTGCTGCAAGCAGTTATTAATATTTATTTTATTTTTCTTAGCATTACCTTTACGGGGAGTTTGTATTACGTTCAAAACAAGAAGAGTGTTAGAAACTGATATTCTATACTGTTACGATATTTTAGTGTCAAATTATTTGTAAAATTACGTATTATAAGACGAATTACCGTTTTACTTTAATGTCTGCTGTTACTGCAAATTTTCTAAGATGAAAAATCCAATCTTGTAACTTATAATAGGAAATAAATTCTTTTATCCGCAACCGAATCCTTATATAATATATATTGAGGCGTAATGTTGTAGATAGGTTTTCAATCGTATTATTTATAAACAGATTCTGCTGACTTAGGCCAGTAAAAAATTCCTTAGGCGTAGATAAATCAAGAGAAAATGCAAGTTTTTATGGCACATGCTTACGAAAAGCGACAATGAAACAGTTTATCAAAGCACATTCCCCCTACCCCCACATGTGGAAAAGAGTACTTTTGGTGCTTTGTTTTTCATTAAAGTATATGTCTTATTTTTGATATACAAGTTTTATCATCACTAAGATCTAGATTTCTAAACTTGCTCCGCAACTGTTTTGAAGTAGCACTTAAATAGCAAATGCACACGTAATTAGGAGCAGCTGCTACACTAAATTTAGCTACTTTTATAAAGTTTTAAATGTACTGAACTTTATAATCAGCAGTAAGAAAAAAATAATTAAATTCAACGCAACAAGAGTGACAACAATAACAATGAAGCATATAAGTCAATGAATGCAAACAGAGATTAAACTTGAATGGCAATAACTTTTTTGAATTCATAACGTTAAAAAATAAGCCTTTTCCAAACTAATTTATTATACAAATACGTTATGTTTTGTAGTTCAGATGTTTGGGATCTCTTCTCCTTGCGCTTGTTTATTATACACAAGCATAAAACTAAACTGTTATTATTACGTTATTGCAATTATACATACGCATAAAAATATGTCATTAATCTTAAATTATATTTTTCCTGAACTTTAAATTGTGGATCTGCAAAAGCATCGTTTCTGGTTTCAGCGATATTTTAGACAGATTCGTATTTTAAGTCACAGCTTCGGGATATTTCCATTTTTGGTTTATTAAAAGTTATAAAATTATCACTTATCTTTTTTCGAAAAAATATTTATTAGTCCAAAGCGGCAATTTGTCCAAAATGACTATTAATTTCGTTTTGCCATCTCGGGTTGATTCACTAAAAGCGTTGTTTCACTTTTCAAATTGTTGCCACCAAATATTATCGTCCTGTATTACATTTAAAGAAATTAAATAATGAAGAATCTATATAAATGTATATATGTTTCTCTCCATTGTGATAAAACAACGGTACCTAGAGCCAGCAAATTATGAATATCGAACGTTTTCACTCGAATATGGGCATCTGGAAGCCCAAATTTGAAATTTGCAATTCGTTTTATTAACTGTTTCATGTTTTGTAAACTTTTAACGAATTTTTGATTAACAAACTCAAGAATTTCAAAGCGAGCATTAGCAACGTTGTACAGAAAAAGCACTTTAATCTCCAGCGCGTGATTCTGTGTATCTCAAATTCTAAAGATGTGCTCATTTTAAAATTATTTTGCAATATTGCTCTTGAACTGAATTTTATGGTTTAAGTGCGAAGAACATAATATTTAACAAATAAAGGTAACATAATAAATGTTCAAAAACGCCTCTTTGGATGAAATTTAAAATCTGAAACCTTTCAAACTTTTTAGTCCAAAAGGGCTTTGTCCCTGAAGGACTATTGTTTTCGTTTTGCGATTGTGCGTCTGCAACATTAAAAGTCTGAATCACTTTTCAAACTGTTGCCACAAAATATTGCAGCCTGTATTATATTTAAAAAAATTAAATAATGAAGAATCTATATAAATGTATGTATATTTCTACAAATATAATAAAACAAGGTACCTAGAACCATTTAATTTTGAATAAAGTATGTTTCCACCCGAAAATGAGCATCTGGGAGCCCGAATTTGGAATTTGTTTTATTTTCTATTTCATATTTTGTAAAACTTTAACGAATTTTTATGAACAAATTCAAATGATTTTAAAGCGAGCAATGGCAACACTCTACGGCGAAAAAAATACCTTTTTATCTAAAGCGCGCGAAACTGTGTATCGGAAATTCTAAAGATATACTCATTTTAAAATTATTTTGCGATATTGCTGTTGACCTGAATTTTATGGTTTAAGTGCGAAGAACATGATATTTAATAAATAAATGTAACACACAAAACGTTAAAACATCCTTCAGATTTTATTTCTTTTCTGTTTTATTATTATTGTTACGAATTTCACATTTATTTGGCTATTTATTTAGAATTGTAATTAGATTTGCTTCATGTTGCCTTAGCAACGCAGACGATTTTTGAAGAGAAAGCTACGTCGAAAAAAA
>KK113796.1:106265-134276 GCA_000611955.2 Stegodyphus mimosarum
CTTAATGCTGTATTGATTGTAGCGATTTCGCTGTGAGATAGAACTATTTTATCTGTTTTGAACTGAGTTTTTGCTAAACGTTTGAGATATTGTGATATTGTGCGAAGATTTGTGAAGAAATATTTCAGCATTTTAATTTATTTCTTGTAGAAAGAATAAATTTTTGTTAACTTTTTACGACTTGTGCATTCAATATATAACGAACCCGTACGCACGTAACATTATTATTTATTTTAATTCATCTAGAAATGCAATCGGAAAAATGAAGGATTACGATGTCCTCTGGCTGCTCTCTGATGACAATAAACAGCTTATCATAATCATTCTTTATTATCCTTTTTTCATTCTCCGATGTATTTGGATTTGGAGAAATTTCTTTTAATTTTCATTATTTGCCATTTCTCTTTTACTTGTATTCCATGAATACAACTGTTGATTTAAATAACTTAAATATAATTATTCTCTTACATATGAAAATATGAATACATAAATTAAACTTTATGCACATACTAGAGCTTCAGTTTAAATATATGCAAGAAACTTCAAGTAAACGTCTAGTATTTTATAACTGAAAAAAAAGTAATGTGTTAAAATAAAGAATATTGGCAAGCAAACCTCTATGAAAAAATGCAACTATGTTTATCGTGTAGTTAAGCGTAGTTATAAATTCATTTGATTTCGCTTTCAAAAATAGCCTATGCAAAAAATAGTCTATAAAAGTTTTAAGTTTTTTAAATATATTCAGTCTAGTGCATACATTTCTAAGATTAATTGTAGATGGTAAATAAGTCTCCTTTTAGGTAAATTACATTTTAGTTACGTTACTCTTCTTGGTCTAGTCACGGAACAAAATTTGCCATTAAATTTCAAGTTTTAGTTCGACGTTTCCAGGGAAAAGACAAGGAATTTTCGCCGTCAACTTACCCCAGAAAACATGAGAAAGGGTGTATCTAGCTAGCGTTGAAAGTGGCATTAATGGGAGAATAAGCTGGCTTCCTTGTATTTAATTTGCACATCATTTTCTAAATTTACTCCGTTGTTGGGCATAAAAATGCAAATTCAGTCTCCTCCGAGGAAACTCTCTTTTGGGAAGTTACATTCTAAATAAATAATAAAACGTGACAAGAATATCCTAGTAGTTAACGTTAAGCATTAAATAATTACTGTATTTTAAGTAGCGAATAATTTTGCCTAACCAGCATTAGTTAATATGTAGACGCATTCTAAATTAAGCAAATAATATCTATCACTCCCCTGAGGAAAACACAATATATCTACCTAAAGTACTTATTTGAAAGATATGCAAATAGGGTAATTTATCCAAAACATTGCGCTGACTTTTGTCTTGTCTTTTTGCCAATAAATTTATTTTAAGAACATGGGAACAACATTTTGAATGAGCAGTTCCGCGCATGAATTTTTTTCGTTTTCAATTTAAAATTGATATACGATTATAGAGGTGTAAAACGAGACTGGTCCAATAAATCTTTGTACTTACAGAATCAGTTCGTGACATTATCGCCTTCAGAGTAGTTCCCTTCATTATTCACACATTTCTGCATTCGGTGCTGCCATTGCTGGTAACAGTTCTGGAACGAGGTTTTTGGAAGACCCTTCAGGCGATTCTCTGTTCTTGCCTAAACCTCTTCAATTGAGGTAAAGAGGGTTCCCTTTAAGTAAGATTTAATTTAGGAAATAAAAAACGTCACATGGAGCCAAATCAAGTGAATAAGGAGGATGCCCCATCACAGTAATGTTTTTGCTGGTCAGAAATTGCTTGACAAATAGGGCCGTGTCAGCTGGTGCATTGTCCTAGTGCAACAGCCATCCATCACTACTCAACTGTGGCATTTTTTTTTCTAATTTTTTCACGAAGTATTTTTAGTACTTCAATGTAGTAGTGTTGATTAACAGTCTGACCGCTGGGAACTCATCCAATCATTACAATTCCGAAAACAGTCGTTGTCAACTCCATTGTTTTTTCAAGCTACACTTAGTCTTCTTTTTTTGTGTGTGTCACACCTTGTATTACAGTAGGTAGTTGATTTTTAATTTTATACTGAAACTGTAAGTGTTACTTTGACTGAACTACTTGGAAAATGTTTCTATTTTACGAAATTACTGCAATGTTCTCTATTATTGTTATTATTGTGACACTTGATACAAAAGAAATCATAGATAACTTCTGATTAACAGATCTGCAGACGCTGAAAAGGCAAATTTAGGCGAAAAATCGCATTTTAATTTTATTACTTTATTTTATACAGCATAAAGTTAAGCAAGTTTGTTTTTCAGATTTGTGCTAATTAAAAGATAATGTAATAAACTTTTATAAAATAAAGAAAACTGTAAATGAGCATCTAAATATCAAAATTGGGTAACATGAATACACACCAGCTGCCTTAGAAAGTTCTCTATCCCTCCTCTTACGCAGGTGGCTTTTGTGTTCCTTGGTACGTTCAAATAACTAAACTAAATCCCAGAAAGTATCCCTTTAAAGTGCTTGAAATCCGTTAGGCACTAATGTAAAGACAAAAAATATTTCGCATTTGTTTTCAATAGTTTTGAAACACTAATAATGATTTAGAAAGTAGATGTAATCAAACAAAACTATATTGGCAATTCAAAAGCAAGTCAGCTGGTGACGTCAATCATATTCACGGAAAATTAACTAACGCCTTTAGTGGTCAAATCAAAAATTACCATAGGGTTGCAATTTGCAGAAACTTCCACTGGTTCGTAAAGTACCTTCGAGTAATATGGAAGAACTCCAACAATATTCCATTGCTGTTCAAATGTAAAACAACCAATATATGGTTATTGCCTATCGGCCTCAACAACTAGTACAAACTTCAACAAGCTGCAGTAACTGCACCAAAATTCAGTAAGTGGAAATGGAGTCAAAAGCAAAATGATCGTATTTAAATAATATAGTATACGACACCGTGTTTCTAAAATGCTTGCACGAGAGAAAAGCAAGATCGAAAGCAAGAACTTCAAATGTATTCTTTGAAAGTTCAACCCCAAAGACATTGTAATTGAGCAGAAACTTTAAATTTATGGGCAGTGTCATTCAGTTTAGCAGAGATTATAAAGGGTTAATAGACTTTTTCTTTTTGAGTTGTTGATATTCATCCTGGAGCGCACACACAAAATGGAATTCTTGTATTTAATTTGCTAGCTAAACGAAAAACAAGTTGACAAACACGAGTGTACCTTAATGCACGAAGTATGGATTGTCCATGAAAAAATAGTGAATTTGTTCTAAGAACAGAAATTGTTAAAAGTGATCATGAGGAGGGATAAGCTATAAACAGTGTGAGTTTTACGTTAGTACATTTTTTAGTATAAATATAATAGTTTGAACCTAATATGTGCTGTGCTTAATATTGATTTTTATACAAAAATACCTCACTAAAAACTGATAACATAAAATATTATCTATCCCATTTTTATGAAAAAACGTGTCTTGCTTTCATATTGTTTTAGTATACATACTAAAAGAAGTTCACTCGTGTAAGTGATTTCTAATAATAGTCTACCTTTTGTGTTATAACATACTAAATATGCCTAAAGATATAGTTTCTATTCTCTGATAATCTCTAAAATTTTCATTTATTATGATATATTTTAAATTAAAATCCAAACGAAAGAAGCATATTGTTTGTTTCAGACTGTTGTTCCTCAAATAAGTGTCAAAAGTTTCCATTTAGCAGTTTCGAAATTTTTGAAAACTTTTCCTTATTTACTGCATTTTATTAACATTTTTGTATTAAAAAGTGATGTTTATTTGAAATATTAATAGTCTCTTTTTAATATTTATGAAACATAAAGCTAAAAATATAACCAAAGTGTTTTAACATTATATTTTTAAAACAAGCACTTCGGACATATTGGGATACCTTAAGTACGCAAGGCTGAACATGTGTGAAACCATATTTAATTTTTATTGCTACTATTTTTCGAAGGAAATGATAAGAATCTTATTCATAGGGTTACTATGAATTTTAGCGTAAGTATTATGAATATAATTCGGTTTCTCTTTAAAAGGTTCCACGAACCCAAACTCTTAAGACAAGTAACTTTTATTGCTATAATTTCAGTTATTGTTGCCCAGGCAAAATAAGGAACTTAACTGGAAAAGAAACACGTCCATGTAAATTTTAAAAGCAATTTTTATTGACTTTTACGCAAGATATACCAAACTAAGGTTACTTTTGTGCTTTATTTAACAACTGAAGAGCACTTCTAAATGGAAGAAATATTTCTGAAAGGCTCATGAATAACACGTTTTAAGAATTAAGACCTTTCTTTATTAAATATGTGTATGATCTTTACAAATGCTTCATTTGTAGTGAAATAACATCATAGCAAATTATTATTCTAATAATAATTAGCTCTGCCATTTTAATAGCTTATTTTAATAATTGATTTTATATTCTGTGTCTTTAATTTTTGGAGGAAAGTAATTCTTAAACTAGTAGATCTTTTTTAACTGCTCAGCTTAAATTTGTTTTATATGCTAAATCGAAATCTGCATACCAAAATCATATTGCCTTGTTTTTAAACTTTAAGGTTTCATGTCAATTTTAATATAATTTGAAAAGTCATTAGGTTTATCGATGCAGAACACTTGAAAAATAGGCAGTATCCTCGCCGGGATTCGAATTCTAAACCTCCCGATTACGCGTTGTAAGAAAATCTTTGATTTCTTTACCACCGAAGAAATTTCAGTGAAATGTTAATGGAAATAATAGGATAAAATAATTCGACTACAGACCAAATCAGTTAGATCATTGCTGGGAAAGATGGAATATCCAAAAATACACTAACCCTAAAATTTGCAAACCGCATTTTACCAGAGGTAAAGAAATCAAATGTTCTCCTAGAACAAAATGCGAAGTACTTCATGGAGCTACATCCTGTGAATTACAAATCAAAGGGGCTCGGTCTTGAGTTTATCACCCTGTTTATATCCCTGTTAAGATAGTTTTCTGTTCGGTTGAGAGAGAGGACTGCCCAATTATTTTCACAAGACTAGTTTTCACTATTCTTACTATACAGTCATGCAAACAACGATCTTTTACAACGATGAACTCCTTTTACATGAGGCTCTTTTTACATGACATTGATGAATTGATGAGGCTCCTTTTACAACTATGAACTTCCAGTTAAATTCCAGTTTTCACCTAAAATTCACTAACTTTATTGTGGTTTATTTTCTTTCCTACTGCCTTCAATTCTCGGCTTGCTCTTTTGAATGTTTCTTTCGTTATCGAATAGGTTGTAGAACATAGTCAGCGTCGTGAAATGAATCTTCGAAATTCAAGTAAGCACGTTTCTATACTTAGATTAGGAGCTAGTTATAAATAAATGGCTCGTGTAACTTCTCAGGTACACAGTAAAATATAACGATTTTCTTTATAATTCTCTCTTGCAAACAAAGTTACAGCGAAATCGATGCCAATTACATCGAATGGAGGAAATTTTTGAATACGTTCTACTGGAAGCGGAGCTGTAACTTGTACTCCAGGACAAAACTTATGTCGCCTGCATATTAGGCATTTGTTCAATACAGATTTAACTTTCCATCTTCCTCTGAAAATCCGAAATTTTCTCCTTAGCCAGTGTCTTAGCCAGTGTCTCACCTATTCCTGAATGTCGCATCTTAACTATGCGCGTCCACAGTTAAGAGTTCTGTATACTTGATTCCTCCAGGAATTAACAATGGGTGTTATTCTTTCATTTCGCATATGAAGATTGTAGCCTTTCCATTATGCATATCAGTTCGTTTTCATTTAATTCTTGATCCAGAAAGATGTTTCTAATACATTTTTATTGGCTGAACTTTAAAAAACTTGTTTCTTTCTTCTTCAAAATTGTTTGACTGGATAGTTTTCTCAAAACAAATTTTTGCTTCTGACCGTTCTAAAGCTAAGGAACCTCCTTTAAAAATTACGAAACTTAGAATAGCTTTTTAGTCAGATGTGGACACTTTTAAGGAGTCAATTTGGGTACCTAGAGATTCTAATTCCCAAAAGCTTTTAACTGAGACTTTTAACTGATCGTAATCAAACCGCTTCATAAGAGCACCATTTAAGACTTCAATGGATAACGTTTTGATAATTGAAGAGGAATATGTAACTTATGTTGATGTTTAAAGAGGATTATGTTAAATATATGTTCAAGTAATTAAACTTTTCTACATCATTTAGCGTTTCGTTGTTGTAAATAGTAGTTTCATAGTGGGCCCAGAAATTGTCATTTCAGTACTTCTCTATCAATTATTTTGATTACTAAATGTGGAAGTTTAACCTGAGAGGAAATCCTTGTCAAATTAGAAGGCACAGAATTATTCTGCACTTTAATTTTTGCTTGTCTTTCCCTGTTTACGCGTTTTTTGCAAATTAAAAGTTTCTCTTTATAATTTTCAATAGGCCACCCAGGCGATAAAATGGTTAGTGACTCTCACTGCTGTAGCGAAGGGCCCGGGTTTGAATCCTGGAAAAGGTATGGATGTAAATTGTCTGTTCCTTAGCAGAAGGTAACGGTGAACCATGTAATAGGTGCCTCCATAATACACCGCTTCATGCCTTAGTTGTGGGCAACGTCGGCTAGTGCTCGCCATTGCAAATAAAAAAATAATAATTTTCAATAGACGTTATGCAGAGTTGCCTACTCTCCCGATTTAAGCGGGAGACTCCCAATTTCCGATTGTTCTCCTTCCAACCCGATTTACAACATACTCCCGACTTTCTCGTATTTTTTAATTTTGTCACTATTTTACGTGCCTTGGTTTTAATAGTCCGTTATTTGCACAAAAAAAGTGATCTGGAGCGTCTGAAAATACATGGTTTTCCTCTAGAATTCATAGAAAATCAAAGTAGATTCATCAGCGAGAAATTTTGGTGCTTCTACTTTGTGAGTGAACGTACGTGTCCGAAACCTTCGTGTTCCAGTTTTTCAATAAGCACTGAGCACCACTGCGAGCGAACTGACACGTACTAGCCAATGAGCACAAAGTAAGATCGAGGATGTTATTTCGTTCACCCTGTCATTGAGCTGTGTGAGTGCACGTTCTTTCGAGAAATAGTTTAAATTACGACCTTTTATTTTAGTTATATCTGCGAAAAAGGTAAAATACTTATGTTGTAGAGTCATTAGGTTATTTCGATGCAGGAGATGTGAAAAATGAGCAATGCCCCCACGGGACTCGAACCGCGGACCTCTCGAATATGCGCCGAGCGTACTGACCATTACATCACGACGGCATGCTAAGAAGGCGGGAGAAATACGTTATAATATAGTTTTCAGAAATCGTACACAGGTGACTTTCCTTCCATTGTTTCCTCATGAAAATGTTTGCGATATGTACCTCTTGTCATTAAGATTTTTCGATTTCGCACGGTGGAAGGACCGATGTTCTCAAACGTGTGCGTACACAAAAACACAAGAACAACATGAGTTCTACTGAAACAAACACAAAATTAATTTTTTCTATGGAAACAAAGGGCCATAAAGTTATTAATGCAGAATGTACTGTTTGCATTTAAGAATTAGTAACTGAACTTATATATATATTAATTAGTAACTATTTAAAGTCAATTCATTACTAAAAAATATATTTTTATTAATTAAAAAAACTTTTTGTCATTGCAAAAAATTTCCTGATTTTTCAGTGTCGAATGTTGGCAAGCATAGATATCATTTTCTAATTGATTCGCGTCTGGTATATCTTCTTCTACTTTTTTGCCTAATTCTAACAAATCTCGCTCTGTTAATACTGAACACAATTCTTCGATAAGTTTAGTATTCGGAGTAGTTAACATTTAGCTCTGCTTCTAATTTTTTAATAATTTTCAATGCAGCTGTTCTTAACGACGTGCGCTTCTTTATATTCTTCTCAAGTCTTTCTCATTATAAAACAGAGAAATTTCACTTACCTCTTTTTTTCCAAATAACTCTTTTTCGTATCCTCTCTTGTCGTGGTATTCCGAGTTTCGGCACCATTTTGCGTGGACACTACATTACCATTCGTTAGATTTCTTTTCGAGTATGAAATCCAAAGGAAAAAGGTCATTTCATTTATTATGAACACACTTACAAATTTTATTTACATGCCATGTAGTGCTTCACAACCATAATTGTTTAGGTAGGCGCCTTTGGTATTATTAGAATTAACACCTTCGTTCTTCCAATGATAATGTTAAGTTACCGAGTAAGTCCAAAGACAGGACGCTTTGAACGCCATCCAACGGCGGTCGCTATCAGTTCATAATACTCCTTGGACGAGCTATCCAGTTATCCACGAAGGCCCTCAAAGAGGAATGAGAAATTACCTTATAACTTTTATAGCATTTAAAGATTTTATGGTAAGCTCTTCGAAGTGAAAGTGAAAGGAAAGCAAAGTTAATGTTTTGTTCAAAAAAGCCTCCACAAATAGTTTCTCGGAAGCAACCAAATCACGAATCTCGTTTCATTAAGCAATCAAATCGTTGGATGCAGGTTGTTCAATTTTTGATCCAAATGATTTTTTTATGTGCGTTGCAAAAGGAATACTTATTTTCCGAAATCAAGGATTGAATTTAATTTTACAAGCAAAATATTTTTTATTTTTATCTGCTCTCATTATTCTGTTTCGTTCTTTTCCTGACATCTGTCTTTCTTTTTAATCTCCTTTCGCATTTCGTACAATTATTTTTCTCAGAGAGTTGCTTGTCAAATACTTTTTTCAATTCCCAGTTTTAAAAACAGTATAAATTTTTTCGTTTTCTGACTCGTGCCTGCAGTTATGTTAACTAGAGCCGGCTAATTATTCGCTAATTAGTGTTCAACTCAGACTTTGAAATACCATTTTATTTGCACAAGGGTTTTTTTTTAACTTCACAAATTTTGAGCAGTGTTTATCTTAATTGCGTTTAATGTAATATTTTGATCTCTATTACATTTTGTTGCCATTTTTTTAAACACATGCCATATAATATTTTTTTACTATGTCAGTATTCCAATAGGAGCTTAGAACTGCATTAAGGTTATTTAAAGCAAAACTTAAAGCTCATTAGCTACTTGAATTTTGTGAAAAATAGTGTCATTATTGAGTGACTTAGAAAGAGAAAAAAATTCATTTACTCACTCTGTCGTATTTTTTACCCTAATTATCAGTTCATAGACGAAAATATCCTTTGGAATTATTGTTTGTTTCTTTGATCTAAGTAAAAAACAAGGTGAAGAAACTGTAGCTGACCATTAAGAAAACGTTTTCATTCAGATTATTTTAAAATGCAAACTTTGTCTTGTAATATATTATTTCGGGTAAAATATATTATTTTCTGTTAATTCTCTCGGCAGTGAATAATTATATTCTGATCCATATTTATATCAATTTTCTAAGGTATTTTCTCCTTCTTCCCGTATACATTCGTGGTGTTAATTGGAAAGCACATCCGACTGGCAATCGGAAAGTTCCAGGTTTGAGTCACTACGAGGGCAATGTGGACTTTTTTATGTTCCTTGCTTCGAAAAACTTAGGCTTTAAAAATAACATCTTGAATTCAAAAGTGGTGGGCGGTGATTCGTCATCACCGTCTTTGGCGGGTATGTTCCCGCCTTTGTAGTCGCACTTTCAGTGGGAAGAAAGTAATATATTTTAATTCTTTTTTTGCTTAAATGGAAGCACATCCAGCAATCAAAAAGTCAAAAGTTTGTCTTCAAACGTTCGAGTCCCAGCTAACGCACCGGAGAATGTTTTATTTTTCTTACTTTAATGACTCTACAGTTTTAAGCCTGAAATTATAATTTCACAATTTCTGTTTAAGTTTACATGCATATATAAAGGAATGTTCATTTATATGTATACAAGCTAATTCATACAAATTCCGTGATTGTTAAAATTTCTGGCGTTTAAGACCCGTTTGATAAATTTCATTGGTACTTATGTATTAACGTATCCACCTTTCCACAACCTGGTGATTTTTTACACATGAAAAGATAGAATTATTTATCGGGTGCAAAATGTCAATTTTCACGACTTTCCTTAAGCGATTCGCAAAATATCGATATTTATCATAAGTCGGCAGACATGTATTAAAAGGGATTTAAAATACAAATTTTAATTATTACATAAAGATTACACAATACATTAAAAATACATTTTTCGAGAAATCCTTCTCCCCCCTCCCGCCAGATAGACAGCGATCTGTTTTATTGCATCAAAGAAGGACAGCGATTTCTAAAAACACATCAAAGAATTGCACAAAATCTACATCGCGCACAAGATCGGCATTGCGTACTGGCTATTCACCAAACGCATTTCACATTCAGCGGTTTTGCGGAAAAATACTCTATTTCTGCAAATATTTTACCTTAGTTTCTTCTATTGGTAGCAAATTCCACAAACACATACTTTAAAATTGAGTTTAACGAAAAAAAAATAGTACGATTCTTTTATAAAAACCGTTGGAACTTGGAATACAACAAAAAGAAGGCATACGAAAACGACGACAGTGCTTGAATAGAGGACTGTTACTAGCATACTTGCCTGAAGAACGGTTACGCGAATGGTTGCCACTGTTTGACACATTCTGAAAATTTGACGTCTTCTACAAAGGTTGTTGACATAATAAATACTCAAGTATCATTCCATAAATTCTATAATTCAAAAGAAGTCTTTATATTCCTGGCTTCTACTAATCTAATATAGCCAAACCTTTTTGCCATAGTCAAATAACCAAAAAATTTAAAATTCGGCTCTAGTTTAAGGTACTTAAAGTAAAAATTATGCATGTCTTTTCATATGCTATAGTCATTTACCAAAAGTGGAAAACATTGGCTAAAATCAGAGAAGTACACAGAAAATTTGAGTTAAAGCCGAAACCATTTAACAAGCAACTTAATATTTTTGTACATTTACGTAAATATTTATTTTTGTCTTTGCGAAAAAGTTCTAAATTCGTTTCGTGTTCTAAATTTCTTACTTTATATTTATGTATTTATATTTCGGTTATGTACTTCTGTATTTTCTGTATATTCGTTTTTATTTTCGTATGAATTTAGCTATAACATTTTTAGTAGTAATTTAATGTTTTGTTAATGCCCATATCTTTAATTTTATATTTATAGCTACTTTTCGGTTTTGTATATGTATATTTCATGTATTATATTGTATCTCTTTTAATTTTTAGTTGACTGAGGTTAGTAAAAATAGCTCAAGTATACCTAATGATGTAAGCAGAAATTCTTCAAATAGGTCTTATTGATTTTTCGCCATGCTGGCGACATTTTCAATTTTACGATGTCTACAAGCTTCTGAAAAATACATTTTCGAAAACCAAGCTCCGAATTTTCTTGATGCACCTAGAATATGCTTTGCGCTCTGTATAGGATGCTGCAAGCGATCTCCAGTCACTTATTTAATTTACATCACGGTCTTGTGAGTAAACTTTTTGCGCTGTAATTATTATTATAGACTTTAATCTGAGAGTGGATTTAGTGATCTACGACATTTTAGTGCCAAACAAAGTTGTGCCTTATCACTGTTTTTTTCTTTGGATTGCTTATATTTGAACTGTTGATTATTTGAACTGTACCTTCGCCATTGATCTTAAATATGGAAAAATTAAAATAACTATAGCTGACCATTAAGAAAACGTTTTCATTCAAATTATTTTAAAATGCAAACTTTCTCTTGTAACATATTATTTCGTGTAAAATATATTATTTTCTGTTAGTTCTCTTGGCAGTGAATAATTATATTCTGATCCATATTTATATTAATTTTGTAAAGTTATTTCTTTGTAAGGTAAACAAATTAATAACAAAAATATTTTAGTTAACTAATTAATAACCAAAATATTTTGGCTAATAATTTGTTAACCTTTGTAAGGTAAACAAATCATTAACCAAATATTTCTGTTTATTTACACTACATTTTCCAAAGAGGCATTTGATTCAACTGACTCAACTAAACTGTGAAAATTCAGCCTTCTAATCTGTAACAGTATAATATTTAGACTAATGTTTTACTTTTTAAATTCGTAACGGGGATTGGATTTATTTTGAACTTTCGTTTCAAAAATTAATAACTTTGTAAGAGTTTAATGTTAGGCTAACCATGTAGAGTCATAGGTTATTTTGAAGCAGGAGACAAAAATGAGCAATGCCGTCACGGGGACCCGAACCTCGGACTTCTCGAATACGCGCCGAGTATGCTGACCATTACACAACGAAGAAGAAGAAGGCTGGAGAAATATCTTATATACTCCCCCCTTTTAAACGGCGACTGGGAATTAGGGGACCAAATCGCCAAATCTTGGTGGTGGAGAATCATCATCCGCTACCTTTTTTAGCTCAGGCGCCACTGTAAAGCCATTAGGTTATTTCGAAGCAGGAGAGATGAAAAATAAGCAAAGCTCTCGCGGGAACCCGAACTTTTGACCTCTCGAATACGCGCCGTTACTCCACGAAGGCATGCTAATAAAACTGGAGATATAACTTATAACCAGTTATTATGATTTTAATCTTTACTTTAACTTCCTTTTTCCATAATCTTCAACAGAATGCAAAATAACTTGTAGTGTACTTAAGCGGATGGTACTGGATTGTGAGAGAGAACTCCTGGCACTTGCGTAGCATTCTTAAAATCCTGCCAGATCTAACTAAATATAATTACACCGTCTTTGCAGATCTTTCGCTGCCCATTGATCTACTCACTCATCGGTAATGAACCAGGCTAGAGTTTACGTTATTCCTCTGCGTAGTCTTAAACTACTTATCAAGGTTTAAATTTTACTTGATTGTTGTCGTTTCATTTACGTCGCAACAAGTAGTGGTTAATTGGAGCGCAAAGTTGTGCCCTTATATTCGAAGTTTTGTTTAATAGAAAGGTTATTTAAAACCTTTCTAAGTGTTGTCATGCTATTTGAGCCATAATTTTTAACTCGCTACCTTTCTAGTAAGTTTATAGGACTAAAGTTTCAGAATCAGACTAAGCGTAACCATATAATTTGTATGTCTAACATATAGCATTAATGAAAAGTTGAGATGCGGGGATTGAAAGCGTTAGGAAGAATTCGATTGCAGTAAATATCGTTCTCTAAACAAGATAAATATTTGTTGATGATAAAGATTTCAAGGAAACCTAGTTCACCAACTAAAGAAATTTTGTGATTACTTTTCTTAAACACAAAGTCAAAAGTGAAAGTAACCAGTTATAATTAACTATGGATTCAAACCTTTATCCAGTTAATAAACGAAACATGCCAATATAAAATTTAAAATTATGAAGGAAGGCAGCCTTAGTTTGGCACAGATTTTGTTCAAAAGGCTTGTGTACACCACAAGACTTCCTTGTACAGAATATTAAATTATATGCAGTTTTTCTTGAATTTCATTTAAACTTATTGGATTGAATTAAATCTACTTCGTCGTGAGAGCATAAACCACAATAGAATAAATGCACTCATTTAATACTCACTATATTTGTTTACCATACTGGCTCTCTAGCGCTAGGTTCACTTGACAGCGTTACATCTCATTCATTTTATAACACAGAATACACAAAAATTATATCATGTGAAGAATTATCATATTCAAATACTATAATAAATTTAAAACGATGTGTAAAAGAAATCAAACAAACAAAAAAAACTGTTTTTTGCAAAGGATTCAATATTTCTCATTCAATTAATTCACACCGCGATAAGGCAGAAATACATAAAAACTCAAAATATGTATATTAAAAATTACGAAATAAATCTTAAACAGTTATTTCCTCGAATAAATTCCGGAATGGATTAAGCATGATTTAATGTGCAATAATAAAAGAAGGCGTTATCTTTGTTGTTGCGAAGCTTAGTTTCTTTAGACTGGCAACAAATCCACTATTCTCCCAAGTTTCAAATGTAAATAAATATGGCTGCTATGTTAAAAATAATTAGACTTAGCTGCACTTAACAACTTTTAAATTGTTGATAATTCTACAAATATTACATGCAGATTTACTAAAGGTATAAACACTCTAACCGGAAGATAAGAACAACATAATTAAATCATTTTTAAAGAAAAAATACACAATTTACGAACATATAAGAATAAAAAAACTGAGCTCACTGAGCCGAGTAACAGAGTAAATATATATATACATATATTTATATACTTTTGGTGCAGCCGATTGCAACCAAAATAGGAGGTGCCAATCTACCTGTTATAGCAATCCTATATACGGAATTTTAACGTTCTGAGGCTACTCGTTTTTGAGTTATGCAAGATGCATAAATACATGCGTACGTACAAACATACAGACACTGCGAAAATAAACCTCTTCTTAATCCATTTCTAAATCAGTTTTATAATTCGTTTGGGGAAATAGAGTCATTTATTCTGTTCTTACGTACAGATATCACCTAAAAACATCGTTAAATTGCATTCGATAGCGGTCAAAATGAATATTTTCTTTGAAATATTGGTACTCAAAATTTTCGTTATTTCAATACTTCTTTCACTTTGTACAAGGAAGTAAAAATTATCAAAGCCCATATTTTTTGTCTTTCGTAATGTTTTAGCTTTTACAAATAAAGAAATTATGAAAAACATATTTTTATCTGTAGTTGTGACGTTATACACGGTTGCAAGAAATTAGATTTGAGTGCCCAAAAATCTCATTTTCTTCGAATTTCTGCTGAAGTTCGGATCGCTTTTTTCTGTACATTTATACTCAAGTTCATGAATACATTTATGCGACAGATGAAATGCTTTCAAGCAAATGCACAGAACTTCTTCATATGGAAAATGCACTTTTAAGAATTCTGGAGATTTCAGTAGAGAAATTTCCCTGAAGCGTGAACCGAATTCTGTTTGCAAACAAAGTACAACTATTTCATGAAAGATTTATTTTAGCTGGGCAAAATTTCCATGTCTTGGGCAAATAATCATATTTTATTTCTTCGAAAGTATAGTTTTGTAGAAAATATATATAGTACATATATTAAATAGTACCACCCAGTCTTTCAGATAATGTGAAAACAAGTTGAACATGTTGAGATAATACACTAATCCAAAATCTTCAAAATTCTGACAAAACATTTGCTAAGCACAAGCATTTTCGAACACATGTTTTTAAGATTGAAATTTAAGAAAATATATTTTCACAAAAGTAGACAACCCTACTAAAACTAAACAAAGGCAAAAGCATTGGATCTAAGTACTGCTGAAAAACATTTTCGTATGTTATACAATGCATCGCATGTCATCCATCATCATCGGATGAACTTTAGTCGCTTTAAATGAGCTCGAACAGAATAAATTTTAGCTACATAGCAAATGTATATCCAATGTCTCCAGAGTGACTCCCCAGAGTATCTGATCTTCGAAAGAAATTACACCAGTACTAAACGTTTTATAGCAGAATTATTTGTAGCATTTAGGGGAAGATGTAAAAGCATTATTTTGAGCCGTATTGCTGCTACTTTTTATGTATGAGTTATTCAAACTAAGACACGAATCAAAAATCGGAGTAACAACACGATTCATTTAACAATCCAGAGCGAGAGTTTTTATTAATGTATTCTGTATAGGTTTTTTAAATCAATAGTTTTACAAAAGTCACCTTGTAAGCTTACACTGCTAATATTGGGCTCTTTTTGAAATTTTTAGATTATACACTAGAGCTATCTGCCTAGCGAAGGGATGCCTTCATAGAAGACTTGATAAGGAAACCTGTTCTTATTCCTGTTATGCATGGGGTGTAGCAACTATTTCCATTACCATTCAGAGAGCATTAAATCCAGAGGTAAGTGATGCTTCGTTATTAATACACACAAATTTACTTACATATATACAATGGTTAGAAGCCTTATTATTAGGCACACGCCTTCCTTATTATTAAGCTTAGCACCTTCGGTCTTCCATGAAACCAAAATTGTTATAGAATAACATCAGAGAAGACGCTCGGAGCGCCACCTAATGGCGCTAGCTATCAATTTATAACATGCGGAAAACCACTGAAAACCCATCCATCAAGCCTATTCATCAGGACTTGATTTTAGATTGATTTTAGATCAAACACCAGCGTTCAACAGTTTTGTTTGTGCGGCCGCTGGTGATCTATAAAGAGACTTATGAAATGACCATTTATCCTCTTTAATTTTGAAACGGAATTACGTTTGAAGAGCTGCCTGTGTATACCACAAGTTATGCTCTTGTTGGACGACACTGGAAGTCTGTGCTTCTACTGAAACTCGAACCCAGGACTTCAGTAGATGGAAGTGCTGATTATTGCTGCTTTCATGAAGACTGCAATCAGTCCTTCTAATGTTTTTACAAAGTCCGCCATTGTGTTTGTCCTCACAAAGCATGCAAATCATGTTACCAGATCCAATTCATTTTTTCTGCCAAAAATATACAACAGTTTGGCACATACGAATTTTAAAATTATTTGCTGATTAATTAAATAGAAACAAAAACATATTGAAAGAAAACGAAAAGACGGAAAACGTCGTCAAAATATTAAGTCACACGTTTTTAAAATACATGACTATAGTAGAATGTTAAGCGTGGGCTGGTGAACGCTAAAATTCAAAGAAAGGTCCTCAGTGTAAAGAATTGTATTAATATTTGCGAAATGATACAAATGAAGTAAATGTTTCACACAATTTTAGTTAATGTCTGCTGTTGTTTTCGAATAGATATTGTTGTGAATAAGTTACACATTATGAGCATTTAAAGCAAAAAAATAATTTATGCTTTATAACATGCTCAATTTTAAAGAAACATTGTTTCAAAGGTCTTGAAAAATTCAGTGATATCTTATGAGATCTCGTCAGATATATTATGTAAAATTACTGTAACAAACAGAAAATCGGGAGGGTATTTCTCAATTGCATGTAAATTTTATTATTTAAAGAAATACCTATATTTTATCACACAGTAAGAATTCGGAGAAATTAATCGAATGTTTGGAATTGCAAATATTACCTTACTCTGCATTCAGCGCCAAAGAAATAGGATGAGTAATAGCAAGTTACACAGGGCTTTCAGTAAATCGGTTAAGGAGAAGGCTTGCCTCTTAACAGTGACGAAAACGAGGTCTTGATCTGAGAATTATACTCATAGGGAAAAACGGCATTGCAAAAATGGATTGCACAATGTTAAAATCATCGACAATAATCGAGATTGGAAGACGAGAACTTCACTAGATAAAATTATTTCTTAAAATAAAACCCAGCTGGTAAGGAAGAGCTGACAGATTTTTCAAAACACTTTTCTCTCACTAAACGGGAAAAGAAGACCTCATAGCTTCTGCTCTTTCTTTTCTGTTCCAGAGTCTGCCTCTTATTTAACTCCCACGCTGCCTCTCTGTGGTCCTCAAACTGCAACTTTGGAAAAATGAAGTACCTAACACTTTCCGAGATTTTTCAATAGCAGATGTAGATTTGTCGACAGCCAGGCATGTTTATGACTTGCATCTGTATGTTTGGTGAATACAAAAATGTCATCCTTTACGGTCCAAAGCAATGGACATTCGTCCACAGATATTTTAGGAAGGATTCTTTATAGCCGGCAACCTTTTCTACAAATGTTAGCTGGGAAACAAATTCTAGGCTTTTCTGTAGAGTTTCATTCACTCAAGAAAAGACCTCATTGTCCCACAGCTGTACGGCATTCCGAGTTCTTACTTTTAAAGAAAGGAATTATAATGCAAAAATAATGTGCTACTCAGGGGCATTGAGTGGATTGTTGACAAGGGATCGCAGAGCAAAGCTGAATGATTTTATTTTTTAATTTCTAATTTATTTTTGACTATCGACGTTAATTTTGTAGAGCCGTTAGGTTATTTTGAAGCAGGAGACATGAAAAATGTTCAATGTCCTCGCCGGGACTCCAAGCTGGACTTCTCGAATACGCGCCAAGTGTGCTACCGTTACACCACGAAGAAGGCAGAAAATACCTTATATACTCCCTCTATTAAAGGGCGACTGCAGATTAGGGGACTCACTAAATCTTGATGGTGAAGAATCATCATCCACCATCTTTTTCAGTTCGGGCGCCACTGCAGGGTCTATTTAGAATTTTTTGGAGCCATGAAACTGAAGAAATCCGCAATGCCCTCACCAGAAGTCGAACCTGGACCTCCCGAATAAACCCCGAGGTGCTACCGTTACACCGCAAAAGCATTTAGAACACAGAGAGAAAATATTATGTAGTTTATTCAATAATTTATCTACTTTTATTTTCTCTTGGTGGTTTTTATATTAAAATACATATATGCGAGATGTTAAAAAAATTAGGTTAAGATTCATGCAAATTCAATACTATTCACGTTCTCTTAATGAGTAATTTACCTCTTTAATATGTTAATGATACAAAATCTTTCTTTTAGTATTTATTTAACACGTACTTCAAATATTATTACATTTTCGATTTAACTTATTATAATTCGTATTAGTTATTTTTTTTTTCATTAAATGTCCTTAGAATTTTGCACAGTCCTTAAAATTCATTCTCCAATTTCGTCTTTTCTAGTTACTATTTATTTTTTTTAATCTGTCAGAATTTGAAAATTTCATATTTCACGACTGTTATTTTATCATTAATTCTCTCTCTCGGGTAATTTAATAACTACTTTCGGCAAAAAAGCGTTAAATATAAATATGTTTTCCCGAATCCGAAGTATTATCTGGTTGAATAATTTATTTTTTCAAGTTTATTCATTAAAATATTAATTTAATGGCCATCTTCAAAAAAGAATCTCAGACGTAAACAAATGGAAAGAATTTAATTACCATGTAACTTGAATGTGTTTATACTGGTTTGTGATCATTTAAATTATGCCATTTAGATCCCATTAGTTATATTTTACTTTTGTATCTGTCAACTAGGGTACTTTAAAAATATTTAGAAAATTTTTTTAAATTATTTAGAAAATGGATAGATTTATTGCATATATAAGCTTATTTTTTATATGTTAACCAGCCTCTTTTTAACTTATTTAAACAGGCACGTTTTACAGCGAAATATCCCTAAGGTTACCACTCATGATTCCAAACAATTTTGGTTTCCTATGGTACTGTTCGCTATAGTAAAACTAATTATCCCTGGTAGTGATTGCTAATTTTCATAAGGGCTTAGTCTTACTAAAATCTTTTGACATTAATTTGAAGCTTCTCGCTTATTGTAAATTCGTACTGATATCAATACGTAGTTGTTGACCTTGCTGTAGGATAGCATTTTCTGGGGGGACCAAATTTTGTCATTTGTAGTTTTATCTGTGAAAGTTCTCGTATATTCCTATACCTTACTTTCATTATAATTATTACTAACAGTTCTTGTCTTACAACACGTATTTAATCTGTTTTCATTCATGATTAGTACTGTTCCTCTTTCACGTATCTCTATCTGCTTAAAACTTTTTTTTTATCAAATCATCTGTATTTTCTGTTAAATCGCAAACTGCTATCGCAGTGGTCAATATAGCGAAATAGAAATTTAAATGATTGTTCATATCAAGGTTCAAACATTGGAATTTACTGGTTCCATTAAGAGGTAAAAAGTAATAAATTAGGTTTATTTAGTGGCGTCTTTGGATGACATACAGTATTGTTCAAAATGAACAACATTTTACTTTATATTTTTAAACTAAAGCTTTCAACTCATTTGATGAATATATAGACCAGGAATTTCAACTTCTTGACATTGTACTTCAAGTTTATTAATATTTTTAAACCATCATTGTATCAAAGGACTTGTTTGTCATCAATGATGATTCCTCTTCCCTAGCCCTGATATCCAGCGTCATTCTTTGTTGCTTTCCTTTTTAATATTTTTAATTCTATGCACTTTGTAGAGTTGTCAATTATTTAATCAGCAATTACTGAAGACACATCTCATCGACATTATTAATGTTTTGATATCTTTTGGTAATCACTTGGAAAATTTGCAGCCAGTTTAACAGAGCATTCTTTGCAACCAATTCACTTTCACCACATTGATTTTTAATAACCACACTGCTTCAGTGACAAATTTTTTTAATGAACTGCTATTTTGTCAGGACTGAGTGTTCAGTGCATATTCTTGGCAAACATCTTCGTGAACTCCTTAAATCCTGATCTGGAACAGGGAGCTGAATCAGCTATGTTCTGTGGTAGACTATTGTGATTAAGTGGTAGAAGAACTGCACTTGAAAGGGATTTAAAATCCTCTTTTATTAAATCACAATTATTTACAACCACTTCCCAACTCGGGAGGGATACAGAAAGTAGAGACAGCACTTGGGTCTAAAATGAACAATCAAATAAATTTAAACTAAAGCTAAATACAAATTAAATAGTCGTTGCTCACAGAGCTATAACGCGAGGTTGGCCTCTCAGCTAAATGGTGCGTAGCAAGATTTAACTAATACTGACGCACTTGGAATTACTTCAATAAGCAATCACGTAAAAGCGCTATGGCTTAGAATTTAAATGCTAGCTAGTCAGTCGAACGTTGAATAGAGTAACCGTGGTCTGAGACTAAAAGCTCTCTCACAATGAGAGGTTCCTACCTCTCGCTTAAATATAACTTGGCTCCACTTCAAATTAGCATAAAGCTGAAACGCGCGCTTATTCTAACGGGAAGTCGAAATGAGAAGAGATAGAAAAGAAAAAATTAGAATAAAACTTTGTTAGTTTAACTAAAACCTTACAATTTACATTGAATTTTTCAGAGCAAAAAATTGTTACTCATAACGTATAATCTCTTCTTGAAGAATTTTTCTCTTGATTGACAGTTTTCGTATTAAATCGAAAAACTGTTTTATTTCTTTTCATGGCACACAAATTTCATTTTATTTTTCAATTTTTGTAGCATTCTTAAATCATTTTCGTTGCTTAGCTTTCTGTTAATATTTTCAATCTGCATTTTACTATTTTCTGCATTTTACTACTTTACTTTGCGGTAAATCACCAAAAACATCTTCAGTATCGTGTAACGTATGTTTTGATATTTCAACATGCTTTCTGACAGTCAAACACATTTTCCCACTTTTTCCTTCACACGAATTGAAAGCAAAACAGTTATTTTGTACGGTAGTTTAACTCCATTAAAGTGAAGATACCACATAACACTACCTTTGTTTTAGATGAAGATAAAAGGCAGAAGAGCCTCTAAATTTCAACATGAGTAAGTGTGGCTCTTGTAGAAGTAAGTGCGAAAGGTGAAAATACCGAAGAGAGCATCTTGTGCGTGCAATTGTATTTCAATTAAGTCTAGCATGAAAAGGCTAGCAAGCGCTATCTGCGTACGTAAGGAAGGCCTTTTAAGAAGGCTAAGTGAGAGTAACTACATAAATGGTTTCAGAAACAAACACTCCCTAAATTCTGATTTTGCAGCCACTTTAGTTCATTAAGTGGTTTGTTTAAGTAGAAAATATTTCCACGTGTACCTCGTTAAAACATAATCTTTCAAAGAATCTATGAAAGAAATGTGTTATATTTTCATGTAAATAACTCTTTTATACATCAAAAAACAAGTTAAGTTTGAGATACAAACCAAGAAAAAGGGGCATAGTTTTGTATTTCTCTTTAAAATGACCAGTTTGGCAAATTCTAGAAATACTTCAGAAAGAGCTGGTTGATGTGAAATTTCTCATAGTTTTCTTGTTGTAACGTGAATTTGAATTAGTTTCGCTTAGAACATTTTCCACAAAGGCATCAATCCTCACAGCAAAACAATCCTTAAGTGCTTTAAAAACAAAAATATAAATAAAAATCTGAAAGCTATCAGGTTTTACATTACGCACAAAGGGGCATTTTTTAACGTTTTGTGTGTACTTTTATTTATTAAATATTATGTTCTCCGCACTTAAACCATAAATTCAATTCAATAGCAATATCGCAAAATAATTTTAAAAGGAGCATATCTTTAGAACTTCGGATACACAGTCTCGCGCTCTGGAGATAATTTTTTTTTTTTTTTTTTTTTTTTTTTTTTTTTTTTTATCCTCGCTTTGAAATCGTTGAATTTGTTAATCAAAAATTCTTTAATGTCTTATACAATATTAAATAGAAAATAAAACTCCAAATTAGGGCTTCCAGATATCCATATTCGGTGGAGGATTAGGTTATTCAAAATTTGATGGCTCTAGGTACTGTTGTTTTATGACAATGAGGGAAATATACATACATATACTCAGATTCTTCATATTTAATTTCTTTAAATATAATACAGGGTTTTAATATTTGATGGCAATAGCTTGAAAATGGAATCAACGCAGAAAGTGAAACGGCGCAAAATACCAAAACGAAATTAAGAGCCCTTCTCGGCTAACGCCCTTTAGGCTAACAAAAAACGCAACTTGGATGTACTTTAATATGGTTCGTATGTTTTGCTTTTAAGGTAATTTCCCCAAGAAAAGCCATGCGAAAATTGAATTATGTCACTGTTTTATACCTTTATTAAAATTCAGAAATCCAGAAAACAGTGCCTGGCCTGCAGATGCTGTTTAATATTCTACTCAAACCTGTTCAGTTCTAAACCGAGTTTATTGTTATCTACAATATTTTTGGTATGAATAGACAAATCATTACAATTTATTTAGGATTATTTATGAATCTGCTGCTACTTACTACATTTATCCCCACACACCCTGATACTTCTTTAAAAGTCTCGTGTTCTTTTCTATAAATCGGTATCGATAAATCTTTTCAACGTATTCCCGTAGTCCTTGCGAAAGCATATTCAGTTACACTAAGCCCCGAAATTGAACGCCTCCGGCATACATACACAGCGACGTGATGCACTGAATTCAATTTGAACTGTAACAAGTCTTCGCCATGTTCTGAAATCTAATACTGTCCTTGGAAAAATCGATAGCTTGAGGATTCGTTTTTTGGCACTATGATAACAGCGCATTTTGTTAATTCTTTTTTTTTAGGAGTTTCCACATTCGTTCAACATTTGTTTGAAATGCGCATGTTAAAGCTTTACCTATTTCAGTTATTTATCAATATTCTGCGAAAGTATCTCTTGGTGAAAAGAGGTAGAAGAAATTAAATTTTGATCAAGAATAAATTGTAATATTTAATGCAGCCAAGCACTTTTCGAAGAATGACATAGTTTGTATAAAATGCCTACTACATAGAAATTTCTCGATCTTTAGAAATCAACTGTGAATTAAAATATTCCTTCTTTATTTAGGGTTTAATTCTCTAGCTATACAATAAGCTTTGTAAACATAATTGACAACATATTTGAAAATAAATGGTAATACTTATCTGGAAACATTACTGCATGATTAAAAAAACACTTATTACCGACTATCTTATATAAAAACAAGGTTTGTCTGTTAGTTTTAATGTACTAATAATAATAATACTGCTTTAAAAGTTTTGTTATTGATGTTGTTAACGAAATATAATTTTTGTCTCCATATATTAAGCCAAACTCATCTATAGGAATTTTCTCTAAATCTCGTACCTATGCACATTCGTCTGGAGCAAAATTAAAATCTAATTGTAGTTATAATAGGTATTGCAATAAAATTATATTTAAAGTGTTCATATGAAAGTAAAGATTCGGTGGAGTATTTTTGTCAACAAGGGGCTAGTCGACAAACATGCGTCAAAGCGCCGGTTCAAATGTGGTATCCTGATCATACTGCGTTGTGAATAGATCTGCAATGTTTAAAATGTTCTACAACTATCTTGTTTTTCTTAAAAACATCGGAGAATTGCAGAAAGTCGGCATCGCGCACATTAAATATTATACAAATGTCCACAGTCTTTATTTCCACAACCGTTTGTTTTAGAGATACAATGGGTAAAAAAAGTATTGGCAATTGTTTATAATTGATCATATTAGCTAACAAAGGAAATGGTTGACAATTTTAGCTGCACTTAGCCAACAAAAGAGATAATAAACACACGAATCTAATGAAACTTTCATTTTAACACGCCTTTTAAACAAAATATACAACAAAAACGTAAATTTGCATGTCGAAAAAACTATTGGCAAAGTTCTAACTATGCAAATTATGTTGAGGTCACGTATTTAGACTGCTAAGAAACTGAGTTAGTACTCGTATAAAGTCTGCAGTGCTACTTCAAAACTTTTAAAACGTTATTTTGTTAATATTGTGATAAAATGGCTTCTAAGGATTTGGATTTTAATGTTAAAAATGAACATTCAGCTCAGAAATGAAATTTCTTATAGTACTGATCCTAATTCCTATAATATTTATCGTAGGAATACAACTTTATTTACTGTTAGAAGTATGGTAAAAATGTTCCTGTCTTAGGATTGACAGAAAATGATGTTAGAAGTGGACGGCCTCGAATATTTGTTTCCAAGGGAAGAATGTGGAGAATCAAAGAAGTTAAGAAAATCCCTAAAAATAAGTGCACCCCAGTTAGCCAAAGATATTGCTAATACTTCGCATAAATCTTTCGGTGTACCGACTATACGAAATGTTTTACATGAAGGAAGTTATTATGTAACGGCAGCTAGAAAGAAACCTTTCATTTCAGAAATAAACAGGAGAAAGAGATTAGATTTTGCAAAATCTCATGTTAATTTATCATATGAGTTTTGCTGCGCAGTTATTTTCTTGGACGAATCGAAGTTTAACATTTTCAGGAGTGATGGATGACAATATGTATGAAAAAAGTCAAACATCGAACTGGAAAAACATCATTTAACACCGACTGAGCAACATGTGGAAGGAGCGTCGTAGTTTTGGGCTATATGGCAGCAAACGGAGTTGGTAGCCTGTGCTTCATTGATGGCAGTATGAGAGCATGTACGTACATTGACATATTTTGCTATAACTTGAAATTCAGTGCCCAAAAACTTCGCATAGGAACATCATTCGTGTCCGTGAGGTTCGCTATATGCTTAGGATCATTGTAGTGGTTACTCTGTAACGCTTCTCATCATCTAAAGGCACCTACTCAATCGCCTGACATAAATCCAACTAAACATTTATAGCACAGATTGGTCTTCTAGCACAGATTGGTCTTAAGATTGTACTCCTATAAAAACTGCTCGAAATTGCTAATAATACAATCAAGATTTTGATAGAAATAAATTACAAGCTGTTACCAATTCAAAAGATATGAATCCAAAGTATTAAATTATGTTCCCATATTTTGCTGTATGATCTTGCCAATACGTTTTTGACATGCAAGTTTACGTTTTTGTCGTATATTTGGTTTAAAAGCCATATTAAAATCAAAGTTTCTTGAGATTTTGTGTTTATTACCGCCTGTGTTCGTTATGTTCAGCTGAAGTCATCAAGCATTTCCTTCGCAGCTACTATGATCAATTATAGGAAACTGCCATTACTTTTTTTACAAACTGTATGCTTCCATTCCCAAAATGTTTTCAATGGCGCAACGATTCACGTTTCCGTATTTTTGAAATTAAAGAAACAAATTTTTATACGTATCTCTCCATAGGGAAATTTGGTGCTTTTTATAAAAAATGAAACATAAACCATTTGACGTCTGTACGAGAGAAATTAACCGAGGTATGTGGTATTAAAGTCGATAATCATATTTGGAGGTCGTTGACAAATTGATGAGCAAGATATTTGCATGTGCGTATAACTAAAAATTGAAATATCCGTTTATAAAAATATTTCTGAGATTAAGAGGTTAAATAAGTATTTATATGCTGATTATTATGAGAAGTAAATATCATTATATTTGTTTTTCAAAATGGAGATATTATTCACAAGATCTTGTATAATTCCTGTTCTAGAAAACACTGGCAGATTTCTGTATTGGAATGCTGCCAATTCATCATTCCCATTAATTAAAAATGAAAAATATTTTTAGTTTAAGGAATGCTTTGTACAATAACCAGATTATAATTTTAAAGTAATAAATCTTCATGAGTGTATAAATTGGCAACGTATTTTGAAAATTTGAAAATTTAATAATTACTTGTGTGAATATTCTTTCAGCAAATCAAATATAACAAATTTATAAATTAAAGATTATAATCAGTCGCAAAATACATCATTGAAAGAAATTAAACCTGGAAAAAATCAGCTTAACATATTTCGAATTTATTTACTAGCCGACATCTGAATGCAAATTGAATATGCATCAAAACTCTCAGACTTTGAAATGAATGCATCAAAACTCTCAGACTTTGAAATGAATGCATCAAAACTCTCAGACTTTGAAATTTAAAATCTCAGTCAGGTTTTATCGCACGCGCAAACTTTTTTCTTTTATTTTTATAGCGAATGCACCATTTTCCTGCACATAAACATAGAGATCAGAACGACGCATAAAAAGTTAGAATTTGTAATTTTTATAAAATTTATTTCTTTAAATTTAAAAATGACAAAACAGGAATTATTGCGTCATTTAAAGCTCTTTTGTGACCGAAAGTGTATGTTTACGACCAAGGCGTGAGAAAATACAGACCGAGTAACGAATTTATGGATATGGTGTATATACGCATGCATTATATTATATGATACATTACTGTTATCTTTTTTCCTATGAAATATGTATCATTAAGGATTACTGACATTTAGTTTGATTTCACACAAACGTTCATGGATGGCGCAAAGTGGCCCCACTTTAACAGATAAGTACCAGTTTCTCTTTATTCAACAGTAACTCGAGTTAATATTTTTATTTCGAAAGAGAACAAAAATTGTTCCATTTCTGCAGTTTTGGAAATTTCATTTCTTAAAATTTGGAATCTGAGAATCTTATGCAGTTTATATATCTCGCATAAGGGAATACTTCTCATAGCTGCTGATAGCAAAACTTTTTCTTTAAATATTAGTTTAAATTTCTTTTTATCTTAGTCAATCCTAAGAAAAAAATAATGTTAAAACAAATGTTATTTCATTTCTTTTACATGAGTTATATTTCCTTTTATAAGAAAACAAGCGGCAGAATAGAATTTTATATAACAGATGATAAACTAAAATAAAAGAAGTGGTGGAAGACTTTCTAAAGAAACTGCATTCATATTCATATTGCACATGAGGAAAATCATGAAAATTCCCATGTGGACAGCCTATTTGCCATTATTCAAAGTCAAGATAAAATGAAGTTCTTGTAGGCATTACTCACTCGACCATGAATTTTAATTAAAATAAAAAGTGAAATAAATTTGAGCGACATTAATTTATAATGAGCAGATCATAAAATATTGAAATCGGTTTCCCAGTAACGACAAAAAGTACAGTGTTATTGAGATGAGTGGTGCTGATATGTCAGAGATATTTACAGTTTGTCCATGCGGCCTTTAGTTTCACAACAGTTGGTGGTAGATATGTGCTTCCAATTACAAAAGTTGTATAAAACGATAAAAATGTTAAAGTGCATCTAAATAAAACTCATGTTAAAGTGCATCTAAATTTGAAAAAAAAAATAATTTTATGAAAATTACGAAGCTTAACTTTTTTACCATGGTTTAATCCGTGTAGTTATATACAGTAAAATGTTATAATCATTCTGAAAATAAAAATATAAAAAGTTTGAATCTCGTGTGACGATAATTGATCGAGATATAGATTGATCGAAATAAATTCAAAATTGGGGGTTGGGGGAAAGTATAAACATATATCTTTTAGAACACAAGTACTGTCAGATTCTGAAAATAACATCTCATTTTCGACCCTGAGTTTTCAGAAAACGTAATCTCAATTTTAATATTAAACACCCAAATCAATTTTTATCGTATTCTATAGGAATTCTATAGGAATCAAAGGTTTGTGTTTTATATTTTTAGAATGAGAATAAACTTTTACAAAATGCATTTGTTGATAATGGAGAGGCACGAAAAGTTAGATTTCATTATTTTTTCAAAATTGATTTTATTCAATTTTTAAAATACTATATCATAAATATCTGCGTTATTCGAAGTAATTTTTAATTGGAAATATGGTACAATTTAATGCTGATGTTTTCGAACATAAAGGTGGCATAAGGAATTTTAATAATACATTTTATTTAAGTTTAAAAGATATAACTATCTCTGGCAAAAACGAATTCTTTCTTAAAAATTATATTT